>OU026145.1:65122500-65719806 GCA_907269125.1 Eristalis pertinax
TTATATCAATTCAAGAAACACGCTGTGCTTTCAATGTTATACCAAACGTACCAAAGCAATACACGGGTTATTTTCTCATCTTTCCTCATAATATTTCATCAAAACAGGGTGTGGGTATTCTGGATAAAAACAACATTCCGCATAAACATATTCATATAAACTCTAATCTCTTAGCTGTAGCTATTGAACTTCAACTTCCTCCTAAAATTACAATAATATGTCTATATCCTCCCCGACCAACCATTTACTGTAACCGACTTATCAAATATTCTTCACCAAATCTCTACTCCCATCATCCTTACTGGAGATCTTAATTCTTGGAGCTTGACTTGGGGTTCAGCAAATATTAACCCCAGGGGTGCTATCATTGAGAATTTTATATCTAAACACAATCTTACAATACTTAATGATGGCTTTCCCACTCACTTTGCCACACATGGCACCTTGACACGTGTTGATGTCACCTGCTGCTCTCCAGAATTATGCGCAAAAACCTCTTGGCAAATATTAGATGATCTCTATAATAGCGACCATTTCCCTATTATAGTTAAGATCACCAACAGCCCTGCATACTATACAACACCTGTAAGCCCAAAATTTTAAAACTGGCTTCTTTCCAGAAGCACATTGTAGATTATCTATCAGTTAACATTGCATCAACTAACACAAATAAAGAGGCTGCCACAATTCTGAAAGCAATTCGCACAGCTGCGAACAAATCAATTCCGCAGAGCTCTCCCAAAGTCACCAAACGCAATGTTCCATGGTGGTCGCTTGAATTAAATCACCTTAGAGACGAAAAAGTGTCAGCCTGGAAATATTTCAAAAGACATCCATCCCAAGAAAATTTGATTTCGTTCAAGAAGAAGAATGCTAAATTCCTAGGGAGCTCAAAATCAGCAAGGCTAAATGCCTTGATAGCTTTACTTCGTCAATAAACCCTAAATCATCTTGCGGAGAAATTTGGCGTAAAATCCGTTGCCTAACCGGTAATTATACTCCAAAAAATATTAGGGTAATAGAAACCCCTAATGAAACCTTCTCCACCCCATTGGACATATCTAATCACTTTGCCAAAATCTGGTCAACCCAATCCAAAGATGTAAACTTCCATTCAAACACGATTAGCAATCCCGTAAGCAGTTATTCAAACTTCAATCCAGCACTTATAATTGAAAAACCAATAACATCTCTAGAACTACAGTGCTGCCTTAACAAATTAAAGGGCAAAACCCCTGGCAGGGATAAAATATCATATCCAATGATTATAAACATCCCATCATCAATAATGCCTAGAATGTTATCCTTATATAATAATGTCGTAAACACTGGTGTAATTCCACAGACTTGGAAAACGGCCACAATAATTCCTATTCCTAAGCCGAATAAAAACATAAGCAATGTGGATGGGTACCGTCCAATATCCCTAATCCCTTGTATATCTAAAGTCCTCGAGAAAATAATTGCGAAACGATTGCTTTGGCTTATGGAATCAAAAAACCTCATAAGCCATAATCAAGTGGCTTTTAAACCTGGCAAAGGTTGTACCGATGCCCTATTACACCTTGATCATTACATATCAAACGCCATATCAGTTCGCAATCATGTCACAATCCTAGCTCTTGACTTCGAAAAGGCATTTGATCGTATAAGCATTCACATTGTCCTAAATAAACTCAAAACGTGGGGCATAGGTCTCAAAATATACAATTACATACGATCCTTCCTCACCAATAGGAGGATAAGTGTTAAAGCCAACCACTGCTTTTCGCCCTCTTTCCCACTGGTTAATGGCATCCCACAGGGCTCGCCATTATCATTCATACTATTTATTATTGCTTTCGATGATATCCGTGCGATCATAAGTAAATATCCTACTCTCGATCATTGCATTTATGCTGACGATATTTATATCATAAACAAACATAAAGACCTCGCCCATACTAAAGATGTGATATCTAAACTAATGGCAGACATAACAACTTGGTCTACCTTTTCTGGTGCTAAACTCTCCGTACAGAAATGCAAAACCTTACACATCTGCCGCAAGATTTCTTGCAACAACATTAATTTAAGTTTTAACAATATTGATATTGAAAATGTTACCAACTTAAATATTCTAGGTATAGTATTTAATAATAAATATAATTGGAAGTTGCACTGTGTAAAACTAAGAAAAAGCCTTGTTGCGAGAACCAACATTGTTAATTATTGTTAATTATTATATACTATTTCTATACGGCAACAGCCCCAAATAAATCTCCCAAACGTCTCCAAAGTGCTATCTCATCATCTTTTGCTGCCGCCAGAGGGATGGAAATTCCCCTATCCGCCCCTTTAAATATGCCCAAATACATCCACCTTGGTCAATCAAGTCTACTTCTGTACTAATCGAACTAGCCCAACATCGAAAATTAAATACGACTCCAGCAATGTATCGTAGCCTCTATACGGCAATAGCCTCTGAGCTTAAATCCAACGGCTGGAAGTTTAGTTTCACCGACGGATCCAAAACCAAAGACAGTACATCTTTTGCATGCATATTCGAAAAAGACGACTTACTGGCCAAAGGAATTCTCCCGGAACAGGCTTCAATTTTTACAGCCGAATCGATAGCCATATTAAAAGCCACAGATATCGCTGCAAGTATGAAAGGCAAGTTTATTATAGCGACGGATAGCTTCTCAGTTGTAACTGCTATCTGTAATTCAAATTATAATGCCACAATTATCAACAAAATCAGAGACCGAATGATTGATATGCCAAATAAAGTAAAACTTATGTGGGTACCAAGTCAATGGGTATAATAGGGAATGAAAGAGCGGATTTAGCTGACAACCTTGCACACCGGTCACCAGTCTTTAAAACGATTGATTACACAAAAGAAGACTTTACCAGGATCATCAAGAATAGCTTAAGAATTAACCAACTTCAGTCTTGGGCCAACTATTCCCATCATTATTCAAAAATTAACAACAACAGACTGCATCCTGTATACCCCACTTCAACGCCCAAATCTATGATAACTACCTTTGTGAGATTGCGATTAGGGAACACAGCAGTAACAACAAACATCTTCTTAAAAAGGAAGATCCGCCCACATGCAGTGGCTGCAGATCTATATTTGACATAAAACACATTCTAGGCATTGACACATGCCCCTCTGCAACCCAGCATATCCAGTTTCTATCGCTGCAACAACAATCTATCCAGCAAATTTTAAACGAACCAACACAGGATAATGTTTTTTAAAAATTTATAACTTCATCCAAAAATGTAAATTCGATATTTAGCATTGTAATTAGTACTATTGAGCCGAAAGTCTCGCAACTTGTGCTCTTTTCTTTCTGTTAACACTATAATTATATTATATGTTAATAAATTATAATAATAATAATGAAGTCTACAAAGCTCTGGAAAGCGCTCATAAATTGTAAAGGATTGTGGCAGCCATGGTTTCCTCCCGCACTTCTTGCTTCACCGAAAAATAGCTCCAAACAATCCGAGTCAGAAAGAATTCAAACTGACATGACGATAGAAATTGCCACAATGAATCGAAAGTGCCATAATTTTCAATTCATTTGAGAACCCATTACCCTTGCTACGTATATATTTTAGATTTTTGCCTAATGTTTGCTATGGCAAATTATCCCCCTGGTCCTGGTCCATTACTACATCACTGCACAGCATGCCTGGAACTGCTGAAGATTTAATACGTTGTATCAGCGTATTGGCAAACATTTATCTCCGAAATGCTTATCGCGAAGTCTGTCAGTTTTGAATAGCTTTGGTTATCCCAAACTTTTTGACAGATCTGCAGAAGAGTAGAAATCACAGGTGCTGCAAGACAAAATTAATGAAATTAAATCACGAAAACATCGAACAGTAATAAGCAATAGAGTATGCAATGGCGATGGGAGATGAACGAATTTTCAATTATGTATGTAGGTTTATGTATGATAGTTTAGAAAATAACAGGAAAATCCCAAATTTTTAAACATAGTTCATATCTTTTACTGTGCTTTAATTTAAATAATATACGTATTATATAATAACTTAATTTTCAAAGTTCTTAATACCGCAATTTCAAAAACAGCCATTTCTTAATAACTCTTTTAGTTTCCTTTGAAATTTTTTTTGAAAAAACGTCCCGCCGAGGCCTGTGTATCACCGGTGATCACATCGAAAATCTTTCCCCAGGTGCTAGTGCATAACGGGTGGTACACCTATAGACCTCTATAATTGTGGTTCTACTACTATAGTGAAAAGGGTTTACAGAATTTTTTAAAACATATTTTATCGCATGAAACACAAAACAATTAAAACTACTTAAAAGAAAATAAACAAGTAATGTGTTCATTAAAAAAAAGAACACAATTCATAAAACGAAATATATGCGTCTTTCAAATAACGTCTCAAATAACGTTGTTGGTTTCCAATAATCTATGGTTGAAGGATATTTTACAAAGCCCATATACATACAAGACTATGGCCAAGAACTGCATGATTTCCCTACGATGAGTATCTTTCCACTGATTAATTCTACTGCTTGTTTGAATGCTGGGCCGATATATATGTACAACTGATCGCATTTTTATTTGTTTTTTTCAACTATGATATCTAAAATCTCATCCTTCAAACATTTTCTGTAATATTCAGACGTAAGACCGCGTTCTTGTTGAGTAATCTGATGCGGTGTGAACATTTCTGAGAAATGCTTCAAGTATGTCCAGTTGCGGGTGAATTCCAGATTACCAGAATTGTCGTCTGATGTTACTCTGATGTGATATCGGGATATGCTGTTCTGACTTCCCGATTTCCTTGCGTATCATCTTCTTCTTCGGAAGTGTAATCGATGGATGTTTCACTATCAGAATCTGGAATCATCGACCTCATACGCATTAAAATCTTAGGACATTTCTAAAATGTCAACTATTTACCCAAAATCCATTTATATTTAATTTTTTTGTACACAAAATGCAACAACGTCCACTCTCAACTCAAACTCCACACTGAATGATTTTTCCCCTAAGGCCGCTTTTGCACACGCTAAATTCGTCCGCAATCTTGTTGGCAAGGGAGGTGAAACGTGCCAGGGGTTGCTCGAGTTGCGTGTGCTCAAGAATTGCGATTCATTCTTCTATTCCCTTTTATTTCTCTTCTCAATGTTGAGTATTAGAAGCATGCTACACATATGTGAGAAAGAAACACGTATGAAAGGGTAGGAAGCGGACAAAGTTAGCAGGAATTACAACTGAGTTGATTTGTACGTGTAAAAGTGGCTTGCGATCACAAATGGGAATTGCAGAAAATCGTGAGTAAAAAGTTGCGTGTGTAAAAGCGGCCTAACATATCACGCTAAAAAAAAGTCAAAACGTTTATTCGAAAGACAAATTTGTTTAGTCTGTATGGTAGGATGTATGTAAATATAAAATACTGTATTCGGTCTTCAAGTCGCAAATTTTGTTGTTTTCCCTGAATGCAGTCTGCAGACATATAACGGTAATTGACAAAACAGAATTGGAGGACAGGCGAATTGTAAGATATAGCTAAACGCACCCCTCTGTACCTTCAAATGTCATCCAAAAAGGAGTTGGGGCTAAGTATTAGTGCTGTCACAGTCCGCAGGCGGCTGTTAAAAGAAGGGCTATACGCTCGGAGTCCTCGCAAGGTACCATTACTCACCAAAAAGCACATAGCTGCTCAGATAGCCTTTGTCAAAGATCACGTCACCTGGCCTGTGGAAAAATTACGAGATATATTATGGACTGATAATAATTTTGCTATATGATCGCCGTCGTCTATGTGTTCGCCGTCCTCCAAACACGGAATAGTGCCCTCAATATACCTTAAAGACCGTAAAACATGGCGGTTCAAAAATAATGGTTTGGGGCTGCTTTCCTACCAAGATGTTGGGCCAATCCATCATATTTCTGGGATTATGAACCAGACCGTTTATATTGATATTATTGCAAGGGTATTGTTACCTTATGCAGAATATGAAATGCCATTAATCTGGGTCTTTCAGCAAGATGACCCGAAACATACCAGCAAAAAAGCCATGGAACGGTTTCGGGTCAATGGGGTTAATGCTATGATTTGGACCGCATAGTCACCAGACCTTAACCCCATAGAAAACTTGTGGTGTGACTTAAAGAAAGCAGTGGCGAACGCAAGGCCAACCAATAATAGAGAACTTTGGCAAGTAGTGCAAAGCGCGTGGCAGAATATTACCACCAAAGGATGCAAGGATTTGGTGGACTCCATGCCACGTCGGTGCAAATCAGTGCTAGAAAATAAGAGGTTTACAACCAAGTATTAAGGTAATCTTTTGTCTAATGCCCATTATTTTTAATTTCTAATTCATATATATGGGTGTAGTCGGCTTAAAACGTTAATAAAATCCAAACAGCCCAAACGATTTAATGAATTTCTTTTCAAAGAATTAAAGCTATGCTTTTGAATAATTTAGTCCATTTTCTCCGGCTTCCAAAATTTAAAAAAAGATAAAAACAATAGAACTTAAACAACTCCAATTTTGAATGGACAAAAATATTTGGCACAAAAAATTTAAAACACCTTTCATATTAGGGAAAACAAATTCAATATTCCGTTTGTTTTCTTTTTTAATCGATAGCAGCTTGCAATCGGTTATTCCTGGAATCTACCTATACGTTGTGTCTCATTTTCAATATCTACTTCACATGTTACTTCACTTTCTACGCTGATTACACACGCGTTAAAATTGTTGAATAATGCTCAACAGTATTTGTTTTGTCATGTGTTGGTCAAAATCGTAGAAAATTGGTTGTTTCCAATTGCCAAACAAGCCCCATTTTGCTAAACATTGCCATTTGAACGTATTTTGCAGCTGTCGTATACTACTCCTGTCGTATACTTCTCCTTGACTTTCATTTCTTCAAATGAAAATACACAAATGCCATTAACATTTTCTTAACTGGCCCTTTGCAAAAATATGAGACCAACGACGTCAATAATGCTTCCAATGTTCAGTTTTGATTTTTGTTCAAGTAATTTGTAAAATATGTTATAATAATTAATCTTCACTTACCTTTAGATCAAATATCTATTTTTGATCCGCAAATCCGGCGGACAACGGACTCGCACCAACCCACAGCTGATACCATATCTCCTCCGGGTGGTATAACATGTGGAACAATATAAACGACGCAATTCATAGACAAATTGAATCACATATAACGTACGTACTCTAATTTCATATTGATATGAACGCCACATTCCCGGTGTTTAAGTAATAATACAACGTGTGATAAATTAAAAAAAGAAGATATTTTGAAAAAAATTCTCATAACGCAGTATCATACGTAAATAAATAATTTTCATTTTGTTCAATATTACAGATCAAAATCATGATAATAATAATATTGTGTGATAGGTACATATATAATATAAAATAATAACATACAAACTTTCAAACGTGTACTAATTCTAAAGATATTTTGATTTGATTATAAGTGTTAGAACCAGAAACAACAAGCCTTAGGCTTTTCTGAATAATTGTTTATAACGTTTTCTTTAATATCTCATAACTAGAAAAAGGCGAATAAATTTTTATAAAAATAAATAACGTAAAATAAATGCACTAGTAACTATTTGGGTGCACTTTATTTTATTTTACTTATTTATATTATATATACTATATACTTTATTTTATATAATATATATTATATAAATATATTGTTGGAGTTCTGCTGGAGTTCGGGCGTTAGGCGGGGAGTAAATCAGAACACGATGCTTTCTTTACGACAGTTTATTAACCAGAGACCGTTGCTAGCGGGACGATCATCCGATTACGAGATACAATCATCATTATGCTGGATTTATGATATGTGTTTACTTGAACAACAGTGTGTTGCACAAGAACGGCAACACATTCTTAGTGTACTAAAATAATTACCTACAGCCGTCCGGAACGGAACAATTTAAAAATTAACATTACGTAAAATCACAATCAAAATTGGTTTTAAAGTAATCGACCACAAATTCTTTTGAATTTACAAAATTAGAAATATCTCAACGTCATTTACGAATCTCTTTTCAATTAAAGACTAATACGTTATACATATTTACATATTCTGCTTTGCGTTTACATAATCGCATATAATCACTCAATCAGTACAATATTTAATACATGTATACAATTACGATAAGAAAGGTAACAATAAATATTTAACGTTTTCCAAAAAATACCGAGGTCAAGTAAGAAAACTAATCGACAACATTGGTAAGCGTGCTGTGGTCAATTTGTGCTTAACAATTTTTGTTATTTTCCTTTATCGTCCTTCTCCGCATCTTCGTCATCTTTCAAACCAATATTAGGTACCGCATACAGCCGCATGTTGTATGGAGAGCTAATACCTTTATATGGTAATCTTGTCAGATAGATGCCATCTATGTCACCAACAGCATAACTATCACTCGGCAGTATGTTTTTTAACTTGATACGGTCCTCGATAGTAACTTTTTTGTATGCTTGGAATGGTGACGATATTTCTTAACATGACATAATCACCTATTTTATACTTCGTAGGTTTTTGTGACGATTGTCATAGTAAATTTTACTCGCAACTTGTGCCCTTTCTATGTTTTCTTGAGCTTTATCCCTAACACCCTTTATATTCAGTTCTTCAGGCCCTATTTTATCCAAAATATAGTCCTTGATCTTATCACAAAATCTCCCTCTTTGATCTCTGCCAAATAATAAAGTGCTAGAAAACCTGTGCTTCTATTTACGCTGTTATTGATGGAAAATTCAACTTTGTCCATATTTTTATCCCAACTACCAGTAGTAAACACACCACATTCTTTCGCTGGCATCGGAGTTATTATGCGATTAAGTCGTTCCACCTGACCATTCGATTGTGGAGACCGGGTTGCCACTTTGATATGTCGAATATTATTGTCGTTAACAAAGTCAGCAAACTCTTTCGGGGTGAAACAGCTTTCACGGTCAGAAATAATTCGATTGGGTCTCGAAAAATTTGCAAAATATGTACTTAAACAAGATATAGCTTCTTTGGTTTGGGTGGTTTTTACGGGGTATAACTTGCTGAATTTAGTGAAGGTATCTGCTACTACTAAAATATGCTTTTTGCTGGAACTAGTTGTAGGAAGTGGACCTAAATGGTCAATGTGAATGCTGTCAAATGGTAATTTACCTTTAGGGATAGGATGAAGGATTCCCTCTACTTTTCCCGATTCTGGCGAATAATAAATGCATTTGAGGCATATTTGGTCCTTCATCTTAGGAAAGCAATATATTCCTGACAAATGTTCGTAGCATTTTGCAACCCCTAAATGAGAAATTGCCTCATGGTGCGTCCTTATAACCTGCTCCTCCATGTGTGACGGAACGTAAAAGAGAATTGTTCCTTGCTTTTTCTTAGATGGGCATCTAACATTTCGTAGAGTGAGCTTTCAGACTTACTTAGCTGTTCAGAAATTGAAACTATCTTTGGGTCATGTCTTTGTGCCGCAGCTAAAATAAATTCAAACGAATCATCATCTATTTGTAATATATTAAAGGATCTACTAAGAGAATCTACATGGGACATCCGATCGCTTTTTCGATGTTCGACAGAATAATCATACGATTGGAGTTCCAACGCCCACCTCGAAATGCGAGTTTCCATATAGTGTGAGTCATATTTATACATGTACATACATAATATGCTAGCGGGACGATCATCCGATTACGAGATACAATGATCATTATGCTGGATTTATGATATGTGTTTACTTGAACAACAGTGTGTTGCACAAGATCGACAACACATTCATAGTGTACTAAAATAATTGCCTACAATATAATATTTATATTGTTTACTTTCGGTAGCAGCAAAAATAGCAGATCATCCCAGCAAACCAAAACAAACGTTCTACAGCAGGTGGAGATGGTAGGTGGTGTATATTATATTTAGTAAATACTTGTTTTATTGTTAGGTATCTATATTTAGCATTTCAAACGACGTGGATGAGTTGGCTTCTCTAGTACCCTTTGGAAAATTGCTTGAATTCGAGGATCCATCTAAACAGGCTATCAATTATTGTAAAAATTGAGTGCGTATATTAAATTTAAGTACTATATTAAGCTACTCGCTTGCTTTTATTATTTAATATTGTAATATAAATAACCTATCGTATTAGTATATTCTTACCATTTAGAAAACATCCAAAAATGCTCTGTATGTGATCTATAAAGTTATCCTCTTGTTTCTCTTGGGCAGTTGGGTTTGAATGGAATTCTGCACCACATCGCTATATTCCGCTACTAGTGCTGTTATGTATTTACTTTAATATAATTGTGGGACAGAGCACTAATATAACTACATCATATTTTCTTACTACTGTTCTTACTACTATTATTTAAACGGACTTTTTTCTTTTTCTTTTTTTTTCTTGCACTTTTTTTTAACAAATACAGATAGAAATATTATGTATATATATATATATATATGTTATGTATTGTATATGATTTCCTATTTCTATAAGGGCTTCATATATATCTCCTAAATTTAATGAAGGTTTTTCTGTAGCTTTTCCTTCTAAAGTCTCTTAAAATGTTAACTGTGATATCATTTCTTACAATTTATAATTAGTTTTTCAGTAGTAAGGTAGTCTATACCACATCTCTGTAAATTGTGTGCAATGTTGTTTTTTTATAAGGAAAATGTAATTTATTGCTACAATAAAGGTTATTTACTTATATCTCTTAAGTTTGTCTGAAAAAGGTTTTAATGTATCTAGCCTTCCTTCCCCATCTTTCAGCATCTAATACGCACCTAAGTGAATAATTGATTACTAAATTCAAGGAATCAGATCAGTATAGGACGAAAAGTACTCTTGTTTAAGGAGTTCTCCTGCTCTCCTAGAACCAAATCAATTTACACGACTTTCTCCAGAACCTGTAGAAAGTTACCATTATTAAGCTCAAACAACACGTCAGAAGATCCTCAAAAAGCAATGCTTGAGAACCAGCGATCAGATTTTTGAGACTTAAAGTCTACTCACAAAAAAGGCGGTGCAAGTATGTACGACACAGATTGACATGCGATCATATTTGTCCGACTCGTTGTGTTTACCATACTCTCTACATTGTAGTCGATTGGGTATGTTTCTCTTATAAGCTCGAGTGTTACATTTTTTAAGTCAATACATCCTGCACTACCGCATATTCATATTTACTTAGCCGAAGCGTTATGTATGTGCGAACGCTTTGAATAAGAAAAACACCGCATTTATGAAGGACCAATGAGTCAGAGTCGTAGAAAAAACCAATGTACATGTACTGAACGCATAATTGCGGCATATCGCTGGAGATCTCTGTTGAGAACTAAGAAATTTTACTAAGCTAAATAATCTTTACGAAATAGGTCGCCAGATTGGATTGAGCCTGGTCACATCAATAGACTCAATTTTCGAAAGCTCAAACAAACCTCTCTCGAAAATTATCTACAATTTATAATCTTGCATGTGAATTACATTATACTGATGTCTTTTTAAAACTGCATTTAAATGTGGCCAATACGAACATCCTGTACATGTGCTTGACAAGGCTTGAGCATTTCTGTGTGTTCCAAAGATAATATAACACCGATTTTTTTTTAATCTAATTAATCAGCCATGACCTCCGAACCTCCTTGACATTTACTAAAGTTCAGGAAAGAATGATCCTGAACTTTAATTGAGCCCTTTCCTGCAATTTTTTTGTATAACTTTTTTATAATTCCTGACTAATTTGTCCAGTTACTTAATAATATAACATAATGAATTTCCCAAAGAACTTACCTGAACTGCAGATGAAACGCTGCATTTCAAAAATGTGTATCGTCTTTATTCTTCTTTTTTGTTTTCGCATTCAACAAGTTTTTTCGCATTTCATACTGTCTACCCTCTAAGGCTTTTTTTGTGCATTTCCCTTGCAAGTTATGATAGTTATAAATGTGAACACTGAACAGAAGACTTCGCCTTCAGAACAGACACCTCCACAGTTAAGTGAAGGGTGGCACTTAGCTTTCATAAAACATAAAATCGTTCGATATAGAAAAACAATCACAAGAATCTATACTATGTAACTCAAGAATCATAAGCACCGTTTGTTCATTTTACTCGTCTTGCTTTGGCCGCATTAACACACGCAACTTTTTATGACGATTTTCTGCAATTCCCTTTTGTGATCGCAACCCATTTTTACACGTAGAAACAACCCAGTTGCAATTCCTGCTAAATTTTTTCCGCTTCCCACCCTTTTACACATATGTCATCTCTTTCTTACATATGCATAGCATGACTCCAATACCCAAAACAGACAGTCGTTCACAGACCTTCGAGTAGTGCAGTGATAGTGCGTGAGTGTGTCGACTTCCACGAAATAAAAGCGAATGACATTCGCATTAACTTAGTACGACAAGTGCCGCAGTTTTTTCCATTAGCCCATCGGTCGAGTTGGTAGAGTCAGTGCTCTAGGCTCCACAAGTGCTGATTCGATCCCCGGTGGAGACAACGCCAAAGAAAGAACTTTTTTTGTCATTTCGAAAAGGAAATACTTATATAAGTAAGTAAGTGCATTGAAATGGATTCCCAAGAGCCGTCCGCGCTCTTTGATGCGGACAAAGAACAACAAAAACCGGAGGCAGAATCAGGCCACCAGTCAACGGTGCCCAATGAAGGCACAGCTAAAAGAAGGAGAAAAAAAAACAACAACTCCAAAGAGTGCGAAACGCCGCAATATCAAGGCGTCCCCCCAGGGTTTGCAGGGGGTAGAGATGAGGTCAGAGGCGGCGACGTCCGAAGCAGCAGCAGCCGAGACAGAGGAAGACGACAATGTACACTATGTGTCCGACGGAGGGGAACGCCTGTTTGCAATCAGCAGCAACAGCTTCGAATCGTTGGCATCGGACACAGAAGACGAAGTGGAGCGAGTACTTCGTTCCAAAGAAAATTAAGTGCAAGACATTGAGGAGAAAAAGAGTCGTCTCCTCGCAGAGATAAGAGTGCTGAGAGCCAGAACTCTAGCTAGGCGAGCCCTAGAGCTCCAACAAAAACAACAAAAGCGCCAACAAGAGCCAGCTCCGCAACTGAAAACAGCCCAGCAACAAAAGCGGCCAGCTGTTCAGCAACAACAACAGACACCAATACAGCAGCAGCCAGCAGCACAGCAGCAACCAGCTGAGCAACAGCATCAACAGCCAGCAACACAGCAAAAGCAGAAGCAGAAGCACAAGACAGTGGATCAGCAACAGCAACAGCAGCATCCAGCAATTCATCAGCAACATCAGCGGCCACAAAAAAAGGAGAAGGTGCCACCCATAAATCTCTACAAGCCAGACGTAGAGCAAACCGCTAAGGTATGTAAGGAGGCCGTAGGTTGTGGCAATTTCATTATAAAAAAAATAAAGGTTATGAAAAGTACTCAATCCACTGCAAGACGGTGGATCAGTACAACAAAATTATAGGTTATTTAAAGATTTCAATGATGGAGTTCTTCTCCTACACTCCAAAAAGTGAAAAATGTCAGTCAATGCTCTTAAAGCTCCCCGCGCCGCTTGAAGCGGATAGGGTCTTCCAAATGCTCAAAGAGCAAGTGTGTGACGGTGTCGAGATCGTAGGGGTCAAGCCCTTCACCGCAGCTAAGGCAAGGAGAGAAGGGCGCAAATTACACATATATATTGTTCAGCTGTCACCCACAAGCAAAACAGACGATCTAAAGAAAACCAAGTCATTAGATTATCTGGACTGCATCTGGGAAAGTATTAGAAGGCGAGATGGCATTCTTCAATGCGTTCGCTGCCAAAGGTTTGGGCACGCCGCGTCGAACTGCCAAATGCAGCCTCGGTGTGTGAAGTGCATTGATGACCACAAGGCGGAGGATTGCCCGCTGGGGAAAGAGGGAGCAGCTGACAAGAGTCAGTTAAAATGCGTACTCTGCGGGAACGCGGGGCACACCGCTAACTATCGGGGTTGCCCTAAATTCCAGGAGCTAAAAGCAAAAACAATTCTGCAGAAGCAGCCCCCAGTGAAAATTCCACTTGGGGCAGCCGTAACCGTCACTCCTCAAGTGACTTACGCCCAAATGGCGTCTGGCCAGAGGATCACGGGAAAGGAGCTACCGAAGGTAGTGCCGCAAGTTCCAGTGCCAAGAGCACACGATCCTACGCCCGATTGGAAATCCTCCATTGAAAGGCGTATGGATCGGTTAGAGGAGCAGGAAAGCCAAATTCTGGCGCTCCTGCAGAACCAAGCACGTCATCAGTCCTGATGGCTGCGCAAACGGAGAGCACTTACAGGATCCTCGCAGTGAATGCAAATTCATTGATAGGGATCCCTCGAAAAAACGAGCTCTACAGGTTGCTGGACGATCAAAGCCTATTTCTGATTAGCGAAACCAAGCTAACCCAGAGAGGCACATTGGAGCACAGTAATTATAATGTTATTAGAAGAGACTGACCCAACTCCAGTGGTGGAGGCGGTGTTGCGATCTTCATTAAAAATAACATTAAGCACAAAGTAGTGTAGTAGTGAAGTACGACGGTTTCAGGAGTTGGAGGCCTGCACCGTGTGCATTTCTCTCCGCAGTGGAAGGAAGCTGTACGCGGTGTCGGTCTACTCCTCCGGCTCCCCAAGTTCCAGAACGACTATATCAGAGCTTGATTCACTCTTCCGATGTCTAAGACTGGACTCGGAGGAGAACGATTTCATTTTGGCCGGGGACATAAATGCCCGACATGGATATTGCGGAAACACAGGTTCCAATAGTAGAGGGGACCAACTTTACAGCTGGTATTGCTTGCACAGTGTCGAGTATAGACTCGATTTGAAAGCAACAGAGATCTCGTCATACCCCAGAAGCGGTTCTTATCTGGATCTCCTGCTGTTTGACGCAAGACTACAGCTAACAGACACAAACGCACAAACGGTAAACTGTTTGAACACTTTCGTGTATCTCAGTGACCATTGCGGACTCAGTGCCGAAATCAAGATCCCGAAGGTATTTGCGGAATTAGGAGAGTTTGTTCAAACGTATCCCTACAATTACAGTAGGACACGCTGGACACGCTTCTCCAGACAAATGACGAGAGCAGTTTCCTCGAATGCGCTCCACATACCGTCCAATAGAAACTTGTCAAACGAGGAGATTGACATGTATCAATTGGATGAGACCATAAAACGAACAATGGACAGTACGATACCACGGTATACACGCACAAACAACGAAAACTTGTACCGCAATGCGACAATAGACGCACTACATCAACGGAAAAGTAGACTCCTGTCAAGATTAAAAACCTTGTACAGACGGTTTACTGACAGACGAGATGAGGAAATTAGGACACTGAAATCGCTCATCAAGAACATTCAAACATTAATTGTTCAGAACTACAGACTTTCTGTTAACATGCATTGGAACAATAAGATTCGGGCTGTAAGATCCAACAACCCGAGCATGTTCCCGCAAATAAACAAATTCTTTCGCAGTAAGCGTAGCGATCTTCCGTGTCTTTAGCTCCCCAGAACGACGGACAACGAACAAATACTGACTACAGCAGGTATTGATCCGGATAACGCAGTACTCGACGATAACTTCTTCGTGGTCGAAGACCCGCAAGAAAAAATGGAGGTACTAGGCGCGGTCTTTCAGGAAGTGTATAAGGTGAATGTGAGTGTTCGCCCAAACCACGACCTGGAGAATCGCGTACAATCTAGCAACTCGCAACTTCGAGAAGACATGCAACAATGGTGATCTGAGAACATCGGCTTTGTCGTGTTCAATGAAGATAACATGGCAGATAATGTCATCGCCGACGAAGGGGTTCATCCCCCGTTCATAGCGAAGACAGAGCTCCAAGCGGTCTTCGAATCACTTAAGAAGAAAAAGTCGGTTGGAATCGACGGGATCTCGAACATTGTGCTAAGACATCTCCCCCTAGATGTGGTTAACATGTACACTATCCTGTTTAACAATGCTCTGAATAATGCACATTATCCGGAACATTGGAAAACTGCGATTGTGCAACCCATATCCAAGCGAGGTAAAACGGTTCTTTGAATCCGTGCAACCTCCGGTCAATTAGTCTCCTTCCGAACATCAGCAAGGTATTCGAGAAGGTGATAAATAGAGCTCTGACCAACTGGACAGAGGACAAACATATTATTCCGGATAACCAATTCGGTTTCAAAGCGGGGCATGACACTATTCATGCCGCGTCGAAACTAGTGTCGGAGATAGAATGGAACAAGAGCCAGAAACAATGTACGGGTGCCTGCCTGATTGACCTGGAGAAGGCCTTCGACACCGTATGGTTAGAAGGACTTTTTTACAAGCTCAATGGGCTTGGCATTAGTAAACCACTGCTGTATCTACTGTGTAACATGCTTACTGGTAGAAGGTTCGTCGTCAAGAATGGCAATGTGACTTCTGCAGGTATCTTTGAAGTAAAAAATGCTCTCCAACAGGGTGCCGTCAATTCGCCGATCCTGTTCAACATTTTCTTGAGCGATCTAATAAGTTCTCTTCCTCACGTAATTGCGTACACCGACGACTTGATCGTGTACAGATCAGGTAGAAAGATGGAGGACATCACCACTCTCGCGCAGGGTGACTTCGACTTATTCATGAGAAGTTGCGATGACTGGAAGTTGAATATCAACTTTCAGAAGTCGGAAACTATACTGTTCAGGACCCCGTTGTATATGGCTTCGGCGGATACGAAAAAGAATTGGCGAAAGTTCTCAATTGTTGGGCGACACGGGCAACCACTGGCGCAAAGGACTGTAGTCAGATACCTGGGGATCTGGCTGAATCAATATCTATATTTTAACAAACATGTAGATGCTGCTCTAGCCCGTGCCCGAGGCGCTTTTGCTCTTACAAAGAGACTGTTTTATAACAGCCAACTCGATGCGAGAGTGAAGGTAATCTGCTATATGGCCCTCATCCGGCCAATGCTCACCTATGGCTGTCCCGTGTGGTTCAACGTGAGTGCAAGCTTGATGGAAAAGATTCGGGTGTTTGAGAGGGCTTGCCTTCGCCTTTACAGAACACCAGAGTCCCAGTACAAAAAATTCTACTCCAATGAGGTTTTATACAACAGGGCGAACCTGATACGAGTGGACAATTTCCTGTTGAAATTGATTCGAGGCCACACTGCCAGAGCGATGAACTCTGTTAATAACCTGATCTCTGGGGCTTACTACCCCAATCCTCAGTACCACGAGAGGGTACGTTATAATGGCTTCGTCACCCCAGAAGCTTTCCTCCATTTGATAAGCACGGTCTGATTCAAAATGAAAATGCGGTACCGCTCCTCTTCCACATCGCCCGTTCAACTGTGGATGGGCGACTCAACCACGACCGTTCCGTCGCACAACGAGCTGAGGAAGGTCTCCTCCGCTTCAGTACGGCGGTATCTAAGCGGGATGTTCGGGATGTTCGGGATGTTGCAATGCAGCATCGAAAATTCTGGTGGCTGGGTATGGAGGGAACTCCATCGTCGAACCCTTTAGACCCGGGGTAGTAAGGGTAGTACCGGTAGTCGGTCACCGTCTTGCAGCGGTAGGTGGTACTCTATCAGCGGCAAAAAAAAAAAAAAATGTATATATATATATATATATATATATATATATAGATATACACATCTGTACACTGATGTGTACAAGAAAACTGTGAAAAACTTGGCTTAATTTATCTGTCTTAACCTACCTTAAACTAGCTTAACCTAACATTAAAACTTAAAAACTATCTTAACTATGTCCGTAACTTTACGGACACGTATGTTATGTATATGCCTAACATATATAATTTATACGCCATAGTGCACCTTTTTTTTTTGCTATATATATTTTCTTAACTTTTTTTTTTTTTCTTCTTAATTGCTACCCTTTAAGTTGGCCACCATGGTCAACTATCGCGTCATCATCTTGAAAAGCCAGCGGCGGCAGAGACTGGTTTTGGTGTAACCACCAGTAAAATTGCCGTTCTTTGGCAGACTCTCTCCTGTCTCGAGCGGAGATCGCTCTGCTGAACCGGAGGAGATCCTCGTGACTGCGAGCGACATCCCGTTCGTATTGGAGTCGCCTGTCCACTGTTCGGCGTACGACATGGAAGATGACAGGACATCCTTGTGGATCCTGTATTAGGCCAATTGTGTCGAGATAGAGGAACGCTTTAGGAGGAATAAAGTCGGTGAGGCGCACTCTCTCATGGTACATAACATTGGGGTAGTAAGCCCCAAAGATCAGACTGTTGGAAGAAGTCATAGCTCGTGCAATATGCCTTCTGATCAGTTTAATAATAAAATGATCTATCCTGTTCAAATTTGCCTTGCTGTACAGGACCTCGTTAGGATAGAACTTCTTGTACTCAGACTCGGGTGTACGATACAACCGGAGACAAGTGCGAAGACACTGTCTCTCGAACAACCTCATCTTTTCCATCTGGGAAGGACTCACATTGAACCACAGTGGACAACCGTAGGCCATAACTGGCCGGATGAGGGCCATGTAGTAGATTACCTTTACTCTGGTGTCAAGTTGGCTGCTGTAAAACAACCCCCTTGCCACAGCAAAGGCCTTTTTAGCTTTCGCCAGAGCAATATCTATATGTTTCTCAAAATACAGATATTGGTCCAACCAAATGCCTAGATACCTTACTACACTTTTAACATCTAACGACCGTCCCTGCGGATCAACTATGCCGAACTTACGCCAGTTTGTGCGCGTATCCCATGCTGCCATGTGCAGCGGGGTCCTGAAAAGGATAGTTTCGCACTTCAGGAAGTTGGTAATCAACTTCCAGTCGTCGCAAAATCGCTGAATTTGTTCGAAGTCAAGTTGCAGCAAGTTACTTATTACTTCGACCTTCGGACCTGATCTGTACGCTACTAGATCGTCGGCGTACGCAATTAAATGCGGCATGGAACCTATAAGATCTGCAGTGAATATTGAGAACAAGATAGGCGAACCAACGGCTCCCTGTTGCAGACCATTTTTGATGTCAAGGACCGTGGTAGACGTTACGTCGCCACTTTTCACAACGAACTTTCTACCTATTATCATGTCATAGATCATGTACAGCAATGATTTACTTATACCGAGCCTGACCAGCTTGAGGAAGAGGCCCTCTAACCAAACGGTGTCGAACGCTTTCTCCAAGTCAATCAGGCAAGCACCCGTGCATTGCTTTTTGTCTTTGTTCCACTGAATGTCGGATACCAGTTTGGACGCGGCATGTATAGTTTGCCCCGCCCTGAATCCGAACTGGTTGTCCGGTATGATTTTATTTTCCTCAACCCATTGTTTCAGAACTTGAATGACTATCTTTTCAAAGACCTTGCTTATGCAAGGAAGAAGACTAATCGACCGAAGATTTGTCGGGATAGTTTTGTCTTTGTCCCGTTTAGGGATTGGTTGCACCACAGATGTTTTCCAGTGTGCCGGGTAATAAGCATTACTCAGCTTATTATTGAACAGTGTTGTGTAAATCTGCACGGCTTCGGGGGGAAGATAGCGAAGCACAATATTTGGTATACCATCGATTCCCACCGACTTTTTCTTTTTCAGCGAGTTAAAGATACCCTGAAGATCTTCTTGCTATCGTCATGTTATCGTCACTGAACCTGGTAAAACCAGGATTCTCAGATCGCCATTGACTTATCTCGTTTCGGAGCTCGAAGTGGTTGAGCGAGGCCCTATGCTCCAGGTCGTGATTCGGCCTACGAACCTCGTTGACCGTATACACTCGCTGAAACACAGCACCAATTGCTTTCACCTTCTCCTGGGGATCTTCAACCACGAAGCATTTCGATAAACATCGCTGTCATCGATTTGTACTACCTTCGGGATAGTCTTGTCCATGGTGCGTTTTATTACGTCGTCCATTTGTATGAGGTACCTGTCAACCTCTTCTTTCGTTAGGTTTATGTTTGATGGAGGATTTATCGTTGTTCTGTGGATAACGTCCTGGAGAAGCGAAGCCAGCGGGCCTTATTGTAATTATAAGGAAGCTGACACAGGTCATAATGACAGCGTGCGACGCAGCAATACCCAGAAGGACCACGAGCTGGATGGCATCCCGAATAGGGCAATTAAAGCAGCAGTGAAGTCGAGACCAGACATTTTTATAACGGCAATGCAAAGATGGTACGAGGAGGGAGTGTTCCCGACACCATGGAAACTGTAACATCTGGTGCTGCTCCCAAAGGGAAATAAGCCACCTGGAGAACCATCATCATATCGCCCAATATGTCTGCTCGACACGCTAGGAAAGATGCTAGAGCGCACCATATACGGTAGGCTACGTGCGGTAGCTGAACAAAACGGAACCCTGTCCGAACACCAATACGGCTTCAGAAAATCGCGTTGTACCATCGATGCCATAAAGGCGTAGTAGATACAGCAGCTGAAGCTATACAGGGGGAAAGATGGAGATGGGGGACTAAGAAATATTGCGCAGTGGTGACGCTTGATGACCAAAAAGCATTCAACTCGGCGTACTGGTCATCGCTTCAAACCCCACATTGAGTACGCAAGCAAGAAGGCATCGACGATGCAAGCGGCACTCTCCCGGCGGTCCTGGATACGTTCGTAGGATCCTGCTCTCCAGAGTGGTCAGCTCAGTCCTGCTGTACGCCGCCCCGATATAGGCTGGTGCACTGGCAATTACTGAGTGCAGAAGGAAGTTGTCGGCGCAGTACAGGCTCTGCGCAATCAGAACCATCAGCGGCTTCCGAACCATCTCTGACGGTGCAGCATGTGCTCTAGTTGGAATGATCCCCATTGACAAACTCGCAAACGAGAGCCAGAGGGTGTACCTTCCGCGGCCCCTGAATCGTCAGGAGGCAAGAAGAGTAAAGACGGAGGAAAGAGCGGCATCGATGACGCTGTGGCAAACCAGTTGGGATGGCTCCGCAAAGGCAGGTGGACCCATAGGCTCATTCCCACCATTGAATCATGGACGCAAAGAAAAATAGGGAACTGTAATTTCCATATTACACAGTTGCTGTCGGGGCATGGTGGCTATCGGAAATACCTCCACAGGTTTGGACACGATACCTTACCTATGTGACCCGAATGTTAATGAAGACGCGGAGCATGCAGCGTTCTACTGCACACGCTTCGCCGAAGACAGAGCCAACTTGCCAACCCCGGAGGAACTCGTACGCTACATGACGAGATCTGAGAGCGACTGGACAGAGGTCAGAGGACAGAGGAGGAGATTGCACTACAATTTTTTATTAGAAAACTTTTATTGAATCATAGACGACATTGTTGGCAAGTACCAACTAGTTTGTTGAAATTTCCTATGACCGTTTCGCATAAACGTTGCTGAATTTCATTACCACACCACCCAATTTCTTTCAAGGCGTTGGTGGAGGGCTTGTTTGCATAGGTATATGACTTCACAAAACCCAAAAATAAAAAAAAACCAATGGCGTTAGATCGCAAGACCTGGCGAGAATGGCGAATTCTGATTCTGCTAAAACGGTTGATTACACGATTAGAAACTGACACATGCAGCAATTGAATTGTTTCTCTGGCTGTATGGCATGTGGCACTGTCTTGTTGGAACCACATATTGGTCACATCCATATCTTGTAATTTGCATAATAAAAACCGGATTATCATGTCATGAACATTTCGTATTCTTCATTTTTGCAAGTCAGAAATGTCCCTTTCTTGATCTGAATGCTCTCACCTCAAATATCCACTATATACGCTGTATACATATATACACCTTGGGTTAATATAACCGCAAGACGTTTAAAGCATGTATAAGAATGAGTATGAGAATGAGAAAAACAACCTCTGTATCCTACCAGGCTTACTAACAGGACACTATAAACTCAGGGAGCACCTAAGGAAACTAGGAGTATCAGAAGAAGGTCTCTGCAGATTCTGCGGATAATCTAATGAAATTCCGGAACATATACTGGGATTTTGTGCGGCGTTGAAGTCACTAGAACCAGCTCTCATTCTCGGATTCCCAAAAGAAACTGGCGTAGAGAGAATACTCTAGGATAAATCTCTTCCACCTTTGCGCAATTAGAGCAAATAACCCTCAATACAACTCTAAAAAGAGCTGCATGGTAGGGGAGCTCTTAAGAAAGCAAATGTATAAATAGGGGGCCCAATAGATCTAAGGGTCGCTGTGCAATTTACCCTTAACAATAATAATAATACGCAGTATATTTACCTTCAACTTTTCAAAAATTCCTAAGAATAGATACATGTACTACTTTTTATCTGTACGACTTTATTTTCAATATTTGCTTCACATTTTGCAAATCTACTTCGATTTTTAGAGAAATGAAGAAGAAAGAAAAATGAAGAGCTGAAAAGTAAACATTTGAAAACAACGGTTAAGCATGGGTGTGGGCAATTTGGTCTTTATTGATGGGATCATGAACAAAGAGCATAATTTGACTATTCTTAGAGAAAATTTGAAACAAGGCGCAGCAAATATGGGTATTTCTCGGTGTTTCAAATTTTACCAAGATAATGATCCCAAGCATAAATCCCATATTGTCCGCGAATGGCTTTCGTATAACTGCCGAAAAGTGATGGCAACCCCTGCGCAATCACCTGACCCCAACACCATCGAAAATTTGTGGGACGTGCTGAATCGGCGAGTGCGTGAGAACCCTGTTTCTTCGGTAAACAGGTTAAAAATAAGGCTGCAGCAAGAGTGGGCGAAAAATAACCCAAGAGTACCTTAACAAAAATTTTATTTTAGGTTAAATTAGATTAAGTTAAGTTATAGAAAAAAAATAGTAAAAAAAATAGTTAAAAACAAGTTTTCTTCGCACAAATAAGAAATTAATTGTCGATTAAGGTAAACAAAAAACAATTTAAGCCGAAAGGCACAAAGAAATACGTATACGTTAGAATAACTTAGAGTACCCGTATAGGGTCAGTAAGTTAGATGTAACGTTTGTTAGATAGTTAGGCTAGTTTTAAGCATTTTTGTCTAGCATGTAAGTGAATGAATGTAAATTAAATAAAAATGAATTAAAAAAAAATGTGTTTTCAACAATGACCTTTTGTGATTTAGCATACAAGAAACGGTGGTATGAATCATGAAATCATTGAAATCAAATCTTGAAATATCTACAAATTGTGATGTCATTTGCTAGAAAAGCGTAATATCGCGATTTATTTCGGAATAATTGAGAAGCTAAGCCCTGTCTACGGGTTGTAGCGCCACCCATTTTAAATGGTGGTTACATTTTAAGGGTTGTTGAATGTGAACCACACCTAAGCGTCAAGTTTTTTTCTGCATTTCATTTGACATTTCTCAATTTCAGACTAACTCAATTTGAACCATGGAAAGATACACAATCGAGCAACGCGTTAAAGTTATTCAGGCTTATTATGAAAATGGGCGTTCAAATCAAAATGCATATCGTGCACTTCGTGATTTTTTCGGTCAATTTAATCGTCCAAATGTGCGTACAATCGGAAAAATCGTGCAAAAATTTTAGCAAACCGGGTCTGTAGGAGATGTGAGATGTGAACACTAGTGCATGCTCGTGCAGCTCGTACTGCAGAAAATATTGCTGCTGTTCGTCGTCGTGCCCAACAATTGCACCTCTCACGCTCGTCGTTGATGAACATTATGCATAAAGACTTGCATTTACACGCTTACAAGGTGCAATTGACTCAAGAACTAAAGCCTCTTGACCATTTCAAGCGTCGTCAATGGTCAGAATGGTGCCAAGAAATGGCAACAGTGGATGATCAATTTTCGAAGAAAATCATCTTCAGTGATGAGGCACATTTTCACCTCAGTGGATTCTTCAATAAGCAGAATTGCCGCATTTGGGCGAATGATAATCCAAGATTGATTGTCGAAAAACCAATGCACCCACAAAGAGTGACTGTTTTGTGCGGCTTATGGGCTGGCGGCGTCATCGGGCCAAATTTTTCCAAAATGAGGCCGGTCAGGCAGTTACTGTGAATGGTGTTCGCTATAGTGAAATGATAACGAACTTTTTATGGCCAGAATTGGAAGATATGAATGTGGACGATACGTGGTTTCAACAGGACGGTGCCACTTGCCACACAGCTAACGAAACAATGGCTCTCTTGCGCGACAAATTCAATGGCGATGTCAATTGGCCGCCAAGATCACCGTTGGATTTTTTCTTTATGGTTATTAGAAAGAAAAGGTGTACGTCGATAAGCCAGCAACAATTCAAGAGCTAAAGGATGAGATAATTCGGCACATTAACGGCATAGAACCTCAATTATGCCTCAGCATCATCGAAAATTTGGACCATCGAATGGAGGTGTGCCGTGAACCATACCAGTTTATCATAATAAAAAGAAATGACAATAATATCCTAAATAATTTGTGTTTTATTCAAAATCAACAACGGCCCTTAAAATTTAACCACCCATTATTATAAATTCGGAATTATCAATGCATTTACCACTTAAACAGATCTAAAGAAGATTTCCTCTAAGCGATTTAGAAACCAATGAGATATTACGTTTGGGTGAAAAAGAACTACGTTTAGATGTGCGAACCATAGAAGTCGCAGTATTACATGCAACCTTAAATGTATGAAAACGATTGCGCTCAAAACTATGTTTCTCATTTTAAGCGCAGGCACAACTAATCTAGTCTTTAACCTTTGCTAAGCCTCGCACCTCGTCAACGTGTACAAGCACGAGAAGGAAAAGGAATGCTGGCATAATTGTATCCTGCATCTGGATACAAGCATATATATATTCATAGAAATATAATCCGTGAAGTTTTGTATGTAATTAACATTCGGGTATAAATTTGTGACCGTCTTATGTATATACAGTCCAGTGATGGGATAATTAATAACAAGGTTAATATATTGTATCAGCACGTTACTATTGTGGATTGTGGGATAAGGCTATAATAGGCTAAAACAGTTTAATGAAAGTTATAATGAAATGCTATTTGCGGAGTATCGAAAACTACGGATAAACGAGAGGGATCAAATATCGTATACATAGATATAGGTATATATAGATGGATAAGTTTTCACCCTCATTAGGGCTAAAATCACATGACAATCAATAAAACGAAAGTCTATTTCAATGGCGACAATAAAGACAGAATACAAATAAAGTAAAGTGAAATAAAACCAAATATCCGTACAGACCTCCTTGTGACCTTGGAGTCACTAAATAATATGTAGTATGTGCTAGTTGCCTATGCATGCACATTTCTTATAAACAGGAAAAGATTACAAAAATGTTGGAGTGTCCCAAACCTCACACATACCCCAAACCTAAGCATGGTGTTGCAGGGAGCATATATTCCTCTTTCGTCGTTAACCTTGTATGTACATTTTTAATAAATTTCTGCTTACGAGGAGAAAATATATTAAAAACAAATTAATGCAGACTTCCCATGGGATACTGCTCAGAAATTAACTAGTTAGTTGATTTCTGATACTGCTTCAGTATTCGCTATGTAGGGGCAAGCTCGATATGGAACATTAAAAAAATATATTTGCTGAATACGTCCATTTGCTTTTGTTGACGTAGACGTCATTTCATTTCCAACTTATCTCCCGGTTCACTTTTCAATGAAGTAAAACTGCTGATTCCATCCGACCAGTGCACTTCTTTGTCTTCTGTATTTTATTTTGAAATATATTTTAACACAGTGAGTTCCGTAGTAAGGTTTATATGTTGGCATTATAAAACATCTGTAATAAGAAATTGTTTGTTCTAAAAATGAATTTCCGTGAAATTGGACTTAGTGTCCTTTTACTAGGTATGTTGTTAACGACGCAAATTGTGTTATCTTTTGTTTTTACTTGCATTTATTAATTGTTTTTTGTCCACTTTGTTTAGGATCTACTTTCGTAATATCGTCAGCTTATCAAAGCTTGTCAGATCCAATACAATGCAATAAAGGGCCTTCTCTCTGGTGTCAAAACATAGCGTAAGTTTTACTAAATGTTTTTGCTAACAATGCTATGAACTGAAATTTAAAAATGTATCGAACTGCGATTCACTTCTTAGTACTATGAGCAGGGTTTGTGAGTCATAAATGCATTTTTTTAGGCTGAGTATTTACGTATGTACATACATAGTTATTGTGTTAGGCTATTTTGTCCGTTAGTAATTTGATAACAAGTAAATGTGATTTGCGAATGTGTTCATGATTATTTTCAGCGTCCCCTCTGATAACAGTTTAACCTTTTATATGTTTGTACATATATATTTGTTTATTAATCGTATTAATATAGTTTTTTTTTCGTTTGGTTCAAAGCGATATGGATTCCTTTGTTTTGAATATGCATATATACATATATATATGAACGTACATATAAACGTGAAATGTACATACATATGTAATAAATCATACTCTAAGTGGTTGTTATGAATTTGGTTGGTCATCAGTTCATATTAACATAAATAAATATAGTCATTCAATCATATGGTGGATATAAAAAAATACTCATGACATGATACATATAGAAAACTGATAAAATGTTCTTTATTAAGAACAAAAGGAATAAAAAAAACACCGCTAAAGCTTAAAAAATTTTTTTTTTGGAACTCAGATACTATTGGAACACTTAATATGTGCAGCGTTCCATGTTTGATCAAAAATACGCTTCAAGAAAAATCGTGCAAAAAAAATTATTTCTAACAAAAGGAGTGAAACAATATAAAGCAGAATATGTATATAGATTTGATCTTTCGATTTTTAGATTGAATTTTCCTTTTCTTTGGGGCTGGTTTTAGATTACATACACAGAAAAGTCATCAACATTTCCGATAGATACTGCGTCACTCGTTCACCTTCAAAAGTTAATGTAAAAAAATCAGTGATCGACGTTTGTGTACTACGGATATTACCGTACATTTATAAAATAAGTGTACTGACCGCCTACTACCCCAGGCTATCTTCGAGAAGAAATTCTCTATCAGTATTCCCTCCAGGTGGGATTGGATGTCTGATAGGCAGACGTTGGATGATCATCTGAGTATTTTCACAGACGGATCGAAGACTGACGAAGGGGTGGGTGCGGGTGCTTATTCCGAAGATCTGAATATTGCTATCTCCTTGACGCTTCCTGATCACTGTAGCGTCAGGCAGATACCATCGCGATGAAAGAGGCGTTTTAATGGCTCAAAAACAACGTGGTATCAACAAGGGATATCACCATCTGTTCGGACAGTCAGGCAGCAATCAAATCCCAGGACAATGTCATGTTCAACTCAAAAACATCCCTTAATTGCAGGCTGTCTCTTAACGAGATGGCTGAGCATTTCAACATTCAATATTCAACATTGTGATATACCAGGCAACTGCAAAGCCGATGAACTCGCCAGGTATGGTACAACCTCCTCCGTATTAACAGGGGTACCAGCTTCCATGTCGATAGCTACCGCCTACCATCTTTTGAAGATACACACAATTAAAACCACCAAACACAAAGGCACCACTTGCCTTAAAAGATGGTTCAGATGTTAGTAGAAGTCAATCCGCGTGGTATCACAATGGGCCTACTTTGGCCTAAGTGTGACTCCAGTCAGTCAGCCACCAAAACCTAACCTAACTGCTGCATCGACTCCTAAGCTGGGTGAGCCACTCAATTATTACCGAACAACAACTAGTGATAGAATAATAGCGCTCGCACAAATCGAGAGGTTGATGGTAGAAGCTAGTCCCGAGTCAACCTCGGACCCATATTATCATTTTTGTTATTAGCAGTGGGTTTTTCGTTTTCAAATTTGAAAAAGCTTTGTATATGCTTATTCTATGAAGACTTTATACAATATTTTAACGTTTTTTATATTTTCTTAATATTTTGAGTAATTTTTTGTTTTCCACCATTTCACAAGTAGTGGGACTACTTGAATTAAAAATATATATAATTCCATTGCATATTGTCCATCCCTCTGCCTTGTGGACAACGACTGGGGTGATCAGTGTCTTGAATAAAGTCTGTTTGGCGTTCCGAGAGAAGGAATAGAGGCAATAGAGATTGCCTGTTTAACCCAAAGTTACAGCGTTTAGCAAGAGTTATTACGATGGGAAAATAGGCGCTTTCATTGATAGACAACTTCGACCGTCAAATCTTTTTCCGCGCTGAGTAATTCGTACTTGCTATTTATTTCTATGGTTTTCGAAAGCCATTACTACAGTCATTTGGGTATAAAAAATCAGTGAATCAGAATGAATGGCTCAACTCGTATTTGATTATTAAGGGGTGTTTCATGTATCAAATGTGTATTCAGGAGTGTTAAAAATATAGTTCGTCGAATGTTTCGATTACCAACGAATGCGTTTCAATGATAAGAAATTACTCACTTCTCAAATACCTAATATGTAATTTTCTTCTTCAAACTATTTTTTTTTTGATTTTCAATTCACCTACATGCACCTACTCAATGGGCGTTAGACGACAAATACATTCGTTTCATGGTGTAAGTATATTATTGATTATAAGTAGTGAATTCGTTTTGTTTTCTTCGAGTACCCGAAAAATGATACGATGAGTATATTCGTTTTGAAATCGGGTATTTGAAATATTCACACATTTAGTGTACTCGCATTGGAAAAATTGAATTGAATAGAGTACACTGAAGTAATATATTCGTTTAGAGAGCAAATGAATGTATTCATTCATACCTCTAGACTGTATTTTATTTTAGACTGGTCGCCAAATGCATCCTCACATTAAGTAATCATTAAACCGGCTTGGATCGATTGAGTTCATGTTCGTATTTACACAATTATTATGCTTACCTTGCAAAAATGTGCAAAATCAAAAAGATAAGTAAATATAAATTTCGAAGAACTGAAGCATTACCTAAATTGCATGACGATAAGTGAGCTTTGTAACAAATATGGAGCTAAAAACCGTTAACTTGGCTTTCTCATATCACACCAAGTTCGGCCTTCTTGATTAGAGATCTTCCAAGTTGTTTCAAAATTGATCCAGATTGACCAATCTTACTAAAAAGCTTATTACTCGTCCCATCAGTCGTGAAAAATACCCCGAGCTAATTACACTCCTCCACCTGCTTCAAAGGGACTCTACTAATATTTCTAGTGTTGGAAATGACCATAACCTGATTAGTCCACGTTAAAAAATCGATCGTCTTTGCGCTGGAGTTACGTCTGGGGCGATGTTAGAATAACCAAGTCATCTGTTAAAAGAAGAAGACTTAAACCCATATCGCAATAGCGCGTTCGAGCTGTCGGGCTTTGACATTTATAGTAGGATACACGTAAATTCATTGGATAAAACACAATACAAAGGAAACTGATCCACTCGCTTTTGCTAAAACCACAAGAACAGGGCATTTTTTAATTCTGCAAAGTGACCATCCACCATTCGAGATCTCATCACACTCCAACTTCGTCCTGCTGCGACAAAATTGTCTTCTATTTCTTCCCTTTTACCAACAATTGTCGCATTTTTAACATTTTACTAATTGATTTTTTGATTCGTTGGGGTTTTCGTCAACGTATTTAAGTTTGTTTATTTTTTTTAAGAAGGAACTCGGTCGTATTCGTTTTGTCCAAACCTACAAAACAGCTGCAGATCACTTTCACATACCCGGTCGGCGGCAGTGTTCATACCCTATCCTCGACTCGACCATAACTCTAGAACGCGACTCTATCACCTTATCGTAGACTATCCCGGGGAGACTTAATATAGCCCTTGTAGTTGGAACAATCTCTTTTTTCCCCTTGAGACGAGGGATCCCAGTTTGCCAATATCCAAGGTTCCCAGGCCACCCCAATGACACAAGAGAGACATAAAACTACCTCTTTATTTATTGCATTAAGCATTTCTGGGCGGATTTCACCCACACTGGCTTATTTGTCAAATGGCTTTCTTCACCCTTTCAAGACTACGAGTCTGCCATTATCAGTGCGCTGTTGGGGATTGAGCAGCGCCCAAAAAGTGCTCTCTCCACCTGCGCAAAATGTCAACCTCATTGGAAAGCAACACACTGTCTTTGGATTTATGTCTTTCGAAGAAGTTGATTTCGTTCCTCTGAGTTGGCGAATGATTTGCCAGAATACCTTTTTTTGCAGATCTATGGTCGCTTTCCTCAAGAAATTTTCTTCCCTCTGGTGGCTTTATGCATTCTGAGTGTTTTAAACCACGCAGTTCTTTTCTTACTACTTGCCGCCATTCTTCTTCTACAGTTGGGATTCGCTCAAACCTTTCAGATATGTTCGTGCAAAATTTGTCGCATGTCACTGTTCTCCCACCGTATGCGTCTTGGTTTCCGCCTGAGCAAAAGAGGTATTTTATCATACACTCCCCCATATCGTTACAGCCACCCCACGCACAGTGTGTTATTTTCCACATCTAGCAGAACTTTATTCCTGTGGCGCTTGGGATACCTAAAATATGGATTTTCCTATTCGGTGAAGGAAAAAAAGTAATTCTATCAAGTTTTTAAAACAAATAGCTATATGTGGTCACCGATAGGGGGTGTATAGCACATGCCATCCATCCTCCACAAACCTCATGGATACAAACGTCTCTAACTAAAATACCACTGAACCGATTTTGTCAAATTTTCACCAATGTGTTCAGAAAAGACAGTCGAAAAATCACTTCTTTTGCTCTAACCCATTATCTCAATTAAGTCTCAAGATATTTTGATGGAACTACCACATACGTCCATCATCACATTCATCATTTGTAAGTAAAACGTATAAAAAAGATTAGCAAATTTTTATAATTGTGTATTTGTTGCTTGTGATTTGAAGTTAGTCGCTCGTCATCATCGTTTCCATCGGAACTGCTACTAGATGGTGCTGCTCGTACTCACGGAGCCTTTAACAGGGCAATACATTCTTGAGCTTGTGGGTTCCTTTTTCTATGGGGCGCTATACTACGAATCGAAAGATATGGATCTGATGATATTAAAAACCTGCTTTATACTTCTCTATTCGTATTTTTTCTAGAAGATTTCCGGCTAAAATGCTCTTGAAATCGTTTGTATTCCTAATTGCTCGCTTCTTGGACTTCCTCGGACAATGGACCAAGTGGTATTATGCAGGTTTTTATTATATCTTTTGAGTGTATCAGAAGTTTATGTGTGCTTGCAGGCATGTGTTACCATGCTTTTTTTGTTTCATTGACATAGCTTGTAAACTTGTCTGCATCAATTTCATATTCACTTATTATTACTTCGAGTAAAATTCAGAAATTAAATGTAATTAAAAAACTGATAGTGTGTAGTCTTCTTTAGATCAGCAGAGTTGTATTGGTACATAGATGAATAATCGTTAATTATATGAGCAATGTTAACACATAAAAAAAATTGTATGGGGTGCGTAGCTGAGCGCAAAATGTCTCAACGAATTTTGGAAGTATATAGTCCGGAGAAAGTAATAAATAACGGATACATTTTGAAAACTCTGCACAAAGTTAAAATAAAAAAACTACCATTTGCTGAGGTCGTACCTTAGATAACAGGCAAGATATTGGAAAAAAATTAGAAAGAGCGTTGCAACTTACTTCACACGAACACGATGAATTTGAGTCACTTAATGCAACTAATGTTTTACATTTCTCTTGCTCAAAAATTATTGCTGTTTACGATGTCACACAATTGGTATATATCGTTTCCATGAACTTTTTTTTTCGGAACGTTAATACCTTTGATTATACCTGTCGTTTGATACCAAACTTTTGTCATTCGGACGACTTTGATTTTTGAATTAAGTTCCGCTAGATTCGCAAAATAACACGCTGTGCCACGGGAGCATTGATGCCACCCATTCCATATATATTACACTCTAAACATGTTACCCGCCTCCCACCATGTGAAGGTCAGCTGACCTATTTAATATTTGTTAATAAAAATATTGTAATTACACGTTAATCATTACTTTTTTCATTTCAGAATTGCTAAACAATGTAATGCCGTTCGTCATTGTATACAAACTGTTTGGGAAAAACAAGATGTTGCTGAAGATACTGACTCCATATGTCAAATATGTTTAGACATGGTTAAACAAGCTCGCGATCAACTTGAAAGCAATGAAACACAGAGCGATCTTAAGGCAGTTTTCGAAGGATCGTGTCGTCTCATCCCTATTAAGCCAGTGCAAAAGGAATGTATAAAAGTTGCCGACGATTTCATTCCAGAATTAGTTGAAGCATTAGCTTCTCAAATGAATCCACAGGTAAATGTTATATTATATTGTTATATTCATTAAGTATTTGATGAAATACTCTGGTATTCTCCTACCAAATTTTAGATTCGCTTTTAATTCTGCGTTTAGTTTATTAAATTGGACCAGCGCGTACCAGATGTATTTTTGTGTGCACAGAATATGCAATGGTGTATTTATTATTTGATAAATGTCGGCGAAAGCTCTCGTTTTTCTTAATCACAAATATGGGACAAATAGTAAATAATATTTGTGCTCTGTGCAAATCTATAAATAGTGGAGTACATAGTATTGTACAACGACTCGAAACCCCGACGAATGCCCCGGATTAAACTACTTTGATTTGTGAAAAACACAAAACAAATCCAATCGGAGGAGCACTATTGGTCAAAGTTCATCAGTGTCATGTTGATTTGAACTTTTATATAATGAATGAACAAATGTAATTTCAAAAGGAGTGAAATTGGGCTTTCAGATAGCTTTCTAGACAACGATTCAAACCAATCTTAATGATTCGTTGATTTACGCATACTGTATACAGTGAAATCTCGCTTAAGTGGACAGCCAAGGGACCGCGGTTTCATTCTCCACATAAGATTGTGCGTTTAAGAACAAATTAAAACACATGTTTTTGCAATAACACAATTATATGTATTTCAAATGATTAATAAACAAAACTCCTTTGTGTACACAGAACAGATGTCAGCCGAATAGTTTTTTTTTTTTTTTTGTATTCAGTTTTCAAAGCATATTTGCATTCCATTCCATTGCATCTATTTCCAAGGCATCGACTCTTCGTCGTCGTCACTTCTGTCATTCAGACTAATAACGCTTTGATCATATGGCCAAATTCTCATTCCATCCTTCATCGGTTTGAACATTAGGTATACATAGGGTATATTAGGTAGAAACACGGATTTTTGAGGCAGTTTGTTTTTGTATTATTTCTGGAGAAAATTTGTTTAGGCTTCATTACAAACGTTATCCATTTTAGCGGTGTAGAGGTTTAGAAATTGTTCAAGAAAAAAAATTTTAATTTCGGATGAAGTTTGGTTCGATGTTGACAAACGGATGTGGGTTAGTGGACAAAATATCAAAGTGATGGGTTGAGTTGTCCAGAAAAAGTAGGATGTTACTGCGTTTTTTGAGTGATTTTGATCTTGAATCTGTTTAACCGTTGAAACCGTAAACGGCTATCTAGACTTATGTCGCTGCACAGCCCATACACTTCGAGGTTGAATCTTCTTCTTCAAATACCATCATTGCAAACAGGACCGAAGATTGAACGCAGAACTTTGCTCTCGAAAAGACCAAGGGTTTCTTCATCTGATAGTGAGATTGTCCAGACAATAGCGGTATCGGGCAGGACTGGGATGATTAATGTTTTATTTGTTAGCTTGGTCCTTCGAGAAAGGGCCTTACTATTTAGTTGCCTTCTACGTTTAATGTCGGTACAGGTGGTATTTGTAGATGAAGTCCTTAACTACCTCGAAAGTAATTCTGCTTATGGTAACGTTGTGGCCCAGTCGTCGCTCATTTATGTCCCTTCTCTCGGTTAGGTCGTTTCCGACCTTGATGGAGCAGCGAGAATTCTCCATCGATATCTTGTCTGGTACAACCTGACGACTGTAGCACAAATGTCAAAACTAGACTGTCATGTGAATACTTGAAATCTGTGGTGAGTGTCGATCTGCATATCTTGGGGTTTTTCCAAGATCTACCTTGGACTTCTTTGGCCAGAAACTGCACTGAAAAGGACCTACCAGACTACTCACGAACATTTTCAGGCGCTCAGACAGGATCTTATAGGTTGATGATTAGGAAAATTATTCCTCGACAGTTGGCGCGGACATTGGGGTTTCCTTGCTTGTGGATCGGACAAGCAATACTATCAGCCCACTCATCGGGCATTCTTTTTTTATTTTAAAACATTTTTTTATTTATTGTATTAAATTTACAATTACAACCAGACTTTTATTATATGAGAATCATAAGTATGTTCATTTGTTTTAATTTTTTTACTTGGAATATCCTTCTCGCAGGTCGTGTGTTCTGTAGCTGGATTGTGTAATAACGCAAAAATTGATAAAATGCTGAAAAACTATAAACCAACGACAACTGTTAAACCAACAGCCATCGCACCAATTGAACCAACAACCACCAGCGCACCAGCTGCTAATCAAGCAGGAGAGTACAAACAAAGGAAACTATCCTGCATTGAATGTGGAAGAGTAGCTGATGTTATTACCACAAAATTCAAAATAGCCGATAGGGATGACATGTTGGAGTCTGTATTATCGTTGTGTGGACACGCTTCTTCATTCTCAGATGGTTGCGCTAATATTGCTCTGACATATTTTAATGAATTGTATAATTACTTAAGTGAAAATGCCAACGCTGATGGTTTATGTCATATGGCCGGCACTTGCTCTGCACGATACCATCAACACCCCGAAAAGATTGAGGTGCGTTCGAGATCCGAAATCGGAGTTGTTGCATTAAAGGATGATATTCCATGTGAATTGTGTCAGCAATTAGTGCGTCACTTGCAAGAAGTACTCACTGCAAACACAACTGAAATAGAGTTCAAAGCTGTTCTCGAAGGGCTTTGTAAACAAACAAAGGGTTTCAAAACGGAATGTTTAAGTATCGTTGATCAGTATTATGATAAAATCTACAATACTCTTGTACATAATTTGGACGCTAATGGTGCGTGTTTCCTCATTGGAATTTGTCCAAAGGGAAGCAATGGCAGATTCTTAGAACGTCGTGATATTATTCCCCTCATACCTTATATCGAACCAGCTAAAATTGATGTGAAAATAAAGAAGTTATCACAGAATAACATTTATTCTAAGGAGCAAGTAAATAGTATGCAACTTCCAATCGACAAATTAATGGGTGCTCAGAACCCTCAACTCTTGGTGGAAAATGGAGAGTTGTGTACACTGTGCGAGTACTTCCTGCACTTCTTACAAGAAACGTTAGCTACTCCAGCTACAGAGGTATGAACATAATTATTATCGTTTAATATTTTATCTAAATTTAACATTTTATTAGGAAAAAATAAAAGAAGCTGTAAACCAAGTTTGCAACAAATTCCCAACAGCCCTACGTGGAAACTGTCACAATTTTGTTGATATGTATGGCGACGCAGTGATAGCATTGATCATTCAAGGAGTTGACCCACGTGCGGTCTGCCCAGAACTTCAGATGTGTCCTAAAAACATAAATGCCGATGTTAGTGTATTTGCTCCACAAACAATTGACGTATCGATAAATGGTCAAAATAAGTATTTGGACAAACCAACTTGTCCCTTGTGTCTGTTTGCAGTGCAAGAAGCTCAAGAACTTATCAAGGGTAACAAATCAAAGGTAATCAAACTTCTTAACATTAACAAAAGTAAATGAATATTATTTGCATCATTTCTTTTTCCAGAGTAATATTAAAAATGTTTTGGAGAACTTGTGTAGTCATTTGGCAAGTAAACTCAGGGCAGAATGTGTCGACTTTTTGGATACCTACTCAAACGAACTCATCGACATGCTTATAACTGATTTCAGTCCACAGCAAATTTGTGTTTATATCAAATTATGTCCTCAAAATCCCCAGAATTCTCTAGAATCACTTGGCTTTAATGTTAATAGTGCGGAAGAGAAAGACATAGATTCTTCAATTGAAATCTTTGAAGATGATTCTCTAAATGGACCTGAATGTTTGCTTTGTGAAAAAGTAATAACTGAGGCTGAAAAACGAATTGGAACAAAGAAAACTAAGGTATGTACTAAATTACATGTTTTATAATTATAAAAATATATATACATCTACTATGTGGCCGCCGTGGTGTAGGGGTAGGTGCGTCGACTCCTATCCTAGTTCACTCGCCGAATTTACCAAGTTTCATAGTCCACGGCTAACTGCAAATCATATCCACTCGTCATAGAAGAATAACGCCCGCAACACGAGTGGTTGTTGAAGTTAAGCCCTTGTCCACCTATTATTATATTATGCTTTTAACTTTTCATGTCTTCTTTGACAATCTTTCATTCCTGATTGGATTTAAATCACCTCATGCTTTTGGTCAATAGTGCTTTTGATTACAGTGGACTTAGTTCGAGTTAGAGGGAGTAGAGGATGGGAAATTAAGGGGAAATGCGAGTTAGAGGGATATTCGACTTTGGTTAGGGACAGTCCACTGTAGTTTATTATTATCTATTTTAATTATTCATAATCATAAGAGTACCTAAGAACCCGAATTTCCTTAACTTAACTTAATATTATAATTTTATTTATAAATGAAATCGGTTTTCTCTTATTTTAAACAGAAAGACATTAAAGATGCCCTCTACCGTGCTTGTGATAAGCTGCATAAAATGCAAGACAAGTGCCATCAATACATTAACAAATATGGTGATAAAATAGCAGACCTAATTATTATGGAGATGACACCAAAGCAAATATGCCGCGAACTAGGATACTGCTTGTGGAGGACCACTGATGATTGTATATTAAAAAGAAATTGTTGTTATTTAGAAACTAAAATATTACAGTCTAGCTTCCTCTGATGAAATAATGGAACTTACCGAAACTAAAGACAATGTTGACGCTAGAGACCCACCACCCTGTGTACTTTGCGAATTCGTAATTACTAAGTTAGAAGTCGAACTTAAAGACAAGAAAACACAGGCAAGTACCATAGTTGCAATGGCAGAGGCAATCGTAGAAAGCCTTTTATGTTGTATCTGGAAATAGATGAATAATTTTGAAACTATATTTTATAGGAAGAAATTAAAAAAGAAGTTGAAAATATCTGCAAAAAAATGCCAAAAACAGTATCAGCCAATTGCGATAAGTTTATTACAAAATATGGAGACCTTATTATATTAATGTTGGAAACTGTGCCTCCGAAAGCTCTATGCCAGAAACTTCAATTATGTAAAGCGGTCGACAAGCAAATTGATGGTAAACAGTTTTGCAAATCAAAAAGTACTATTGTATAAATAAATTACTTTTATTAGATCAAGTAATTGAATGCGGTGTGTGTCATGGTGCCACGAGCAGTGTAGCCTCCTACATCAAGAAACAGAAGGATGAAGACATTGATTCCCAATCCATGATCGAAGTTGGCTGTGATGGTCTCCCTGCGAAATATTACAAACGAGTGCGTTCTGACAATACTTGACAATATAACTTGCTAACCATATATAATTATTGGTATATAATTTTAGTGCTCTGAGCTTTTCAAATACTTCGGCGAAAGTATCATCAATATGATAAAAACCAATACAAATCAAGCAGAGATTTGTTCAAAGATAGGAATGTGTTTCAAAGAAGAAATCTCAAACTTAGCATATGTAAAACTTGAGAGTAAGTGGAACATTTACTTTTGTTCTGATGGTTTGTCTGATTATTTCTTCATTTATTCAAAATAGACTCTGTTCGAGTGAGGCGGGATGATATTATTCTTGGAGCAAACAAGTGCACTTATGGACCTGCACATTGGTGTGCTAGTCTGGAAAACGCAAAGTCATGTGGTGTAAGAATCAATGGTTTATATAGCTTGGTAATTTTTTGTTAACTATTTACTTTTTTTAGTCGACTGAATTTTGTGAGAAGGAGATTTGGAAAAATGGAGCCCCTAAAGCTTAATTCCGCATATTTGATAGTAATACTTGTTTTATTACTTACATATTTTGTGTTAAATAGATCTGTACTTTACTGTATCCTTTTTCGTTAATAAGTACACCATGGGCATAGCTAAATTTACGAAAATAAAAGATTCTATGCACTCTTTTAAAAAAAAAAATGTGTTTCAATTTACTTTAAAAACATAGAAATAATTCGGAATGGTCGGGGAGAAGGTCATTCCTAATAAACCAATCTATGAGAGATTTTTGTATGCACTAAGACGAGTTCCTATTGATGCAAAAATGCAAGAACTTAAAACGAAACATTTTGTTGGTAACCGTAACCCCACTGCTACATTTTTTTATTATTTTTTCCCGACTTCTAAATGTGATATTTTGATGATTTGTTCCGGCTTCTACATATTTCAGATTTATTTACTACCTGTACGTGTTCAGTTTCTGCGTTATTTGATTTTAGCTAATCACCCCGATTACGAAAGTCCTTTAACGTGTTGAAACGTCTCTGTGATGTCGGTCTTACGATTGTCGATAAAGTCGTTTTAATCTAATACTTCTTCTGATGTTAATTAATTCAATTTTCTGCAATTCTTGATAGTCGTTATCTTCACTAATCCAATATATACAATTTTCAATTTGACAGATCAATTCCGGAATACACATTTTTAAATTGTTGTTTTAAGGTGTTTGCTTAATTAAATTATTCGTGGAATTTAATATAAATATGGACAGCATTGCTATGGTTGTTTATTGGATTAGTGAAGAGAACGACTATCAAGAATTGCAGAATTAATTAACATCAGAAGAAGTATTCGATTCAAATGCAATCCATTTGATTTACCAGATGCTAAGTAAGATATATGCATTGCACAATTGTGATGAATTTCTTTCCATCCAGTTTTATTTGCATCCGTTTTGAGGAAAACCTCTTGAAATTTGTTGCTAAATTCATATTTTCCTCCACCAGTTCAACCAGTCGCTTTATTTGTTTTGGGCTGAAAATTATTACCCTAAAGGTATAAATAATTAACACTAAATACATTTTACACTATTCCAGTTAAAACACAAAAAATACGTTCCACATAAGCTTATCGCCAGAAGTCGGGTTATGGCGTAAATACTACTTTATCGACAATCGTAATACGACTATTACGACTAGTTTTAAATTATTATTTTTTTATCAAGCTATAATTGTTTGGAAATGAAGTTATGATAAGAAATCGTTTAGAGAGACAACAATATACTAATTACTTTTGCATCATGAAAACAATGTTTATTTTACGATTTTCGGCGGCACGTAAGCTGTCGACCACATCCATGTTTGTGAAAGACGAAACAATCGACAATCACAATACCAAAACATACAGTCGACTGTCGACAATCGGTGTGTATCCGTTTGGGGTGGCACTAGTATATTAATGATTGACCTTTTTTGGATCTATTTTTATGCAGATCACTCTGGAGCGTGGAAATTATCAAAATAAAGGACTAAAGGAGGCTAGTGTTGAAATGTGGCCTGATGCTGAAAATATTTCGGTTAACTGAATTGTGAACCAGTGAAGAATTGTGAATAATGAAGTTGATATGACCGCTTTTACACACGCAACTTTTTGTTGTCGATTTTCATGCTTCCCAATACCCAAAACTGAGAAGGCAAGAATAAAGCAAAGAAAAAAACTAGTAGTTCACTAAAGATCAATGAGCAATTCAATTCACTGAAAGGTTACTGTTTTTAGTAATAGATTTAAAGTGGAAGATTTATACATTTGTTACTATATACAAATACATATTTCCAAGTATATTTTGTACAATTGACTAACATTCTCAAACAAAACTTTTAAAAAATAAAGGCTACGTACGCAAATTCGAATGTTTTGGACGCTGACACATCGCTACTTAAACTTAGACAGTCCGCCGCAATGTTTTTGATGGATGGCCGTTAGTTTTTTAGAACTTGTTGAAGAAAACATTTCTTCATTTTATGTTCGTTAGTGACATTATAGAAGGCTCAGGAAGTTGAAACCTTGTATTTCATTCAAAAATCGTCTCTTTTGATACATAATCGGCTTTAAACGTTAATAAAATGCAAAAGAGCCAACCGATTTAATGATTTTATCATCATTTAAAGCTATCAAAAAGATAAAAATAATATAACTTAATAATATACAACTCCAATTTTTAATGGACAAAAGATTCGGCATGAACATAATGAACAAAAACAATCCTCATATTAAGGAAAACCCAAATTAATATCTCGTTTTTCGTTTTTCCTTTTTGCTTTGATAGCAGCTTGCAATCGGTTATTACTGCAATCTACCTATGTTTTATGTCTCCGATAGTTGGCTAACACCACTCCTCAACCAGAGTAATCTTAATCTAGCTGCCTAAACTTTTTGTACGGTTTGAAAACGTCTTTAGAATATATCCCAGAAATGATAAAAATTAAAACGATAGTATTTACATCAACCGTCTGTGTCTCTAATGTGTGCGATGTGTAGTATAATATCCACAAAAAAAATAATTAAACCGATTTGGCCGTTTGGATATTATTCAGGTTTCAAGCCAACGACACCCATATGCCAAATACTTTATTTACGAATTTTTGACGGCTGTTCACGAAAATGCAAATGGCATTCTCTGCTTTGTCAATAGGGTTTGAGAAAATTATGTCAAGAAATAATCAAGGGAAAGATATGTAGAAGTCGGCTGTCTCTACACTACATACTTTATTTCTGGATTCATTTCATAAATTAAAGAAAAATAAAAAAACATTGCCAAATATTTATAAAATATCACAGTAAAGAAATATTATACAGAGAGAGAAGATTAACTAGGCTATGTGACTTGCTAGTACTACAAAAAAAGCTCCATTAAAAGCTTGATATTTTCTGAAAGCGTATACTAATACCAAACAAAGCGGAACCTAATAACCGAAGCAATGAACAAAATGGGTGCAGGAAGTGGAAATTATATGAAGGACTCTTCCTTCTTGAATGTGTGAACTAAATGCACATATAATAAAACGTCAAATTTCATGGCCAACTTTTGAACAGAGCTCATGTCTTGGCGTAAATCGAAATTCTCCGACAAGATAATAGCCTGGACATGAATCTTTTTGTCTCCACACTTTCAGTCGCCGTCTTCTCTTCAGTTGTGAATGCACCGTCACACCTCAGTGTCTCAATCCCTGAATGAGATTCTGCATTTTAACAACCGCATTTTATTTGCGGCCAAGAGTCAATGAGGATTTTTAAAAAACCTTGACCAATCCAAAAATTATAGCAAGGACAATATCAAAGCGGCAAGTCGTTGGTCTTTTTATCAGAATAGAAACGCAGATGACGCAGAGAAAAAAATTCAACCACGAATTGTACCGACATTTTTTGGACATAAGCTTATGATTCGTATTCATATTACGATTATCTATTATAAAATTTATTAATATTTGATAATCTACCAGTTTGTTGTTATTGTTGTGGAAACGACTGTTTTACTAAGCTGGCTCGAAAAAAAGACAAAATAAATAAACATTGGGATTTCTACTGGACAGTCAGCGGATTGTAGTAATACCCTATTTGAACCACAGGTCTTTCCATTCCGAGATTGCCAAGAAGACTTGTCCAACTTCCACACCCCACGTACTCTCTTGTCCTATTGGTTCGAGCCGAAAACTATTCGAAAGTTGCTCAAATGATTTACATGGCCAAGACATCTAAGGCGTTTGATCCATAGGCAATCAACATCGCATCCAGAAAGCTAAGTCAGTACTTGTACAAATTCAACTCAGTGTATCAAGAGATGACTCATGAGTTCCGCGTTTGATCTCGGTACTGACATTGTTTGTAACTACTGTTTACGTAAGAAGACGTTATAGCTTTTGTTATTCCTTCTCGAAGTCCTTCTCCATGACAACACACTTCGTTTTAACATTGTATACCGTTAGATCCCTTTTAGCAGCTATTATTGACTTGAAATATCGTGCTCTTAGCATTGCCCAGTGAGTTCATTCCAATGTTAAGTGGATTTACAAAAACACAATTTACAATACAATTAAGATTTGCGTAAAAAAATAAAACACTATTTTGAAACTAAATTTTGACACTAAAAATACCTTCATTAAGGGCCGGATTCCTGATTTCATTCGAGGGAATGTGGTACTGGTTTTAGGACTCGATTTCAAACCGCAATGCTTAAGTAAAGTTTGCAACGTTAGTTGAATCTAGTATGAATAAATAATGAAACAGTAAATAAATAAGTAAAAAATAATAACTAGTCAAGTAAATACATATGTATATATACAAAAAATAAATAAATTATGTGATTAATAAATTGGTACGTGGATCTGCAGAACATTATTGATTGGAAAATTGTTTAAAAATCATTAACTTGTTGGAGTCGATCAATTTCATTTTCCTACAGATATTTTGTATATGGTTGTTAAAAACGTGCAAGCACTTCTTATTATTTAATTTGTAAAGTAACAAAATATTTTTTCGACATGGAAGTTTTGCTGAACGACCTGTAATAAAAAGGTATATTGCTAAGTTTAATTTAAATCTCGTTTTTAGCATAGGACGATATTAACTGTTATACAAATATTCTATGTGCATGTTTAGGAACGTTTCTACTGTTATTTGAAAAGCTTTCCATTCGAAAGTCGTACAATTTTTTGTTGTGAAAGTTACTGCATCTACCTTGAATAATCAAACATGTTTGGTTTCGTTAATGCATATAGTCAACACGTGCAAATATGAAAACAAAACCTAATGAATGCTCTTTTTAAATTGCGGCAAGGATTAAATAATACGACTTGATCAAATCAACAAATTATTTCGGATTTTTGGTTGAGTTTTTATTAAATAAAGGATTTGTGTACTAATCATCTAATATAAACAAACTACTTTGCATACATGACTCAACAAACATTGATAAACATATGTATGTATATATGTGCTAGCATTTTTGGATATATCGTGTAGCGTAATACATAGCGTCAACTTTTTTTTTAAACCATGATTAAAATTTCAATATTGCATTACAGACGAATCAAGTGTTCAAATTATTATCTAAATGTCTTATCGCTTGTGTGTCGTCTTTGTACAATTAAAAATGGTCCCGCCAAAATATATTGTACGGTTTCAAAGTGAACTCGTCCGTTCCATGAAAAAATTGCTCTCCTTCCTGTCACTTCTTCTCCTTCTTTTAATATGATGATACCGAGTGAATGTAGTCAAGAAATATGTGTCTTCCGTACTAGACACAGATATTTGCGCAGCTCGTAAACATCCCGGTTGTATTTTCCTATTTTTTAGTTGACCCTAGCTGTTTTGACTAACTGATGTAGCATAGGTTGTTAAGGATATTTCTCAGTCAGACGTCAACCAGGTTGTGGAGTTTATATTTACTATGAAATGGATGAACTTTTTAACTGTCTCAAGGTTGTAGCGATCGTTATTTACATCTCTTATCTTAATCGTATATACTCACTCGGCAGATTGAACTGTCTTTCATTCATTAATTTCTGAATTCTTGTATGGCTTGTTTCGTTTCCTGGTTATTTAAATTTAAATAGTTCTTATCTGAGCATTTATTTAAATAATATAACTGCTTACAGTGTTATTTATGATTCAGTTGATTATTTCATGTGTCACACGTTGTAAGACAAATTTATTGCATCATTTATTTTCAATAATTCTCCAACGATAATATGATATTCAACGCTCAGGTGATGTGAAATACATATATCCTAATAGTATAAATAATTAAAATTGCTACATACAATAGATTTTTTCATCCCATTTATTTTACAAAGTCATAATAAAATGGCTACACGCTTTTGCGTGTATTTAAAAATAGCTTTTAGACTAAAGCTTTTTGTGGGAAAATCAATAAAAATCGAATATAAGATTGCGGGAGCTTTAACACGGTAAACTTTCGTAATGGGCATGTGCTGAGCAAAAGCTGAAATTCGAATTATAATTTTTTTTCAGGCTGAATAAAAAAAAATTGATATTTTTAAATACGAAGCAATATAAGTTGTTAAGCTATGTGAAATGTCAATTATAAGAGTTGAAGTTGTAGCATTGCTTTTCGAGTATTTTTCCCGTGCATAATTAGATATTCCTCAAAAAAATGCTGGTAATGTGTCTAAAAGCTTCCCAAACAAAGAAAATTGACTACATATCAGCTTTGAAAGGATAATATATATCAGGATTGATTCTCCGCATAGCTATATTAACGTTGTTTCTAGGGTAAATCTTGTACCTATGGTTTTGTGTGAATTCAATAGAGAAGTTCTATCAATTAAATATATGGCGCATGTTCGTGCAAAATTAAATGCAAAACGTTTGCAGCATTTCATTTTTGTATTGTTCGAGTCCGGGAAATGAACTGATTTTAAATTGACTGAAAGGACTTGTTATTTCTCACTGTGTTATGCAATTAAGAAAGTTAAATGTTCAGTACTTGCGTATTAATACCAACTACATACATATGTGGAAATTATGTTTTTGCCACGCTTATGGTATAATTCATAGAGACTTGTGTGTTCAATTAAGATGAATTCATGGTTTTGAACGATTATTTAAAGGTAAATAAAAAAGTGGATTCTTTTTGATGTCATCGCATAATTTAATGAGTCACTCTGCGGGATTTTTTCAATTCCCGAACTTGTTTAAAGGATACCCGTTCTAAAATCGTGAAGTATTAATGATAAGTATTTAATGGTTAAAACTCCGCTTGGTTGACGTATATACATATGTGTCTACAAGTATGCATATGCATTGACGCAGTCCATTGGTTAAAAGGGTATATTTATTCATATCTAATGAAATTGTTGAAGTTGTTTTACGTGCATAAAAAGTAAGAACAGTTTCAAATTTATGATGTTCTGTGCATATTGAAATCATGCTAAAACTACTCACCAGAAGTTTATATCGCAAACTGCCAATAACAGTTTGCTTCATTTCGATATACACAACTATGAATATTACATATTTCAACTCGTGTATTAGAACTTCTATAAAATCATGAGTGTTAACTGTTTTATATGAAATAGTGAATAAATCGATTTTCTGTGTATTTGTTATATCTGCTAGTAACCCCGCCTATTTTTTGAGGCTGTAGGCAACTGCAAATTTGTGTTTCGTTTTAAGTATTGTCTTACCGCAATAGTATAAGAAATAAATAAATAATGGTTAATGTGACCAATTAAGTTGTTTGCGCGGGAATGCATCATAGTACCTCGATACGAAATGTTGACCTTGGAGCGTGCCATTATGTATACAGACACATACGAACCTGAAGTGTAGGTAATGAGAAATATCCTTAACACAAATTTTGCGCATTGGATTTATACATATCCGTTTACATCAACTAACTGGTTTCATGTGCCAATTTTTAACGAGTTACACTAAAGACTTTCTTTTCTATTAACATTTGGGTAAATAAACTTAATGAATAAAAATTATCTGAATTTCTCATCGGCATCGTTGTTTGTAGTTTGACCTGAGTCATTTATAATCGGACATATTTCTAAATGTTATTAATCCATGAGACACTAATGGGAACATAAACACAATATAGTACTTACTGAGTAGTGTACATTTTTGTAACTGTTGCAAAATGTATATGTTCTTTCTTACCTTGTGCATTACATCCAAACTCATTGATGAAACGAAATATAAAATACGAACGTAACTTAAACATCATGTACAGTAATTATCAATGAAAATACATATCAATCGTGGCAAAAATAATAAAATCACACTCTTAGTGATCTTTTGACTACCATTAGTTGTACATATTAAACTTCATTGCTTCTTTAGTTGTTAATATTACTCCAAAAATAGTTTGTAAAACTAGTTTTACATGCTGCGACTAGTCAAAAATTAAAAAGCACTTCAATGAATGCAACTGGAACCTTTTTAAGAGCATTACGGGTTATCTGGGGTTTAGACCTACATGTATGTTAATTGATAGTTGATACTACCATTATGAGAATTGAAACATAGAGTGTATGTTGTTGCTACCTATAACGAAACTTCTATTATTAACACCCTATTGTTAATTTTAGGGCTTGTTTTGATGAAAAATGCCGTATAATCTATCAAGTAAATCAATTATGGATTGTAATAGACGTTGGAAATTTAAAAGCTAAAAATTGGTAAATCAATTGACTAATATTTTGAAATTTGTGTATATTTATATACGTGAAAACTGTTTGAGGGTCAAATAAAAGAGGTTAACATATCCCATTCCACAAGCAAGCTGTAGAGTTCGTGAATAAGCAATAAAAACTTATTCCGAATAAACGAAATTTTTATTGATAATTCAGAGAATAAACAAAAGCTCACTTAATTATCATGAGTAGATTACCTTTTGACAATGTGTGATTACTATTAATTTCTTAGAGTCGTTTTTTTCTAAAAATAAAATATAGTATTATTCATTCATTAAAGTGCATATAACTCTTAATTGTAAACTAAACTCCACTTAGAATGATAGAACGTTGCATTTAGGGAAGGAAATGCTCAAATAAAAAACGATGGTCTTAAAATTTTTCTTTTTACTATACGAGTTGAAAATTTGGGAGAAGATTCGAAACCTAGGTTGATTAGAAGTCAGATTTTTCTATATTCTACAATATTTGTCCTAAATATGCAAATTCCTTTTGATTATTGAAAAATATCAGCAGTATTATTTTATCACATGTGTATGTATATATTTTCAGTCTGGAACAATTAACATGGATAAAATGACAGTTGCTCAAAAAAATGCATACTTAGAAGCTCATATGGCAGTACAACAACATATGGCACAGGCAGCCATTCATTTTAAACAGCATAACCAAAGGAATGATAGCCAGCACAACTCAAATTCATCAAATCAAAATAATTCCCAACAGCAGAACAATCAAAATCAAAATTCTCCAACAAATGTTAATGCTGTTAGCCAACAACAACAGCAGCAACAGCAACAACAACAGCAACAGCAGCAACAACACTACTCAAATACCATCAAAGTGCCTCAAATAAGTTCATCAAGCTCTGGTGGCGGTGACAGCACCTTTACAGTTCCGGACGATGTGGGAATGGGTTTTGAGGGCGGTGTACGCGTCCTTCAAAGTTTGGGAAGTTGGTCACCAGATATCCCGTACAATGTTCCCAGACCAAATCTTATACCATTTACGGAGCCCTATGTTGAGGGAGGATCAATGCATCCAGCCAGTAGGCTGAAGGCTTTGCAACAAGTGCAACAGGCTTCTTCGGGAATCCGGAAAACAAATCCATCAAAGAGTAAGTACATTCAAAATTTGTTCATATCGTATCTGGTGTACTTAACCACTAAATGTAATTATATTTTAATTACATTTTTAATATTTTAAAGGTTCAAACAAAGCCTTTGAGTGTACGATCTGCGGCAAAGGGCTTGCGAGAAAAGATAAACTAACAATACACATGCGAATTCATACCGGTGAAAAACCATATATTTGCGAGGTACAACATTTAAAATACTCATAATTATACTATTTTAAAGCTAATTTTTCAAGGTTTGTAATAAGGCTTTCGCCAGAAGGGATAAACTTGTAATACATATGAACAAATTTAAACACGTAACGCCTACTAATATAGCTCCCCTGGGGAAACGACTAAATAGTATCATTAAGAAAAAAGAGCCAGACGGAGAGGATAATAAAAATATAATTGAGTCTATACAACAATCGTCTACTAATATTGTGATACAATCAAGCCAGCATCCACAAACGAGTACTGCTATAGCAGGTATCATAATTCCCCATCATCACCAACAACAACTGTCATGGACGTGCGAGTTATGCGGCCGAATGTTTTCCACACGAGACGAATGGTCATTACATGCAAAAAGTCATTTGGAGGTTAGTTTAAATGCGAATTTGTCTTAATTATATTAGTCTTTGATACTTATAGAGTGTCTATGTGCATAAGTATATTCTACGGCTGATATGACTAATCTCCTGTGTGCTGCATATACGCACATCAATTTAGGCATCACTTCTAACCGACCACTGTATTGTGATTTATCCATTGGTTTTACGCGTAAACTACCAAAAATGTCAAAGCCCGACTGCTAGAACGCGCTATTGCGATATGGGTATATAGTAATAGTACAAAAAATTCTACAACTCAAAAATTTCGATCTGGAGGTTGGCGAGGTAGTGCATGGACATGCCTCACGTGCAATTTATGAGTAGAAGCAATTGTTTGCAGCTGGTTGCAGTTTTTGCATTAATTTGGATATGATAGGATATGATACAGACTATGGATATACAATACACAGATTACGCTAATATACCTTCTTTTTTGACAACTGGAACAATGCATTCTCATGTAGTGATAGGAAAATGGAAAATGATAAATTTCTCAATACGTATTATGAAAGAAAATTTGTCTTTTGACGGTGTATTGAAAACCGAATATTTTTTTTTCTAATTCAAAACTTTGAAGCAAATAATTTTGAATGTATTCCTTTCATCCATCTGTGGCAAAACCAAATCTTTACTTAAGTCCACTGTGTAGAGATTGTTACTGTGGATTTAATAATAATAAAAATAAGCGTAGGAGTTGACGCACCTACCCACTACACCAGGCTGAGCACGTTACAGTGCGATATGAAGGACATCTGGGGAAAATATTTTAAATCTTCATAGATCTATCTTGATCAGAATTTAAAAATTCGTTTGCATTTTGAACCCATTTTGAACCCCACGTTTTTTTTTTAAATTGTCCCCTGTAGTCTGACCGTAGGTATCACAAGTGTGCTGACGATTTCGCTGACAGCCCCCTTACCTGCCTACCGAGGTTTCTGCTGGCAGTACAATGGACCGGTTTTGAGTGCTCCAGTCTAGCTCTTAAAACAGCTCTCTCTCTCACACACACACACAAAAAAAACAAAATTCAAGTTTACGTCTCAAACATTTTTCAAATAATAATGAACTTAAAAACATAAATACTTCTGTTTAGTTTTGTATGGTAACTAATGGTGACTATAAAATAGTAGTGAAACCGAGACCGCGAATTTAAAAAAAAAACAATTCGTCTTCTTTGTTTGTCAAGAGTTGTCCACAAAATCTAGTGGAGCATAATAAATTTTAAATTTCCTTTTGTAAGCAAGCGCAATGTGTTGGTCGCGCTCAGTCCTACAACTCGCTACAGAAATGTATGAATCGTGAAAAAAAACCATTTACATAGTTAATTAGGATATTAAAACTTAGCTCTGTGGAGACTTGTTTAATACAAGAAATTCAGTAATTTAACAACTCTTGGCATATCACGAAGTAAACATTTACTTCTACATTTGCAGAAAATTAGTTACTTTTGATAGATCGCGAGTCGCGGCTGATGTGTACGTCATGTGCCCGCCGAACCGAAATCGCGTGGCTTGGATGAACTTTTACTGAAACTTACTTACTTACTATAAATTTTGAAGTCGCGGCAAAACAGCTTTTTGCTTTCTGATGACGTATGGGCCCCGGTACCTCGGTTTCAGCTTCCGTGACTCGCCGGTGCCCGTTGGCTCGCTCTCGATCAGCACAAAATCCTCTGGCTGATATGACGTTGGGCGCTGACACCGATCGGTATTGATAACGGTCTCGCCTCTTCGCCTTTTGATCTAGTTCTTCTGTGACTACCAGTGCCTTAGGTGTCGGCGCCATGCAGTTGGTGATCGACACGCGTTTGTGCGTCTTCACCACATTCATTTGAGGTTGGTCCAACAACTTTCAATCAATTAGCATCGGGTAGGACTGGCTTCCGTTCGGGGCTCTGATGCCCTCGCACCACGACCTGAGTCGATCTATTGTCACCTCGGCGTGCACTCTCCCCACTGTCTGGTCTGTCAAGTCCCTCCTCCGAATGCGCTCAGTCGCCTTTGGTCGTTCGCGTACTTGATTCCGCCCTGCTCTGCAATCGATAAGCACAGAGTCACTTCCTGGTGACCTGGTACCCATTCACAGTAGAAGCTGAAAACTGTGGCCTGGTACCCATTCACCGTGACGTCCTTGATGTGTTCGGGCCTGCTTTCCGCCACCAGTAGCTGGGTGGAATTTTCTGATCGGGTCCCTTCCCTTCCCTGTTTCGTCCGCCAACCCTCTGTGGGCAGTCCCTTTTATAATGCTGTCCCGACGTCTGCTACCTCTCAGTCTCACAAACACTGCGTTTGTTGAGTTCAATGACTCCTTTATTGTTCTATCATTGAAATCGCGCGGGCCATGACCGTAACACTGTCCGTGAACAGTCGGTGGCGCGGGTTTATATACCCGTGGGCATTTGATGCTACATTAGTATTATCAGTATTGTATTATTAATATTTTTATTATTGTTATTATTATAACTACTGTCAGTATTATCAATATTATATACAGTTTGGAATCTAATTTGATCCATTCCTAGTAATGATCTTTTGTCATGTATTAATAATAGTAACAAATTATAGTATTGACAAGTGGAGGGTGAGGATGGTGGCAACCAAGCAAATAAATGCTTACCGCTAGCAAATTCAATGCAAATGAACTCCCGAAACGCTCATAAGGAAATCGAAAACCAACTTGTATTTAGATTTAGAGTTCCATATCCACATCAGTTAGCTAGCAGCAAATCAAATCATCTTTACCAGTCAGTTTCTGAAAACATGTTAAATGTTAAACATAAGGTAATTCCCAGTTTATCTAAATAATTGGTTCATACATTAAATAATTCTTAATACTTTTATAATTATTTTAGATATAGCAAGCAAAAATGTTGAACCCTGCAATCACATTGACGGCGGGAACTTATAATATTGGATGGAATATTTAAAGCTTGTTCTCAGATAATCAAAAGCTGGACTCTTGCATATGTATATAAACATCGAATATTAAAGCATTAATTCATAATCACTGTTTATTTAAAAAAAACGCAAATTAATTAAATGTAAAATTTATCCTTTGCCTATGTGTAAAACATGTCATCATTATTTCAATTTGTACTGATTTTTGTTAAATATTTGATAAACTAAAATACTGTATTATGATAATGTAAATATATAAAATTAGATTGTAGTGTAATAATATAAATAGTATAGTTCAGAATAATCAATAACAATAAATGAACATTCTGCAAGTATAAACCAAATTCTTAAATACATATTATGTATACCATTAAGCACATTCATATCCAAGGACGTAATTAAAAGTGTAATTATGGCTGAAAAGTTAATTTAGACCATAGCTAGTCATTAAACTGCAGGTATGCTTTCGGGGACCATAATGCTCGTCCAATCATAAGTGCACACGTTGAAAAAGCATATTCACTTGATCCTTGCTGACAATGTAAACGTGGTGATAATAAGCAATAACCGAGTGAACAAAATTTACCTTTTAGGTCGCTAGAAGACCAAAGCCCAGAGTTGCTCCTGATCGAAAACAGTATATACAAAATTAATAGTGACCTGTCCAACTTTAGTTAAATAGACAATATCGAGATCTCCGCAAAGCTGATGCACCCCCAGCGACTTCTCTATTTGAAATTTTAATGCATATTCCCAATGAGCTGTGGTAGATATGACGAACAGACCGACATTATTAACACGTTGGCTGCCATATGACCTACCGGAGTGTCAGGTAGTATTTTCCCAGGATTTCACATGACTCAGCCATGGTAATCAGAAATCATGTACACCGAGATAGTCGTCTTTCCAGTGGAAAACCCCTTGCCCATCGCGTTTCACCCCAATTTTGCTCTAAACGCACGCATACTACTTTATTTTCACGCACACTTCTTAAGGCTTTAGAGCAGCCTGCAGTTGCTCTCTGATCAATCGTATTCACAAACGCTGTCTGTGAACATTTTATAAAAAACACTGTCAGATGAAATCAAGGGGCAAGAGAGGAAGAAGTTGACTATCTCTTTAATACTTCATCTCTGATGGTAATTCTTCTAAAACACTGCAACTTCTTTGATTGCTTTTTAAGACTCGAAGTAAAAGTGGGGGATATTCCATGGTGATGTCTGTATTCGCCGATCGATGACGGCGAAACTGAAGGTCAGTTTAGAGCAATCTCCATCTTCGAAGATTTACGAACATAGCCTTTTTCGAGTTCAATGACCATAACTATGCCCATGCACATTATGAAAAATATTTTTCCCAGAACTTTTTTCTCTTATTTGGAAACCCGGTATTGTGAACAATGTTCGAAAGGAACAGGAAAAGGAAAATGTTCACCTTATTGTGAAGAACTTTAAACTGTGATTTTGTTAGGGAAAAGTTGGTATAAGTGCAGCAAAGTTGTAAGAAATTAATTATTTTTTTAAAGGACTACTGCTGGATGAAAATGCATCTAGATTCTAGAAATTGCTTGTGGCTTCACGTGACGATGTAAGGAGGAGCAAATTTGGATGATGATGAAACTATGAAATGGTATGGTATGGACATATAAAGCTCGATATTTTCTGAAACCTTATACCAATACCAAATATTGCTATAAACTTTATTGACTACTGTACACATATGTGGTAATAACATCATAAAAACAAAGATCTTCAGGCGTAAGAACGGAGAGTGCAAAGTGGAACCTAATATTCCAAGCAATGAACAAAACGGGTGTCGGGTACTATCCTTAGGAGAGGAATTGTGTTCCATCAGGATAACATCCTGAAAGCTTGGTTGGGAGCGTGTTCCATATGCATCCACCTTGTAGTCCGGACCTAGCACAAAGTGATTACCACCAAAAAGTTTGCATCAAGAGAGGCTTGTGAAACAAAGCCATTATTACTGTAAATTCAGCCATAATTTGTTTGGAATATAATAAAAAATGGATTTCTTTTTAATACACCTAATATATGCTATATCAGTTTACTATATCCTATATTATATACAACCTTATATACATAAACACAACATTATATGCAGTTAAAAGCACAAGAAAATATTTTTTCATAAGTTCTTAAAATCCAATTCTGGTGCATTTTTTCAATCTGAATCTAATGAGACTATTCCCAATTCGATAGGACTCAACGTACTAGATATTGAGATATAGTACTTTTTGACCATTCTGTCCCAATATGCGGCACTCCACTGCGCACAATGGCTTGACAGTGGAAAAATTTCTTTGGTGAAAGTCATATGTAGCCTTTGTAGTTTCATGTCTAAGTACTCTTAGATAACCCCGGCTTATGATTTCAAAGTATTTTACATATATATATATATATATATATATATATATATATATGTATACTTAGTAAACAAGTCCTTAAAGTTAACAAAATATTTATTCAAGTTACGAACCATATTTTCAACAAAAGTATGCGCGTCTTTTTCCCAAGCTTTTTATCTATCTTTGTATATCATTTTATTGGTCTATTCTTGACTATCTAAATAGCAAAACAAATCTTCAAAGAAGCCTTCGATAAGTAGCCTCAAATATAGGTCTAAATTATATGAATCCACTGACGGAGCTCTAAGATATACAATTTCTTGAATTATGATCTTAATTAACGACACCTTTGTAGGGGGTGCGTTTTCATGTTTGTTGGGCTGTAGAAAAAAAGCATTACGAGACTTCAACGAAATACCTAAATTATTTGAAAGCTGGTGCTCTATTCGTGTTGCAAAAATCATATCCATCTACAGACAACTTGCGCCGCAACGAGGAAATTACCATATTACGTCCTGTCGCAAAGTCAGTGAGTCGGAAGCCGTTATCTGTAGTCGTATCGTGTAGGCTGTCCTTTCCGATCACTCCGCCAAAGATGCTTTCCTTACCGATTTTGGCATTGAAGTCGTCGAGCACGATTTTGACATTGTACTCCGGACAGGCTCCGCAGGCACCGTCCAAGAGGTCGTAATAATCCTCTTTGACGGAGTCTTCAGCCTTATCGGTAGGGGCGTGTGCACATATAAGGCGGATGTTATAGAATCTGCCTTGGATACGGATCACAGGCGATCGCTTACCGGTTTAAAGTCGATGACCTTCGACCTTAATCGTTTTCTAACATCGAATCGTATTTCCTGGATCGTAGTAATATCCGCCTGGATAAAACAGACTAATATAGTTTACCTATAAGTAAACATTTATTGGGCTCATGGAATAAGTGTCCTCCATATTATCTCCACTTCCGGCATCCATTTTGTTCATTACTTGGATTATTAGGTTCCGATTTGCACTCTCCGTTCTTATGCCTGAAGACCCTGGTTTTTATGGTTTTATTACCACAGATGTGTAGATTTGTCAATAAAGTTTATAGGAATATTTGGTATTGGTATAAGGTTTCAGAAAATATCGAGCGAAAATAGTTCTTTGTGGTCACATTTTTTAAATATTTGGGAATGTTTCATTTTTAATATTGTATATTAAGTGAAAACCTGGGAATTTTCATTGTTCTACCTTTAAAAACAAAAGAGCAAAATATAATAACTTTCATGTAACATAGAGTATGATTTTTGGTTAAAACACAAAGATCCAACTTCCTGAACCTCCCAGTCTCACTTACGAACATTAATTGAAAAAAACGAAGCAAAACTATTTTTTTCAACAAATTATGAAAAGAAGGAGTCATCAAAGTATCAAACACAGTCAAAATAAGTCTTGTCCCACTGTGGTCTCTTGGATTATTTGAACTTCTAGTCGGATAGTGACGACACAGTTTATAATCCTAATAAGAAAAACTCATATCAAAATATCGATATGTTATCTGCAATCCAGCGTAAATTAGGAACGCATGGATTTTTGGAATTATAAATCGCCCAAAATCTAATCTAATATATAAAATTTCCATGTCGCAATGTTAGTTACCGTACTCCTCCGAAACGGCTTTACCGATTTTTATATGCGTATTCAGTATGTCTGAGAATCAGCTACTATCTATTGTTCATATCCCTAAGTGATAAGGGTTGTCCACCCTTAATATCTTTTTTTTTTATTTTTGGACGAAATTTTTTGTTATTATTTTTTTATAATGTGGCATTAAAAAATACGTACAACCCTAAATTTTTATCACCAACCCCTATTTTTTTATAGCCATTTTAGTAATTTAATCATTATCATCACGCTCGATAACTGATCAATTATAGTATTAATATTAATATTATTAACTGTACTTCGATTAAAATTTCACTTAGCTTATGGCAAATCTAACTTTTTTTTATGAAAATAAACATTTATTTTTATTATTAAAGTTTATTCCTGATATATGCTTAGTGTTACCAATCTTAGGGCCGTTTGCTCATTCGCAACATAAATCCAAAACATACGTAAGTATAACATATCCTTTATGTGATACTTAAGCTTAATTGCTTTGCACAAACAAAATTTATGTACAACATAGTTAGCGATCACTTTACAAACGGAGCTAACTTTACGTTGGTTATTTCATGTGCCAAGTGGCATAGTGACACAGTTGACGTCATGAAAACCAGATGGTATTTTTGTGTGAGAGAATACAAGAACCGATGGTGTGCAACTTGGAAATAAAAGGATATTGTCTCATAATGAATTCAACACAATGTCAACAGCCATTCTGGGACATATGCATAATAAACACCAAAATCGATTATTGCTTAAAAAACAAATTTGATAATGATAGTTTAATTCAACATTCATCCATTCATCCATAAATCCGTGTAATAGCCATCACGAATTTCGACAAATGAGTCAAAAACTACTCGCTATGTCTATAAGTGATACTTAAGGGTTTATGTCATGAATAAGGAGTTATGTATCAAAGGAGCAAACGGCCCTTAGATTCTTAAAATTTGCCGCGCCTGTACTGGTGATTGAAATGCCGATGTCACTTCTAAGTAAACAGCACGTAGTAGGGATGAGACTAAAGCCGGTCTCCTGTTTCACTCACACAATAAGACTTCTCTCACTCCGTACACAGTTTTTATTGTTTATGTATCAAGTGTCAACGTTTACAATTATCATATTGCTATATCAGTGTAACTCTCATATTAACTATTAATTATTACTTTTTTATTCATAATAATAAAATTGGTGGTGGCCTGTGGCGTTGTGAGTATGTGCGTCGACTCCTACGCTCTTGGACCAATCTGTCTAGGTTCGATTCCTGTCACGACCCCACCTCTTTCGAGTCACTGACAATGCTCAAGAGTATAACTGTCTAGAAAAGGCTTCTCAAAATTTGGTTATAACGTTTTCCATCATTAAGTAATTTCATTAATTCTATTTATATGTGTTTTGTACAGTGAGCAATGTGAGCAAAATGTAATACAAGTAGGTCGAGAAGTATGAGAGATCAAAGATCCCAAAGAACCGAAGAACAAATCCAGCAACAAAATGCTGATGCACGTGTGAGCATGGAGAAATTGCGTCAAGAACAATCAAAAGATACACGAGATGAGCGCAATGAAGTTATACGTTTAGAACAACGACAATCACGCCGTTTCACGGTTAATAGACGCAGAACAAATTACCAACAACGCCAACAGTCCGGTATTGAATATTATGCTCATTCAAAAGTGGTAATTGGTGTTATGGATAAGGAATGTCCGCATTGTCATGCTCTCAAATTCAAAAATGAGCCACCTGGGATGTGTTGCGCTTCAGGAAAAGTACAACTACCTGAAATTGAAACACCACCTGAACCATTGAATGGTTTACTTATCGGCACGGATCCAGATTTCTAACGTATTCCTGAAGTCAATTCGAACATTCAATTCATGCTTTCAAATGTCATCGTTTGGAGCAACAGAAATAGTTCGAAATACTAATGCTAATGGTCAACAAAACAATTCTACATTCAAAATCAGAGGCCAAGTTTATCATAGAATGGGCTCATTGATACCAATGCCCAACGAACCACATACATTTTTACAAATCTACTTCATGGGCGGCGAGGATTCCGGAAGCGCACTTGCCAATCGCGTGAATGCACTTGGTGACTATAATAACCTTAATTCCTTTTTTGCCAGGCGCATCGTCAGCGACTTGGACGCTCTATTGAACGAGCACAATGAATTGTTGAGAATATTCAAATCACACATGCACAAATTACAAAGCGATAATCACGCTATTGTCATTAGTCCTGATAAAACACCAGCTGGCGAACATATTCGTAGATTTAATGCACCTGTTGTTGAAGTCGTTGCTGGAATCATGGTTGGCGATCGTACAGGTACACGAGAAATTGTGATTTGTAGAAGAAATAATAATCTTCAGTTCATTGCTGTTACACATCGTTCATATGACGCTCTCCAATATCCGCTAATATTCTGGAAGGGGCAAGACGGATATTGCATAAGCATAAAACAACGAGATCTCGTATCAGGTACTTCATTTATTATGAACTTGATCATTAACCATTTAACATTGAATTATTGAACGTAATTAATTTTAATTAATATTCATAAATATATTATTACAGGAGCTGAAACAAACAAGAATGTTAGCTCGAAAGATTATTATGAGTACCGATTAATGATTCGGCGCGGCCTGGACAACGTCATTCTACGATGTCTTGAGCTTTGTCAACAATTCATGGTCGACATGTACGCGAAGATAGAGGGCGAACGACTACGATACTTACTATACCATCAACTCAAGCTGCGTGCGGAAGAGTACATTCTCTTACGAGACGCTATTAACAAAAAAGCCGATGTCGCCGAAATTGGTAACTCTGTCATTTTACCATCATGGTACGTAGGCAGTGCACGTCATATGCAAGAATATATACAGGATGCTATGGCTTACGTGCGCGAATATGGACGACCGTGTTTATTTATCACGTTCACATGTAATCCAAAATGGCCAGAGATTACATCTTTGCTATTGCCGGGCCAAAATGCAATACATCGTCATGACATTACAGCACGTGTATTCAGACAAAAGTTGAAGTCTCTAACAAGTTTCATTACTAAATTACATGTATTCGGTCCCACACGTTGCTGGCTGTATTCGGTTGAGTGGCAAAAGCGAGGATTACCTCATGCGCACATTTTGGTTTGGTTAATCGACAAAGATATACAATATATCGCCGAAGAAATCTCGATAATGGCGGACAATCATTTATTAAAAATATCAGCAACACAGCCATCGACATTGATAATTGTTGGGTGGTGCCGTATTCGCCTCTGCTAAGCAAGACATACAGTGCTCATATTAATGTTGAGTTTTGCAGTTCTGTGAAGAGCGTCAAATGTATTTGCAAGTATGTCCATAAAAAAGTGATATTGCTGTGTTTAGAGTAGAAAATACTAATGTAAATGCTCCTCCAATGAATATAAACGATGAAATTACGCTCTACCAAATTGGTCGGTACATCGGGATCCAGCTGTTGTTCAGTTAGCCGTCCATCTTGAAAACGGTCAGCGTGTATTTTTCACGAACGAGACAGTGATTGATAGTGGTACAAATCCACCTAAACACTCACTGCATTTTTGAATTGTGTAAGAGTACGGATGATTTTGGTGCCCTTGCAAGAACATTACTCTATTCACAAGTACCACGCTATTTCACATGGGCTCAAACAAAAAAATGGATGCCCCCCAAGCAAGGCTCACCAGTTGATGCATGTCTCAATTTATTTAAATCGAACGCTTTGGGGCGATTATTTACAGTCAATCCAAGACACAGAGTGCTTTTATATTCGACTGTTGTTGATTAATGTTACTGGCCCATTATCATTTCAAGATATACGTAAAGTGAATGGGTAACAGTATCCAACATATAAAGACGCATGCCTTGCACTCGGCTTGCTGGAAGACGACAACCAGTGGGAGTGCATGCTTGCTGAAGCTGCATTGAACTGTACAGCAATACAAATGAGTCTACTATTCGCTATAGTGTTGACTACATGTTTCCCAGCTCGATATTGTGGGATAATCACAAAGACTCAATGACTGATGATATATTGCATCAACATCGTACACAGTGCAACGATCTAACTATAACATTCAGCGACGCTATTTACAATGAAGCATTGATTGCTATTGAGGATCTTTGCTCATTACCAACTTATAACTCACTCATTTCGGTATGAATTCGCCAAATCGAACTGCATCTGATTTAATTAACACTGAAATGAATCGTGAACTGCAGTACAACACTGTAGAAATGGCAGCGATTGTTACTCGCAATGTCCCACTAATGAATGACGAAGAAAGAACCATTTATGACCGCATTTTGCTCGCAGTTTCAGCAGGGTTCTTCTTTTTGGATGCACCAGGTGGAACTGGCAAAACATTCCTTATTTCACTAATTCTTGCTGAAATACAATCAAATAATGGCATCGCATTGGCCGTTGCATCATCGGGCATTGCAGCAACTTTATTGGATGGAGGCAGAATATATAAGCTGCCACTAAATATTCAAAATAACCCTGACGCAGTGTGTAACATTAAAAAACAATCGTCCATGGCCACCGTGCTGAAACAGTGTAAAATTATCATCTGGGATGAATGCACTATGGCACACAAACATTCAATTGAGGCGTTGAACAGAACATTGAAAGATATTAAAAACAACGACAAACTGCTGCTTTCAGGTGATTTCAGACAAACACTTCCCGTCATTCCACGTTCAACATACGCTGATGAGATCAACGCTTGCTTAAAATCATCTCCATTGTGGCGTGATGTTGAAAAAGTACAGCTGAAAGTAAATATGCGCGTTCAAATGCTTCAAGATCCATCCGCTGAAACATTCTCAAAACAACTCTTAGATATCGGTGAGGGAAAAGTTGCTACAGATGAAACTGGATACGTAAAATACCGACCGATTTCTGAATCGCTGATTCGCAAGATACTCTCATTGAACACATTCCACGTTCAACATACGCTCATGAGATCAACGCTTGCTTAAAATCATCTCCATTGTGGCGTAATGTTGAAAAAGTACAGCTGAAAGTAAATATGCGCGTTCAAATGCTTCAAGATCCATCCGCTGAAACATTCTCAAAACAACTCTTCGATATCGGTGATGGAAAAGTTGCTACAGATGAAACTGGATACGTAAAATACCGACCGATTTCTGAATCGCTGATTCGCAAGATACTCTCACTGAACAAATATTTCCCGACGTACACACACAGTACATAAATCATGAGTGTCTTGCAAAAAGAGCTATTTTAGTAGCAAAAAATGCAGACGTTGACAATTTAAATTTGAAGATACAACAGTTGTTGCCAGGGAACTTGGTATCATACAAATCTATTGATAGAGTTGGCGATGCCAGCGAAGCTGTCAATTTTCCCACAGAATTTTTGAACTCACTGGATTTGCCAGGGATGCCACCGCATAATTTACAATTGAAGGTTGGATCTCCAATTATCTTGCTTCGTAATTTAAACCCGCCACGGCTGTGCAATGGTACGCGATTAGTCATTCGAAAATTGATGAAAAACGTTATCGAAGCCAGCATTTTAAATGGCAAGTTCAAAGGTGAAAATATATTAATACCACGGATTCCTATCATACCTACAGATGTGCCAATTCAAACGAATTCAGTTTTCGATTAGATTGGCATTTGCAATGACAATCAACAAATCCCAAGGCCAAACGATATCTATTTGTGGCTTAGATTTGAGTACACCATGTTTTTAACACGGGCAATTGTACGTAGCATGCTCTCGAGTGGGTAAGCCATCCAGTTTGTTTGTGTTCGGTAAAGATGGGCTAACAAAAAATATTGTTCACGCTATAGCATTAAAAGATTGATGTTGTTTGTTAGTGTTACTGTGGTAATTAATATGTTATATTTAATTTTAAGAAATAAATTATAATAACTTAAAAATAATATTGTTTGGCGTTTGTTATTTTTATATTCCCTTATCGTTCATAGCTTACTTACTTACTTAAGGTGGCGCTACAGTCCGGGGTGGACCTGGGCCTCAACCAACAAGCGTCTCCAGCCAGCTCGATCTTTAGCTAGCTGTCTCCAGTTTCGCACGCATAGTTGGTTGAGGTCCCTTTCCACTTGCGTGCGCCACCTGAGTCGCGGTCTTCCTCTACTGCGCCGTCCCTCGGGGGTGGATTCGAAGACTTTTCGGGCCCGAGTATTGGTTTCCATCCGCTCTACATGACCTAGCCATCTCAATCGTTGGATCTTCACTCTTCTGGCTAAGTCGATGTCGCTAAACAGCCCGTATAGTTCGTCATTATATCTCCTCCTCCACTCACCGTCTATGCAGACGGGACCGAAAATCACACGAAGAATTTTCATCATAGCGTTCATAGCGCTGCATGCATATTTCACGCATATACCACACTACTTACACACTTATAATAAGTAAGTTACTTTTTGTCTACACTAGAATTTATCTAGAAACTAGAAATAATTTATAAGGCAAAACAACGTTTGCGGGTCAGCTAGTAATATTATAAAAACGAACTGATTTACAAACAATTGCAGTTAGTTTCCATAAATGACAGGCTGGTAAATTGTTTGAATATACAACGGGAAAAAAATTTCAATGGATATTTACAATAGCAGGATAGTAAAGTAAAAAGTTCGGAAGAACATGTAATTCACCCGGAATTCATAATACACATGAATATATATGGTTTTTCTATATACGTGTGTCCAGCAGTGGCGTGGCGTGGACAATTTTAATAGGTAAGTCAAAAGAAGTAGAAGAAAGAAGTTTACTTTTCATTATATATATGGACTGGATGGGTGGCCCTTGGCGTTGTGGGTATGTGCGTCAACTCCTATGCATTTTGACCTACCTGTCTAGGTTCGATTCCTGGTACAACAAGAAATACTTTTCATGGCCCCACCTCTTTCGAGTCACTCACAATGTTCAAAGTGTATGCCTGTCTAGAAAAAGCTTCTCAAATTTGGCCGTTCGGAGTCGGCGGCCCTCTATGGGCTGCAGCGCCCCCATATTATTGTATTATTATTATTATTATATGGACTGGATGTTGCAGCGAGTCGATGCGAGAAATGTGAATGACAGGGTGAAAAACACGGCAGTACGCGTGGAATGGAAAGGGCTATGCTTCGATGGTATGGTCACCTGGCACGAATGTCCTCAGCATCAAGACCTCCCGGGCGTGCCTTAAATGCGCTTTTCACCGCTTGCAGACTTAGGACAAGGTGGTTGGACCAAGTCCAAAAACTCGCTTGGATGTGCTTGGTCATAACTCCAGATGAGTAAGAGTCAATGGCGGAGGATCGAGTGGCCTGGAGATCTCTCGTGCGAATTATATATATTTTTATATGTTTGAAAATAAAACTGGAGATGAATTTTTAGATGTACTTTATTGGATGAGGGTAACTAAAGACCTGATTCACAAATGAAAATCTATCTACTGTGTCGGTGCCTTAAACTGCAGACCAAGCAGTTTGATACGAGGAATTTATCGAAGAGGATGCTTATGTTTACACAAGTGTCTCTTCGATTCATTTTGTTTATTTCTACTACACCGATGGTGTCACAGTTGTGTTACTATGGGATGGGATTGATGGGATGTGTTTAGTTTATTTTAACGATGCCGAAGTTGGCATTGTTATTATTATAGATTGTGGAGGAGATTTCTCTATAACTTGCGTGCGATCTCCCCCCGCGCCCCTGTAGTGGATCATGCGGGTCAGAAGATGTTGATGATGATGAAGTCGGAAGAAATATGGACCTGCGAACGCTTTCTGAAATTATATTGTGTATTGCACTTCAACAGAAGTGCAGTCTATGAAGAAGTATCCTACGGATGATTTAGTGTTTAACGAATGTAGGTTGAAAGTCATTTGCAGATTTTTCAGAAATTGTTTACAGTATATTGCGTCATAGCTAAAAATTATCAAAACAAACTAGTGTCATAATAAATATGTATATATACTCAGAAAAATTCCACTCGGATTGAACTAATTAATTTCAGGCAAATGCAGATGTGTTTGACTAGTGGATTACGCTGACATTTAACAATTGGAACAACGATCTAGTAAGTGAGTCATAGATCATGTAATGATTTCAGTCATTGCAATGGAAGAATGATATCAATCTTTATAAAAATATGGACTTGGCTTATTGTCACTTTCACCTTTTCTTCACTTAATCTAATTGTATTTTCATAAATTTCATTTCTTTAAATGGAAGATAGTGTATTGTTATGAAAATGCTTACTGGAGCTCAAATGTTGACCTTTAACAAACAATTGTTCGCATTTGCTCTTCGTCTTAATATCGAAAATATGCCGTGTAAGAATGCAATCAATGCTATATCGAAAGCATTCTGGACAAGCCTATTCTAGTATGTCTGAAAAATGAGTATCAATTCGAAATTTGAATTGTTTAACAAGGAATTTCAAATAGTTCAGGCATGGTCATGGTCGAAAGTAATATTCTTTTGTTTCTAAGAGCGTACGTACAAAATATTTACGTACATACATATGTATGAATGGATGTGTCTTGTAGACATTTTGGAGGGGTGCATTGGACAGGTTTCAAACTAGTAAAAGCATAATGTTGGTTTCGATTTTCAACTTTGTGGGTGTTGTAAGGTCAGACAGCTAGAGCTTTCGTCAATTCAACTGCAGCAAGTAATCTGTCGCAATATTATGAAGTTGTGTGTACAAGATGTAGGCACATACGTATGTGTGTGGAAACAAGTTATTACTTCAAGCAACAACAGTTATACTCGAATTTTATACGTAGTAGATGTGTATTATATGGATGTGGATATGTGTTTTTAGCAACAGGAACAAATTATTTTCGAATATTTTTTTTTTATGTAAATAATGTGGTGATAGTCAATCCACGCCAAGATATTGTAGAGGATGTGTTTCTATCCGATAATTGTAGGACAACACATACTCATACCGTTCTCTTGCTTTTATGGTAAAGGGTATAGCATAATAATTTCAATAAGTCAAATGTAATTGACCGTATCGGGTTATGTTTTTTATATAGTACAGTATACGTAATAGTAACCGTTAATTGCAAATGTGTATGTTCTTTGCTGAAAGTCATTAACTTTCATTGATCAAATACAAAAGGTGTGTTTTGAGATGATTCTATTGTAGAATAAGATGTAATAAGAAAAGGTATTGTAGCGTTCTAACTCACAAAAAGATTGGGTGATCAAATGATCCTGAGAATGCACCTCATCTCAAAGACTTAATTTACTATCGGTGAAGTTAAAGCTGTGGCTGGAATACTTATAAATATAAGAAATGTAAGCATTTTGGGTATTATTCTTACCTGAGCTTTCAAATGTCATATTATACATTTTTACGGTCATAGGCGTGGCTAGATGTTTACATATACAAGTATATATTTGTTGATACAACTCTAGCGCGGGAACTTAAAATCTTTCCTTCATGCAGTACAAACAAAAAATCTAGTCAATTAAAAAAACATGTCGGAGTCGTTGAACACACAACGAGAGTTTCGTTTCAAGGGCAATTATTGAAACTTGAACTTGATCATTTAGCATTGCACGGGTAAAATGTGAATAATACTGTTTCTATGTCCACATGCAACCGAACCAGTATGCTATAATGTATGCCCAAAACGGTATGTCACCGAAATAAATGTTTTTAACTTAAGATGAACACTTTCTTCATCAACGGAAATATTGGTCAGATTAATAACACGAAGTTTTACTTAATTGAACATATTACTTATAAAATGTTTATCTAGAACAACTTCATATACTTACTGTGTCAATTTATAAATTACAATACCTTTTCTTATTTTACTCTCATTGCAGTCAGTGTATTATGACTTTAAGAGTACAATGAAATTTCTCTACTAAAATAGGTGTGTCCATAAATAAGCACTCCAGACATGCAATTTAATTTACAATTGTTTCTACGACTATTTCTTGACAAGCGCATCAAATAATTTAATTCGTCGAAATACATATATAACACTTCGAGATTGATATTGAATATACAATAAAATAAACATTTTAATTCCTAAAAATAGTAAAACAAAGAAATCGCCACCCACATTGAATGCACTCCATTTCATTCATTCTTCGCTGCACATAACTCATTAGATAGTTGGTATGGTTCGAGCAGCGAAACGATTTCTTTACATTTTTGTGCATGAGCGGAGATATCGCAATGGTTTGAGCCTACTCCCAAAGTTCAAAAAGTATTAACTTTGATTTCTATTATCTGGACATCCAAATACCATTGAGGCATTTACTTTGCTATGGAATAAGAAACATATTATACAACTAATCTCACCAAGTTAAGCGGATACCACTTATTGTTGTTGGAACTTGGGTCCTGCTCTTAATATTCAGATAATGCTACTCAATTTCATGGGAAATTAATTACATATGTTTTTCTTTGTGGTTATAGAGGTAGTATTCGATTTTTGTTTATGTAAAATATTCAGATAAACTCTCTAGGAGTCAGTTGACTCTTACACATATCTTTCTTTCGGCTGTTCACAACAAAGCTGCTGGCAAAGATATTGTCCGCCCAGAAATACTTGATCAGTTACTTGTGGAGAGTGATTACGAATTTGCAGGTACAGTAAAATGTAGACTTGCCAAGGTTTTCCGTACTTTGGTATAAAAGTAATCGTGTTGACACTGTTGAAGGCAGTTCGGTTGGATCGGTTGCTGGAATACAATTGATTAGCAGCAAATAGAGGCTTACGATTTAAAGTGGTAGCAGTCTATTTTGCAAAATAAAATATATCAAAATGTTTAAATTTGTGAGTGTCTTTTGCGAGTGTGACCAAATAATTTGTGTACTTTTGTGTGTCTTATAAATAAAGTTACAAACATTTTCAGGTAATTGTATCAGCTCTCGTAGCAGTCGCCATGGGTCAAGGATACAATCGAAACCCACAGACCGCTGCTATAATTAGCGAGCAAAGATATCTGTCAGGAGATGGAAAATTCGGAGCTGCATATACTCAGGAAGATGGTATTAATTTTAAGGAGGAAACGGATGCGGATGGAACACGTCACGGCAGTTATAGTTATGTCGATCCAACTGGCCAACGTCGCACTATTTCTTACACTGCTGGAAAGAACGGGTAAGTACACATTAGTATTGTTGGTGTGCAATAGCACACCCATTTTTATTGCAAATAAGTCATACCAGCTCCACGTTCATGTATGGTGCGCAACGAAAGTGTTTTGTGATGCAAGAACAATATTTCGCGAGTAGATATTATCCTAAATTTGATTATATATTTAAGTTCTGTTGATTATTTGAGATATTTTACATATTTCGTTTTGTCTTATTTTCGTTTTTTTAGATTCCAACCAACTGGTGATCATTTACCAGTAGCTCCACCAGCCCCACCACAAGTAGCACCTTCACCCGGATATCAACCACAACCTCAGTATCAACCACCAAGTAATAACTATCAGGCCCCTGGCAACGGCTATGACGATGGAAGCTATGACCAACGCTACAATAATCCTGGTTTCGATCAACAGGCATATCGCGCACCACAACCAGCCTACAATCCAGTTCCTAGCCCACCCCAACAACCTGCCTACAACCAGAACTATCAGCCAGCTCCACAGCAACAATATCAACCAGCACCACAGTATCAACCAACAACTCAAGCTCCACATAGATTCCAACCACCTGGAAAACTTTCTCTGAATCGCACTCCAGATGGATTTAGCTACAGTTTTAACAAGGTCTAAAATTCAATAAAACGCCTTTTGCAACTAAAACACAGTTAACACTAGTGGTACTTTTCTAAATGTGTATATAATTGTTATATCCATATTTTTATCATGCCTTTACATATCCACAATGATTGAAGTGTGCATGAAATAGATGACCAACTACTGTGGTACACAATACTCAAGGTGTGGTCTGTGACATATTTGTAATTTTTTTAGAAAAAAAAATTGTCAAGGCTATCAGGACGGGATTTATTGAAAGTGGTTAACGTGGTCATCTTTCGATTTAATACTGGTCAATGTCAACTGCAACGCACGTGTGTACATACATACGTATAAGCTGACTTGCAGAAGTGTATACTGCGGAACTTCTTGTCTTTGAAGAAAAAATCTTTCTTGATCAGTCACCTTTCAAGTGATCCAATTAAATTCATGTTATAACTCCTGAGTCATGGCACCTACTCTGATGTCACATGCTATCGAAAAAGTTCTTGATACTACTTTACCTCGCTGCAAATCAATGTAACAAAGAACATGTATTGGATAAACTAGTTTGGCGAGCAGGAAAAAACTAGTTGCCGATGTTGCGTATCCGCGTGCACGTTAATTCGATTTTAAAAATACATAGTAGTGGAAAGTGACTTATACTAAGCACGTTAATCTCATTGAAATGACATATACATACATACAAATATAGTACGTATAAATTAGCGGCGGTTGCTTGACCATTAATGTGAATTAATTCGAATGAGTAAGAGTTACTTTATAATTCATTTTGATGGCAGCTTAGCTCCAACAAGTGTGAAATTGGTGAGAAATGTGAAGAATAAAGGCTAGATTGAACAGTTAACCCCATTTCTTGACAACATACACCGACTTCAATCCAATCAAAGTGAAGATATTTCTTCATCCGGTTATCATAATTAGGTCCATTAAATAATCAAATGCAACATTACCCTGGTTACATTGAATCGATTTAAATTCGACACTTGTTTCAAAATGTTGTGAATAATCATTGGAAGCGAACTTAAAGAAGATCGGCTTCGATTATACGATGTTCTCAGAGAACATAGAAAACAGAACCAACCGAATAAAAAATACAACAGCGACACTTTGACTTGAAAAGTAGAACAAATATTGACGGAAAAAAAATTTAAAAACGTGATTTAGACTTATGAATTGGTAACTAGTCCTTGCTGGGTTATCACTCGGAAACTAGGTGACAATAATCCGGGTGAGGTGTAAAGGTGACTAATTCAGGCGTAAAAGAAAAATTTTAAATTTGTAATATAAATCAAGGTTGAAGGAAACGTGAAAAAATTTCAACAGATGTGGACTAGGCGGTCTACTGTAGAAGACAAACGCTTTTGCACAATGTAACTTTCAAAGCAAAAACTCTCTTTGGGTCATTACGGACGTAGCAGTGTACAGCGAAGAAGTAGTGCATATCAGCCTCTGAAGCCACGAAGAGAATTGTTTGACTGCTCTACTTATACAGGTGAGGTTCGAAAAACAAGCTCATTGTCTGTCTCTTACACTATGATTTCGAATCAACCAACCGATATTTTGACGACTGAATGATCATGATCAACTTAAAGAAATCGAAAATCATTTTTTAGCGCGAAGTTTCCCATCTATAGCAATGACTTTGGTACGATTGTTAAAAACCCAAACTCTCACGGGTCATAGTGAGAAGAACTATGCCACTATGACTTAACAATTACATAAAATGTATGGGCTGTAGCGATGTAGGCAAAAATGCAGTACAACTGGATGGGCAGAGGAATCGCAGTAACACGGTGTTATGGTATTGGAGAAAATGGATACTAATTACCTAATAAAGGATAATAAACTTCGCCGAAGATTCAACAGAATTCACAAAATGAAATGTTTTACCTCTAGTATGATGATAACATTTTCTTGTTTTCTTATCTAATTTAGATTGGGTTAGATGATGTGACTGCCATCATAAGCGATGGATTCACATAGAGCCACTTTTTGCCACTGAACCGGTTACCGTCCGTTACTCCTGGAACCATTTTGGTTTTGGACGAACTCCCAAATTTGTCAAATCAATTCCTTCTCGAATATATCGTTTAAATAGTATTCTCCCAGCGTTCGTTTCTTACTGGAGGCCAGTGCGGCGAACTTGCAGAGTAGATGTGAGATGTTCGTCTTCTTCTTCATCCATGCATCTGCTACAGAAGTCGTTGTGTGGTTATCCTAGTCTCCTAGCTCTGTGATTTTGATTCTTTGAGTTTCTATTGGCACCCAGATGTTTTCATTCTTTGGTCCAATGTTTATTGATTCATTTCTGGCTTGCTCGTATGCTTCACAGTTGCCTAGAATATCTTAGGCTGCAATGTCTTGATATCTCGTTAAAAGGCATATGACAGAGTATTACCAATTTTGATCTTTATATTTAATATCGAAGTTATGATCGGGGTTAAATCTGTCCGTAGGTTCTTCGGTAAAAAGGTTAGAGTTAAAAATGCTGGCGTGACCTGTGACCTGTGACGCCATCCTTTGGACACTGTTTATCATCTTTGTGTATATAGCTTTTTCCAACGCCGGCTACCACACCACCTCGCTATACGGGTCTTATCACGGGGGTGTAGAGCCACCTCATTATGTTGGGTTTGATTCCTCAATTTCTATTTAAAGCAATTTTGCACACATAAAGTGCGGTTGTTGCTTTCATTATCCTTTCTAAAGAGTTTTGGTTCCAATTGAGCTTTCTGTTTAGTATAACGCCAAGATACTTGGCCTGAGCCGAGAACGTTGGTGGAGTTCCGTTGAGTTTTGGTGGTGTAATTAGGAGCGCCTGATGATTTCGTCGAAAAGAGTACCATTTAAGTTTTGCTGGATTCACATCCAGGCCACATTTACTGGTCTCGTTCGATAACACTTTGAGAGCGTTTTCCATAAGATCTCCTAGGGTTTGAGAGTATTTCCATTGAAGATTATGACGATGTCGTTCGCATAGGCGATGATTTCAGCCTCACCTTTCTAGTGCTAGAAGTACAGTAAAAGCTCATTAATTCGGAACGGTCGGGGGAAGGTCATTCCGAATAAACGAATTTCAGAATTAATGAGAGATTTTATGTATGCACTAAAACGCGTTAGACGAACGATTATTTTAGTGTGGATAGCCGGGACTACAACTTTTTTTATAGTTTTTTAACGACTTCCAAATATGAATAGCCGGGACTCCTCCAATAGATATTTTGATGATTTATTTCCGACTTCTATATATTTGAGACTATCTGCTTATACGCGTTCAATTTCTGCGTTATTTAATTTTAGCTATTTTAATCTAAGTTTTAGGTAAAAAATTGAAAAATCTCCTTACTTCGGAAAAGAAATATTTGGAGTAGGAGTGGAGTACACCGTCTCATCGTATGTATAGATCTATGAGTCTTTCCAGCGTCTTTAGAAGGAATGAGGAGAGACTGATGGATCTGTAATCCTTTTCACTTTTTCCGATTTTAAAATGAAAACTACTTTTACTTTTCTCCATTCCATTGGTATGTAGCTATATTCAAGGCTTATCTAATTTAATTGTGTTGATATTTCGATCTATCGAATTAGCAGTGAAATGTATAGAGCTCTTGCAAATCGAATATAATAAAATCGAAATATCATCTACTATAACTACAGTTTAATGTGTCGAATGAGGACTAATTATTTTTTAAAGTCTGATTAAGGAGAAATGGTTATCCGTAACATTACTAGAGTATCATATCATATGACCCTGTATTCCTTACCGTAAATTGTATGTACGTATACTTGTGACTATGTGTAAATGTACTATACAATTAATTATTTTTTACTTAATACACATTTCATGAAATACAAAAGATGCATAGGAACGAATGGAAGTGTATGTATGTTATAATACGGCGCATATAAAATTGAAAAGAAAAAATATTAATATTTTGAATGATGGACGAGCTGTAAAAATACTGACAACTGCAGATAAGCAATGGAAAAACTGATTTAAAGCCTCACTAATCGCAATTCAAATGAGTTGTGTAATTAATAAACTATTTTAACTATTCGGGTAGACGATGTTCGGAAATAACCAGAAAAATAACTGGTAGAGAGATGTTCTATTACTACCAAACCGGTATTGTCTATGGGTTGCAGTAATTTTTAAATTCATTCTATTTCATTTTGTTAACTATTGAATCAATTTTAATCTACAGATGACACGTATAATAAAATAATTGATTGTCCGTCTTTTATATTACTTTTATTCATTTGCTTGCATCTAATGTTGTAAATTTCACTGTAGCATGAAAATGTATGTATGTCACTTTCAATATTTTACTAAAAAAAGCAATGATCTTACCAAGTGACAATTAGTAAATCTATGTTTTCATAGACATTAATAAAAACCAATCATATAAGTAAATGACATCTACTTCCATATTACCTCATCGAATAAAATTTTGAAAATACCTATGTAAGCCCAGCAACAAAGAACACAAGTTGCTATCTAAATATTGGATATCAAAGTTCAAATACTTTTCGTTAATACTGTATCGGGAATGAATAAACGTGGTATCTCAAATTAGATCTGCTTTATATGTCCTTCATACAGCAATCACTTACTACAGAACATAGCTCAGACATTAAAAAGAAAAAAAAACAATAAATATATATGTAGCTTTTTTTGTGGATATGCCATTGACCAACGATGTTATTTTGGTCTGTCGAAACAGCTGGGCACAAAAGTCCTGACTCGAAGGACCTGCTCTACAAAATCTTTATTTTGCCGGTTCTGCTATATGGTGTCGTAAGTTGGACGCTAAGCAAAACGGCAGAGCTGATTCTTGGTGCCTTCGAGAAGTATAGAAGAAAATTCTACGTGCGATATGTATTCCCATCTGCGAATAAGGTGAATGGAGGAGGAAACGCAACAGCGAACTCTACGAGCTGTACAAAGATGTGGATGTAGTCCGGAATGCGAAAATCCGACGACTGCACTGGCTTGGCTACATCGACTGCATGGATAACAATGCTTCAGCAAAGAGGGCTTTCGAAATCGAGCCTCCTGGTTCGAGAAGGAGAGGAAGACCGAACCACCGGTACAAAGACTAAGTTATCGCGAACGTAATACAACTTAGTCTGGATGACTGGAAGCAGCGTGGCCAGGACCATCATCGATCGAGGCAGCTATTGCTCAGGCTCAGACACTCCATGGGTCGTCGGCCTAAGAAGTAAGTAAGCTTAATTCTTAAGAAGAAGTCGGGCTTGCCAAGGGTGCGTCTTGTCACCTCTACTTTTCATTATAGAATGGATGTTGCAGCTCAGCCGAGGCGAGGAATGTTTCACATTAGGAGAGGGTAAGTCATCCTCATTTTACGGATGACCTAGTTATCCTCACATCCTCCCAGACGGAACTCCAGCGCGCAGTCGATAGGTTTGTTGCCGTATGTGCAAATGCTGGCATGAATGTTAATGTGGACAAATTAGAGATATTGGTAATTTCCAGAACGCCTGTTCAATGCTTAAGTTTACGTATCTCGAGGTATTTTTCACGATTGATGGCAGAAAATTATACTGAGCTTTCTTGTATGATTGTGCGAAGCTGGCTCAATTTTGAAACAGTGGCACGAATGTCCTCAGCATCACGACTTCCGACGCGTGCCTTGAATGCGATTCCGTCAGGTGGACGACTTGACTTGCAGACCCAGGCCGAGATGGTTGGACCAAGCACAAAAAAATCGCCTGGTTGCGCTCGGACATAACTCCTGATGAGTCAGAGTCGAGTGGCCTGGAGATTTCTCGTGAGTGCATTACCCCCGCGACCCCTGTAGTGGATCATGCGGGTGAGAAGATAATGTTTCATCATCATCGGAAGAAATTTGTACCTGCAAACGCTTTCTGAAATTATATTGTGGATTGCATTACACACCAATTGAAGCTTATTTTGTATACTTCTAATCATTAAAGGTACAATCTACAAGGCAAAAAATTACGCATGGAAATTTGCTTCAAAACTCAATTTTTCAAACAGAAATAATCTAAGAGATATGTTTACACACAAAATTCACCAAGTAAGCCGAAGAAAAGCGGGTTATTTTGTGCATAAGAAAGCGTGTATTAGACAGAGAGGAGTCGGACACAGCTTTTATATAATAAAAATCGCCGTGGCATAAATAAAACGAAACAGGTTTAAAGGCTTGTGTATGTAAAATTTTAAAATATTGTCGAATTTTTATATAAACCGTCTTTTCATTGCGTCAACTCCTCCGCACACCACTGACAATGCTCAGAGAGTATAACTGTCACGAAATAGCATCTCAAACCGCTAAAAAGAGAACAATAGCAGGCGTGGTTGATGTAGAAGCTAGCCCCAAGCCCTCTACGGGTTCAACAGACAGTAGCCTACAGACCAGGTTATTATTATTGTTATAAACGAATATTTTACTAGGAAATTGAAATCATTGTTTATGTAAAAATAAAATTATTTTATTTTATTTAAAGATTTAAATTAATTTTCTACACCTAAAATTAAGTTTAGCGCAACCAGCTTTTTATGTAATCATCGTACATATTATAATATCTCATAATATACAACTCACATATATATTACACGTTTTATAGCTTTATATTACACGCTTTTACTGCTTAAGTCTTGTTCTTTCAGTTATGCGAACTCTTAAACCATCCTTGGGTCTTAAAATGAGTTCCCCTAAGAGTGTCAAGTCCTCTCGTCGATCCACTGCTTCGATTTTATATTTACGTAATATAGTAGAGAGCACTGATTTTTCTTCTAAAATAGCGAACTTCTGTCCAATGCAATTTCTGGGACCAGCACTAAATGGTATATATGAGAACGGATGTCTTCCGTAACAATTTTCTGGTAAGAAGTTATCGGGGTTAAACTGTTCGGGCTTAGGGAAAACTGCGGGATTTCTGTGCAACATATATGTCATAATAAGGGCAGTTGTGCCAGCAGGTACAGTGTAATTTCCTGAAAATAAAAATTAAATGTTGCGGTTATTCATACTTTTATAGACTTTTCGAATGTAAGAACTATAATATGTGAATTTTAAATGTTTTTTATGTATATTATAGGACCTTATTAGTATCATCATCATGACTTACCTATTTGAACATCTTCAGTGATAGACCTGGCCATCATTGGAACGCTTGGGTAGAGTCGTAGAGCATCTTTAATGCAGCATTCTAGATATTTCATGTCCAGAAGGTTAGCCATAGTTGCGGGACAATCTCTATCATCGGCAAATATATCATCTAATTCTTCAACTACTCGATCTTGAATTTCTGGATGACTTCCTAAAAGGAATAGTGTCCAAGAAATTGCCGCCGATGTTGTGTCATGTCCTTCAAACATAAATGTATCAACCTCCTCTCGTATATCCTCGTTTGTTAAAACAACACCATCCTTCGAAGCTTCTATTAGAAGATCGAGAAAAGCTAAGCGTTTTTTCTTTCCAAAATCATCATAGGTGTTATCTCCGTTGCTATTATTATTATTGTTCTTTATCTCCTCTTTGCGTTCTTTTATAACTTTGTTTGAAAATCCATGAAGAATACTGATGTACTTTTGATGGCGTTTATAAGTTTTAGTTAATTTGAAAATGAAGTCCGACTGTAACCACAATTTTGACTGCCGATTTTGAATAATTTCTCCGATTCTGTAAGGAAATTAAGACAGTTCATCATCATACTATCTTTGCAGATTGAATATTGCAGTTATTGCGTTAAGATAATAAATTGCAAAATGCTATTAGATAATAAATATTTTCCTAATTAATTTAAATTTTACGTATTTCTAGGTTGGGAACTTCATGCTTTAATTTTTTTTTTGTTACCGTAGTCAGAAAGTGTCATTTGCATAATTGCATACACACAACTCAAATTGTAGTGGGTGATTTAAAATAAGAAGTAGAGACATTTTTATATCAAATTGTGACCTTCGCTAACTAAAACTTCGAGTGCTCTAAATACCGTAAATATGTACATTTTAATAGCAGAATACTTCGCTCCGAATTACAACCTATCTTACATACTAGCATCACGGCCCTCTTCGCCAGGCTTTAAAACCAATTTCAACAACAACACCGTCACTTATCGGGTCCACAGCTAATCACCTTTGTACTGTATTTAACGTCATCATATTCTGACCCGCATGATCTACTAAAGGGGCCGCATTTAAAACAAAAACCAACTCAATAGAGAGATACATACGCAATCTGCCGCTTAAATATTAAATGCATTTTAATTCGTATATTTTAGTTCTTTTGAATCACTCCAATATTATTTTTATGATAACTTTTTTATAGACTATGTGAATGTTCTCGGAATTCCTGATAGTTTCTAAACGCCTACAAACTGCCGAACAATTCTAATGTGTTCCAATCGGAGAAATCCAGGAAGCGTGTAGTCAATTCAAAATACAACCAAGTATCTTATCAAAGCAGAAGGTTGCCATATGCCATCTAAGGCAGTACAGGAATACTTAGCTGAGCGTCGTTAGAAGACCAGATTAAAATTGAACATACATATCTGGGTTCCAGGATCTGCCCTTCAGTGCTTGCAGAGGATGTTCACACCCCACTACAAGCAGAAAAGGCTAATATATCTACCCACTTCCTTAAAATAGCAACCCTCAGATGAACAAAATCAAGAAAGATATGGGCTGAGCACAGCCCATTTAAAATAAAAGATCTCCTTTGGCGAACTCGTCATGATATAAAGGGACACTGGCCGAAGGAGATCATGCTGTCAAAATAGGTATCCCACACACAACAAATAGGCACACAACACACTCGTCGCAGTTGCAACAACACAGCTGAGATGGAGATCTTAACACACTTCATTTCTGTCTCTCCGGCTCTTTCTAGAGTCATACAACGAGCACTTGGTTGCCTTCAACTCACGTCATGAAATGTCTGCGAAGGATATCGAGGAATTTAGTGATATCACAAATATATATATCTAAATATATGTAAGGTAACAGAGCTGGGGCCTTAAACGGGCACATAGTGCCACTACTTCCTACCTAGCTATACTCTTTTGGACCTTAATCAGACAGAGCTAGTAGATTGCTGCGAAATGAAGAAAATATAGCCGCCGTATCCAAGAAGACAGTAATGTCGATTCGGCAACGATTCAACCCGGCTTATTTTACGGTTGGACTTGGGACTACACTCGTATTAGATTGTGTTGACGCAATAATTGAAGCCGGACGACCATAAACAACGCCTGGAGTTATCTAATTGGGCGCTGAAAATGTTGGTCGGGCACAGAGCCATGTTAGCCGACTTTCAACAAGCCGGCGCTACATGCCATGCAAGGGACGCAACTGTCAAAGTTGTGATGGAGAAATTAGCGACTAGGTCATCTCACGGCGAGCGTTCATGAATTCTACATCGCGATCAAGCTACCTGGTATCAAATCGATTATTTTCTCTAGTAATACGGTAAGTCCTTAGCATACGCTAACAAGCCAACCACTTTGGACCAGCTTGGGGACAACATTCGAGACGCTATTGCTGCACACATTGGACCAACTCACCAAACTGGACCGAATGCTTGAAGCACTGCCGGCGGAGCTAATGCGGCCATTTGACTGATGTGCCATTCCGTACATAATGAACTTTAAATCTTACACCGTTATTGTTTCATTTAAATTTCTTTTCCTATTGTTCATATCTGGTCAATTACTGTAATGCTATTAAAGCCGATGGAAATCCAGGGAAGTTTGTCATATAACCTGTTCTAATACAAAAACATTATTGTCTGTTTAACTAATAGTGTGCTGAGTTTGCTAATCAAATTCCAAACAAACTGAAAAGGAAACAAAACAAATGAGTAATCAAAGGTGTGAAATATTAAATTCGCCCATCACAATCTCCAAATTATAAAATTAATGTTAATAACGTGGAAGAATAGCATTTTTAACGTGCAGCTCGTTTTAAATAAAGTCTTGTGCACATGTCAGTATGCCACTATGTAAGTATGTATACAGAATCTTAAGGGAATGTTCCTAGGCGATACGTTTTTCTTATCAAATACTGAACACACACCTACATATGTAATTTCTTAATCATTAATGTAAAAAAAAAAACAAAAATAGATATGTAGGTATACAAACGATGCAAATATAGTATCAATGATGAACAAAAGCTACTGTCAATTCTGTCATATTACTGTAGAGTGCATATGATGTTTAGTCTGCTCATAGCTAGCAGCCGGGAAGTGTGGTCAATCATTTTGGATACTGATTTAACACCGCAAAAAACGAGTCAAAGTTATCAAAATATTTATACAGTAGTTAACATGCCAACAAATTTACTACGGTGGTAACAAGCCATGCGGCAAAATATAAATAGAAGAACCATTAATAAACACTGAAAATCTTCAACCGATTTACCGATAACCATTTTATCGTCTAAGAGCGACCATGTGGTGCGCCATTTATCATTGAACTCTATTGGATAATGTGTGATATTAGTTACAATACTTCAAGTAATATCGTGTGAGGAGGATATGAAGGAAGTATGAGGTTAAAATACTCCAAAGAAATCCTGATCATGTATGTACATTAATTACTTGTTATTTCTGTCCTTGAGTACAGCTATTGTTAAACATGTATTTTTAGGTGTTTTCATAAGATAGAAACAAATTTCCTTGAAAGCTCTCATAATATTATTTATTTAAATGTCATTACTTATGACCGTATCATATAGTTGAGGACGAAATTTGTTCGGTCACAAATTGCATATAACATTTGTAATCCACTAATCGAAAATTTCAAAGACAAATCTCTGAAAATGAAAAAGGCGATCAGAAGCAACCAACTTAAGTTGAACAATTAAAATACGCTTTAAAATAATCCATATTAACTCTTAAAAAATAAATAAACAGCGAGATCTCGCATTTAAATATATTTTGCGAACGGATTGGGAAATGCGATTTCAAGAAATTTGAATGGCTGCTTAAGAACCGACGCTTTTAACCTAATATTAACACAAATACCGATATGCAAAACCTCACTGAAGCCGATTAAATAATGTGCATTGACTTGATCTTTAGTATTTTGAATAATTATTTAAATAACGCCTTAAAACAATAACACGTTACATATTTTCGGAGATTTGGACACAACCTACACTTTACCGTGGAGGAGAACGAATTTCGAATTTACAAATTACATGTTAAAGTACGCATTATTAGGTGATTCCTGCTTGTGTATATGTGTGTGCATGTGTACAATGCACTACGAAATTGTTCCATTTTTAGGAAAGTAATAAAGAATATCTCTGCGCTTGATTTCTTCAAGTTCGCGATGACAATAATTTGTGCTAATCTGTACATACAATTTGTGGAGTTGCCTTTCACCTTCGAAAAGGTATTAGTCACCTTATATTACGATTAGCCTTGATTATTTTGATCAACAAAAGATTTTATACAGAAAACTTGCTTGAACAATTTGTACTTACCCATAAACAGCTTTGACATATTCGGATTCACTATTACTCTGAGCGTTAATACACCGACCCATTGCAGTTTCTTAAAAGAATATACAGATATGCTGACAGAGAATCGAAAAAGTTAAAGTCAACCACTCACCACAAACTATATCCAACGTGCATAAAGTCACGTATGGAAAAACATTAAATGCCTCCGAGCCCACCTCATTTTCCAATTTTTTGGACAGAATCGCACTCTGCTCATTAAAAACATCAATAAAATCATCCAAAATTTTAAAATGAAATGCCGGTGTTAAGATCTGTAGGGAATTTTCAGGAATGTGGAATAGTACTAGTCAGTAATAGAGAATATTTGAATATAAATCATACCTTCCTCCTCGAGTGCCATTTTCGACCAAAACTTGTTAGCAAACCAGTTCCAAGCCAAGGTTGAAGGTAATCATAATCTTGACTTTTGTCGATGTATTTCGATGTATTGAGAATAGGCTTTGCAAACAGAAATTAGAATTAAAATTTATTTTTTAGGATAAATTGGGTATTAGACAAGGTGGTTATAAAAATATTCTAGTAAAAGATTTTTGCTAGTGGTTTGTAACACATATGTATACATTAATACATCATTTCTCATTACCCCTTCACCAAAATATACTTTGATATGGTGTATATAACAAAATAAATACCTCTACAGTTTCTGGATTAAAGAGAATAACGTAAGGGTTTAGACCTTGCCATGCCCTATTGATTCCGAGGCGGGTGCCCCATAATCTTTGTGATCCAGTCATTCGCATAAATAACTCTGTTGTTTGTCCAGGTATTTAAGGGTTGTTTAATAGGAATTGTTGTATTCGCAAAATGTAAAAGTAAAATTTAGTCAAAATACATTCATGTATATAGTTTACAGAATTTTAGCATAAAAATGAGTTTTAATGTGTATGAATAAAACAAGACCATGATGTGAAAAAATCACGCGCGTAGTGTTTGTTCCCATTAACATATTTACACTAATCCAATAAATTGTTTGTCACTATTATTCAAAACAGATGTTAAATAGACCAATGAAAATATGCAAAGAGAATACACAAGTTCTAATGTTATAGATAGATTAATTAAGAATTATTAAGAGCGTAGTGGTTGTCAAAAAATATCCCAAGATTAAGAAAAATATCCCAATATTATGAAAAATGATTACCAGCAATTAAGTAATTAACATGGTAGGTGGTGGGCAGAAAATCATCATTCTTGCCTCGGAATACTGTGCGGGAGATGAGCTAGCAGTACCAACATCGTTACAACGACTGGTGGAGCACTGAAAAAGTCTACAGATATTTTAATTGGATGCGACGCCAACGCCCACCATCTGGGGAGCACCGACACAAACAAAAGTACTTGCTACAATTTATTTTAAGCTCGTCACTTGCTATTTTCAATGTCGGGGACGCTCCCACTTTTGTTACGAAGGTTAGGCAGGAGGTATTAGACCTCACTATAGGCAGTCAATGTCTTAATAACCTATTCAAAAACTGGGAAGTATCCAATGAACCATCTATGTCTGGCCACAGAATAATAAGGTTCGACTTGGACAACTCCAGATTAGCAGGTAAAACTACAAGAAATCCGAGGAAAACAAACTGGGATATCTATGAATGGCAGCTAGAAATCCAACTGGGTCACATTGATACCAGAAGAGCTCCGGCCCACTTTCTAGAGTTAGAATATTTTATAGAGAGCACTACAAAAGCTATCACAACAGCGTTTCAATTTGTCCAATAAACAGGGACTTTAAGGGGAAGAGAGTGCCATGGTGGAGCAATAAAAAAATATGCCATAGACAGATGCGCTCAGATCAATCTTGACAGGGACTATACCAACTGTGACATAGCAATAATATCGGACGGTCGTGCCACTATCCTGGGACTAGACTCCTATATCATTAAATCCAGGCTCGTGTGGGAATGTCTACAGAATCATAAGAAGCTGAGGAAGACTCTGTTGAAAACCTGGCCATACAGGAATAGAAGGCAATGAAATGGCCGACTCCCTGGCTAGAAAAGGAGCATCGGAACATTTTATAGGTCCTGAACCATTCTGCGCTATTCAGGATTCAGGATCACGTCTTCAGGGAAGGAACTAGAAAGAAGGAACCGGGCAGATGCATGGAACAACGCTTATGGTATGAAGCAGGCCAAGAAACTCTTGGGTCAACATAACCGCAAGAGGTTTGAAGCATGTATCAGAATGAGCAAACGCAACAAACAATATCCGTATTTCCTAACAGGGCACTGTAAACTCAGAGAGCACCTAAGGAAACTAGGAGTATCAGAAGAAGTTCTCTGCAGATTCTGCGGAGAATCTAATGAAATTCCGGAACAAATACTACGATTTTGTGCGGCGTTACTAGAACCAGCTCTCATTCTCAGATCCCTAAAGAAAACTGGCTTAGAGAGAATACTCTAGGATAAATCTCTTCCATCTTTTCGCAATAAGAGCAAATAACCCTTAATACAACACTGAAAAGAGCTGCATGGGAGGGGAGCTTTTAAGAAAGTAAAGGTATGAATAGGGGACACAATAGATCTAGAGGTCGCGGTGCAATTTACCCTAAACAATAATAATAAAAAAGTAAGAGAATTTTGTTGTTATATACAAAACAAGTATTCATTGACTTATATATGAATAATACAAAATAAATATACGGTGGATTTGTTTGTTAAATTACATAATAAATCTAAATGTTATATAGCCGAAGCAAACACTGTTCATATAAAAGCGAACAAGCTAACGCTCAATAATGACGGAATAATAAAAGTTGTCTTATTTGACACCAATTTCCACAAACAAACACACCATTAGAAAAGTTGCAATCATATCACTTCGTTGAAAGTTCGTTACAGAAAGCATAGACAATATCCCATACAACTCGTGGCCCTTATAAATTCTGTTATGGACTGCAATTAACGTCAAATCAACTTATATTAATGCAATGCAACTTTCTCAATGACTTTGAAAAATTTCAACTTTGAATGGTCATTGTAAGTGCAGTAATGGGAAAAAGCTATCATCATGATGCAATGCTTATTCATGAAATGTCTTACAATTCAAACATATGTACTCAATACACCTTGAGAAATTTTTGTTATTAGACTTGGTCCATAGTTACAATACCCAGAGTAAGGGAACATTCATACATACTTAAACAACATAAATAACACATGGGTGAGTACATACAGTAGACAGAATAAGAAGAAAAATAACGATCTTTTTTCAAAATTTTTTTTTAATGAAGTCCAACAATATTTTTTTTACTCTTACTTTCGCTTTGCTTCACAGTTTTACAATATCAGCACGAATTTAACAAAAAAAAAAAAAAAGAAAGTTACTTGAAAGCGAAGTATAGAGAGATAAGCGAGAAAAAAAGCCAAAATGATTATGAAAAAGAAGAAGATTCAACTTTATCTTAGTAGAGATGTGTATATGCAATGATAATTACCTCAACCGTGTAGTGGTTATATAAAACGACTCTTGGTCGCCCGAGCCATCCACTTATAATACCTTCTCCAGGATTAAAAATCTCACCAGCTGATAGCAAGCGTGAGAATAATTCTATTATAAAAGGAAATTATATTAGTTTACTGTAGCTAATATGTTTACATTATTTATTAGATTTGTAATACAACTTATTGAGAGGATATATGTATATCGAACATCGGAACAAGTTCTTTTGTTTTTAAGAAAAATAATTTGCATACTCCGTGCAGAAATCACTTTATTGAACTAATATCCAATGAACTCACAATAATAAAATAATAGATGGCCTTAAAGGTCATTCATCTTATATTTTAACAGTGTGTAATAATATCTGAATCACTAGTACGCGCTTAACAGAAACGACAGTGACCGGTTTAAATACAGCTATACACAACCTTATTATAAGCTTGCAGTTGGTGCTGCAAGCTATACGTCAAATTGTTACTGAAGTATATAAGCTAATTTTCGCAATTATACTTTATAATTTTAATAAAAAACTAAACTATTAACCTGAAAATGTGAATAGACCAATTGCTCTAATATGAATATGTACTGTTTGCATAAATTTACCTTTATCTAATTAAATTCTCCCTCGTATTCAAAACCTTCTCTTGTTTTCCACTGAACCGTAAGTATCTTAACACAAGCCACAAGTTTAATTTTCGAGCGGAAGAAATATAACTTCATTTTCATAAGGTCACTATTGCATAATATTTACCATGTCATGTTGATCACCAATCAAGAAGTCCACACTCTGCAATACCTGACCTTGAATTTCAATATTGCTTTCATATCATTTATACGGATGTTGTTGGTTCAAGGAGCTTTGTTCATTAATACAATAATATACTTTATTTCATTTTGTTAAGCATATCGTAATTTTTTACTGATATACTCGCATGTATTAGTGACTTACTAGTGATAAGCCAAACTCATCAACATAAAAAAAGTGAGTACAAATCTGATGCCAATATAATAAATAGTTAAGATCAGAAGCGAAAACAATTTACCAGCTTAACCTATTAAAAGTTCATTGGCCGGAAGCAAATTTGGTTGTTAGGTAAGTGTATCTTACCTATCTTTCACTCAGCTGCGACTTTGAAATTAGCAATGTTTCTATTTTAATTGTGCTGCAATCATTTCAAAGATATTTATTAAATTGATATTCTCTAGAAATTTGTTTTCTGTTTATATCCCAAATGTTGTGCACACTTTTGAGGCAAAATAACGTTTTCCACACTCCATTGGATTTTACAACTTTCGAATTTATATCGAGTATATTTAATAAATTACTATTGTATGCAGCATTCATGCCATCGGAAGTGCTGACACAACATTAACATTAAATATGTGTATAACTATAGAAATCCATATTTTAGCAAATTCAACCGGTTGCATCTGCTCTTGACATTGTCGGCGACTTAGCCATGACATCCAAAATTCAAATGAATCTCAAGCTAAGACCAGTGAACAGCTTTACGTTTATTCATGAGAGTCACGATCGATTATCTGAATTGATAATGTTGAACTTGTTTCTTTTTTATTTCCGGGATATTAGACACAATGTGTGCCACGATGTTAGATGTTATATGAACTTTCAATAAACGTGTTCTTGACATCAAGCAAATATTTTGCTTGTTCGGGTAATCCAGGTATAATGATGTGACAAATGTGTCCTTGATGTACGAAACTAAAGTAACGACTAATCTTCAGATCTAATCAAGCCAAATAATGAGTGAAGATAATGATTTTACGGACATTAACTTAATTAACAAAAACAAAACTAAGATTTTTATGTATATTTTCGAAATTATTTAACATAACCACGACTTTTAAGGTCAGGGGTATGAAGAATCATTTTTTCAGGAAACCCTAAATACCAACTGAAATATTTATTGCTCCAGTGTGATTGCAACAAACAAGGTCTTTAATCCTACTTTTAAAACAGGTATCAAGAGGGGTAAAACGATTTCGATTTGTCCAAAACAAAGTTTATTGCATACAACGATATACATGCGATTAACATTTGACTATAATACTGACTTTTCATTACTCACTGATTTAGTATTTTTTGTTGTTACCTGAATACGAAATCATTATGTAATTTTAATATAGCAAGTAGAAGAAAAGTCTGAAGAGATCAACCAATGAACTAACAATGGTTTCTAGTGAATTGTCATAATATACCAAGATTACAATTCAATGACAATAAAAATTAAATTTTGGAACATTTAACATTTTCATAAGCAGAAAACATGATGTTATTAATGGATAATTGTCGAATCCTTGTAAATGCGAGATTTGAAAACAGATATTAATTTAAATTCAAATAAATCTTCTCTAAAACGTTTCACAGAAGCAGTAATCTTAGATTGCTATTCATGTTTATTCGGATATTTAGCAACAAATTCCTCTCTACAAATTATCACAACAGATGACTACAATGATCAGTGCAATACACAGGTTACATCACCGATTGTATCTACTAAAAGCATTAAATAATTTATGACGAACAGACTGATAGCCTGCTGAGTTAGTTAATGTTCGTTGTTTAGTTAGCACTGTAGTTAATAGAAACCCACGAAATTACTGAAGTGCATCTCATTGTTTGCAGTCGAATAGTATTTTCACAACGAACAGATTTGTATTTTTTTTTTGCAAGAGAAACAGAGTTTTTCTATATGAGTTGTCTAAGATATACATACTTCTTATTGCTTAAATTAATTGCTAATTGTAGTATGGCAACACTTATCAAGCGAATTGGTCTTAATTTGCTTTATAAGTAACTTTCATTTATTACTTCAATATTATTTTATATAGTTATTATTTATAAATAATAATAATACAAGCTCATGAAAGATTGGCAATAAATTTCCGTGCAAACGGAATTAAAACAACATACAGGTCTAACAGCTCGTTATTGAAAATAGTGACATTTTCGTGTTCGAAGACTTCTTGCCGGAACATATAATATAACATTTTTAAGAATATCTGGTCATTTTTTTTTACTACTATGTATTTTTACTAAGATGTTGCATATAGTATGTACGTAGGAAAATAATCATATAAAAAGTACCTATGACAACATATGACATATGAACATTGTTTACAGAAACGTCATATATTGGCATGCATATTAGCATGAAAACCATTGAAAAATAATTCTTAATGACATCCAATGCACACCTAAAAATCAGCTCACAACCCGAGGAGAACTTTGTGAAATTTCATACGTTTGCTTTACCACGTTTGCTTTACCACCCTCTTCGAGAGTACTATAACAAAATAAAGCTTCACAGAAAAACATCAAGAGAGTATAATTGATAATGTACATGTGCATGAACAGATACATACTTTTATTTTGTGTGCTGAATTCGACAGTCCTTCACACACTTTAAAGAAAAGAATGTAATGAATTTTCAGTACGACGCTAAGATACACAACATGATCATCATCTTGAATGCATGGTCTCACCATATACATATACTAACAAGATTCTTTGGAGGAGAACTGCTTAAGATTCTAATTCCCAAACATCTTTATTTCAAGGCAAACAAGGTGATCAAATATACGTTCTTTTTGTGGTTAACCATGGACCAGCTAGGAAAACACATACAGTTAAGAATGGTCATTTTTATTAACAGATGCTAGACCAGAACCATCTGTTTTCGATTTCACCTTATAAAATACCATAAATAAACGCAACTACGTTTTTATTAATATCCCAAAAAACTCTGCACATTTACATAGAATCTCTAAATGGAAAAACCCACTTCCTGAGAATAACCTCAGATTAACAAGTGAAGCATATCATATACCTAAAGATGATAATCAAGAAATCAAAGACGTGAAATTGCAATCTATCAAACGTACTACCTGACATTATATTTTGTTCCCACTTCCTCCTAAAAAATTGTTCTGACCTCGGGTGAATTAGCATTTCGAAAATTAGATAATGTATTTTACGAGTAATTCGACGAAAACTGGTTTTGTGGAAACTAAAGTTTGTGATTAAATAATAGCACATACTTTATGAAAATCGAAAAATAGAGAGGTCAATGAATCCTATTAGCGATCGAATATTGCAGAAAAATAAATTTCAAGATTAAGGTCAGGTTGATGCAATTTTTGTAACCTATGTATACAATCGGTGCATGCCTTCAAAATCATTATGCGGTAACAATGAGAAATAACAACATGCATATGATTATCAAATGAATGAATGATCTATTTATTATGCTGACGTTTTAGTAATAGTATATAAAAAGACTAATTAAATATTTTTACCGTCATGATCAACATTCATTTCAATTGCATTCCCAAGAATGGGCAAAGAGGCTGGACCTGGTATTTTCTCAATTAATTTCACCATTCTTCCTCTTCTTCGGTTGTAAATAATAACAAACGCTAAAGTAATAACACTTAGCACTATTGTAGCTGGAGAAAACATTGTTAGATATCTCAGCATTTTGGTCAACATAACACTCTCAGTAAACATGTTAGACATGATTAAAAATACACAAAGACAAGCACTTGACACGCAAAATAATTTTACAGGAAGCACTATTAAAAAACAAAGTTTGTTTCGACAATACTTTTTATAATATCAAATACGAAAAATAAGTATACACAAAAAAACGTAGCCGGAGCTGTGCAACACAACCGGACAATTCGCGAGACTGATGGCGAAAGTTGACTAAGAGTAACTCCACATCTGCCCAGAGATTTAAAAGAAGTGCTATAAAGTCAGTTTCGGTTGAAGAAGAATGTGCTGACGGTCACCGAACAAAATAAACCGCGTTGTTGGCATTTGGTGTGTATTTCGGGTTCTATCTATCTGCCTCACACACAGTGAGATTTCGAAGACAAATATATGAACACTATTTGGGACAGATAAAAAGCTCTCTCGCACAAAATTTTATGCATAGATATATGCATAGATCTTTTGGTCACACGTGTGTTAGTATGTATATATGCACCATTCGAAAACTTTGGACAAATTCAATCCGGCATCCATGTTTGTGCTTGTAGTAGTTAAAGAGGCACCAGCCTTAAATCGTATTTCACTTAAGGACTGTTAAAATTATGTAACCGATAGTTTACCACTTATAATAGACAAAGTACTTGTAAATTATAAAAAAAGAATTCCTATTCATAAATATACCTAAACAGACAGAGTATAATTAATAAATATTTTTTAGTTAAACAATTTTTTTACATTTATCTCATAGCAGTTCGTTAATATTATATATTGCAAAGAAATTAATTTTGTGTGGGTTCTTAATTGTTGGTAAAAATACACATTTTGTTCATTATAATGAATTTTGAACTGTATAATAAATATGGCGTGGGTCGCTATGGTTTTGAATTGTTTTAAAGCTAAGTACAACAACCTCTACAAATAAAGTTGAATAATTTTGAAAAATTTGATTCGCCGCAACTTCTTCATACATGTATAAATAGAGAGAAAGGGAACCTTAGGAGTATAGAAGAAAGCATAGATGACCCGATCAAGGATAAGGATAGTCGATCTCCAGAGGTGATAATAAGTGTTGTAAGTAATATATACTATTGAGTGATATGAAATAAAAAAAATAATTGTAAATTAAATCGAAACTATATATTTTTTGTTTTATCTTATATTGTAAGAACCGAATTTTACAAACATCTGTCTTTCAAGACAGACCATCAAGTAAGTAAGGTTTAATTTGTTTAAAAAATGTTGATTGTGACTATATCTGATTAGGTTTCTGTACCAGTATGGCATCAACTAAAAATAATTACGTACTAATTACGGCTTGAAATTGTAATGTTTAAAATTGTAATGTTCAGACGTTCTGATCATCCGTATTTATGACTTCTATATCTAATATAGCTAAGGCACTTGACTTGCGCAAAGTAAGTTCCCAAATAATATTTTAAAGATTAAAAAAATGAATGCTAATACTAATATAGAAAAGGTTTTTGGACTTTTTTTGGACCAACAGCAAATCTATGTTACGAAACTGAACCAAAGTAGTACCTACAGATTAATTGACAATTGTGGCATTCCCTACTCCCGACTAGTGGAGATGCATATGCAGGCCGAATTTCACAGCGAATAATCCAGTAAACACTACTGAAATAATTTGATTTGTTTGAAAAAAACCAAACAAAAGTTTCCTTCGACAAATTGCGGGTACTATTATACATTTACAACAAATGTAAAGCATCAATGATCACAAAAGTAGTAAATTGCACACAAATTTAGATTTTTTTCTGAGCCAACCATTCGAGCATCATTGATTACGATGAATACATATTATAACTCTATTTAACTATTCATTTTTAAAAATCTATGTGGCACGAATTGAAAGCGGAAGCTCATGCAATGTAAATTTTTTACTGAAATTTTATTTACCAATACTCGTGAAATATTGCGGGAATGTATGCTTTTGCATTGAGTTGTTAAGAGATAAAGCTTTCATTGGATTCTGTACAATTCAAGGAAGTTTCTTTTGCGATAGGTGACCTTGGTCAGGTTTTAGCTTTCCATGCATGCGTTTGACTCTTTTGTTCCATCGATGTATTCAGGTTTATGGCTCATTGCCAAAAGCTTACCAGATCAACCTGCTTGATAAAAAAATGTTACATAATAATAAGAACGAAGAGAATAGCATTAATAGATAGTATTCAGTATTTCTTGTTCCGCATCCAACAGAAGATCATGTGATGAATTAATGAATAATTAATTAACTTTACATCTTTATATATATTTAAAATCCGACAGATTGAATATTTCTCCCGAAATTGCTAGATTTGGCTCTTGGATTTTACTAAATCTTTAATGAAATACATACGGCACAAATTCTTTGTGCATTAATTCAATGCACCTTTGCTTTACACTTATTGCACATATGTAATATCATAGATATAGTCAATTATTATACAATAAATTAAAAAATATATGTGAGCTCTATTTGATCTTAAGCCACCAACCGGGTAAGAATTGATGCGAAATGAAGAAAACAGCCGCTGTAGAAGCCAGTATCTCAAAAGACGCAGAAATGTTGATGATTGGCGCCGATTAGATGGAGTGGGCATCGTCAGAAACCCGCTTATTTTGCAGTTAAAGTTGGGCTTACAGTCGCATATGTTTGTGCTTCACTAATGGGCACTGGAGAAGTCAACAAGGACCATTTTTGACTCAGTGGCTATGTCATCAAGCTAAAATTGCCCGTATTGATCATCATACACCCACCAAGTTTGTTATTATTAGCATGTTATATATGCGATTTATAGCATAGCGGCATCATCAGATCTTAATTCTTTCGAAATGAAGAGGCACCGTTACTGTCAATGGCTTAAGTATAGAGCGATGGTAACATACTTTGTGTGGCCAGAGCTCGAAAAGATAAAAAATAACAAAAATTGAGTTAATTGATTATTAGCTATTAGGAAATAGCAAACATCACGAACACCAGAGAATGTACATTTTTAACGCATAGCCGGATTAAACATTGTATAATATGTCCTCTAATCCATTCATGAACGGTAAGATATCTAGATAATGTTAACGGACAACTAAAATTTGGCCAACATTTTTATTAATACTACACTTACCTTACCTTAATTCTACTTTAGTGGTCGATGTCAAAAAACAAAAAAATATTTTTTGGATACCAGAATACATACATAGCATAATCCAATTAGAGAACCGAACCCAAATGTCAGTCTTCTATGTTGTATGTACATACATACTCGTATGTATGTTCACAAATTGTGTTCTCGAATTTGCGATCAAAATGCATGTATGTATACTTTGGTAAACAGAAAGTCACAAATTTACTTTTTGAGATTTAGATTTAAAAAACTGAGCATGCTGAATGTAAATTATGTGCAGGTCCCAAAGAATCTACAAAGCTGATGTTTCAAAATACTATACCCGGAGCAAAGAGGTCCTAATAAATAGCAATCGAAAATATCCAAATTATAGTTCACACACACCGTTATATATGTAGTAAGTACGGCAAATGTGGCCCTCCCTCATATTTCCTAAAAAGAAAAGAGCACACCGTTAAATTTCATCACAACCATTTTGAAACGGGTTTTGACTCAGCCTATCGTAGTGCGACAGTTGTACAATATATGAGGTCAATTGCAATATTTTTCTTTTTCATTGTAATTTGTTTGGTAAGTGTTATCAATGCAAATCATCGTTAATTTCATAATTTCTTTTTGAGGTTCAATAACGTTCAAATATTATGTGTATTAGTTTTATTTATTTTAATTGAATATTAGTAGACACACCAATAGTGTATAATGTGTGCAATATGAAAGAAGCTATATTTAAATATGATCATTGTTGAACTTGAACATCATGTTTTTTTCAATGAACAATATGGTTTCAACTATCAAGCAAAGAAAATTAAACAAAAAACGACAAGGAAGACATCGGAATGCCAACAACGACCGTTTATCACAAAGACATAATTAAGATGTAATTTAAATTTCATAAGATTCTTAAAGGTTTGAAATTTGAAGAAAATAATGAACAAAGTATACGGTAAAAAAAATAGCTATCCGAAAAACCAGTCATAGTTAAGATCAAGTAGGCCATGTTAGCCGCAATGTTTTTTTTTTTTAAACTGTGTTTTAAGTAATTTTAATTTTTATTACTTATTTAACTTACTGCTGAAGATGATCTGGCTCTAAAGATCATTAAAAAAATAATTAAATTAAATCTAAATACATATGCAGTAATCTACTAGCGCCCCACTTAGGATTGCACTAAATTCTGACAAAGATGATTTCGAACGAGTGATCAACCTGGAGGTAACAACTGCAGCTGAATCTATTAAAATGTTCGATTAACGATTATAATGATCTGAAGTCAATATTGCGGAGTGTTCTGATAATATATTGGTTTTAAGAAAAATTCGTGAAAAGGTTGCACAAAAGCGTTGAAAAATAGAAGAAATATTAATACTTGTTTATTTCTTCTAGGATTTGTTTACTATGTAATAAAATGCATACAAACAATATAAACAGAAGTATTATCCAAGTGTATTAATTTGTATCAAAACTGATTGGTTAACATAAACAGTTTGATTAGTGTGAACATCTCGTGCACGCTATACAGACTGTACTGCATTAAAACATCAATACTTTCATCCAAGCAAACATACACATATACATATGTAGGGGTACAAAGCATCGATCTAGAAAATGCACGCGGTGGTGACCGAGTAGAGGCGTTATAACCCCCAACATGTCCGAATTAATCGAGCCCGAAGACAGAAGACGTGGCATTGAGAGCTATCGGCTCGAATTCTGGAATCCGCCTTAGGCATTAAGGCTCTAGGCATTATGACCGATTCCAGTAAGGTCTTAATTGTGGCATACTTTACGCATAAAACAAACATGCATGCGTGCGAACATCCATAAATGCATGTATACTTAAATATGTACAACCATACAGCTGCCGCCAAATAGAAACACTTTTCTGAAAAAACATTCAAACTTCTCTTAATACAAATTGTAAACGTCTATGCCAGAAAACAAATACCTATGAATATATATAATACATATTCAAACAGCTAAATATTCCCATACGCAAGAGAGTTACCCTCTCGTATTTCAAAATTACTTTCAGGGTGGTGCAATCAGGCGGCATATAGAATAGTAAAGAATATCGTAACAATTGTCTGGATGGCGTTAAGCTGAAATCATCTACAATGAGATGTCCAACTCGGGTTTGGGTCTTTATTAAAAACCCTCTTGCAAAAAACACTGTCGGATGAAATCAAGGGACAAGAGAGGTAGAAGTTGAATATCTCTTTGCTACATTATTTCTGGCGTTTAGTCGATTTTAAATATTAGGTATTTTACTTCTCAAAGTAAAAAAAGGGATACTCTACATTGATTTTAAAGCTCAATAATTCCAAACGGGTATATAAATCGAAAAATCGGCCTAGTTCTAATTAATCATGAAAGATTGATGTACGTTTTTTTCTTTCAACGTTTGGCAATGGCCATGCTCATTTCTTTCAATACATCCTCTGGAAACTATTATCGGAATCTTATAAATTTTGTAAGAATACAATTGTTTGGTCATCAAGAATCTTCAATGTAGAACATTTTGTGCGATTCTTTTCCTGCGTCACATACTATATTTTGTTAACATGATAAGTCAAATGTTGACATCTAGTGTATATGGTTTGGGTATACGAGTTACCTACAAGCACAGACAACAACCTGTATGTGTATTTTTATCCGACACGTTAATGTAAAGTAGAGTTTTCAACCCATTATCCATAACTTTTATATTTCGTTCAGTTATTTAAAATACGTGTTCTCTCTTATATTATACATGCATGTAAATAATTTACGTGTTGCCTATGTGATTACCTTCTTTAATAATTATTGTTACCCCGATTTGTGAGTAGAAATCTATCATTGCGAGTAAAAAATCTACAAAAAATTGTTTAAAATGTTCAATTTCATATGTTTATATTTCTTATTTGGTTCTGGCATTTTTTTTTCAGACATCTTTTCCAATTTCCAAGACAGTCGAAGCAAAATAAAACGTTAAGGCAATAACTCACTATGCCAGGGTTGTTTTATGTGGAAATATTTGTCTTTAATATTCTTATACGTTAAAAGCTGTGTTAGGCGTCCTTATGTTAAATGATCTATCACCATTCTAGAGTGGTATGAGTATTAATGACGGGAAGACCGAAATTGTCATCGTAACCAACAAAATCAAAGCAAAGTGATCCCTAGTAATGACTAGGCAATAGCAGTAAGTTATTACTCTGTCCTGACTGGAAGCCAAACTTAATATGTACAAAAGGGTTCGCTTGAGGTTTGGGTCAGTAAAAAATAATGTCTACGATCATATGCGATATACCTACGGATATATGTATGTTGATACAGTCATTCACAAAAGTAAGTAGACAGGGGATCCAAAAATGCTAAACCAAGATGAAGCAAAATTCTCATCACAAAAAATGGCGTCAAAAGCATTTTCAAGCAAAGCATAAAATGTCCAAAATGGTTTAGATGTTTGGTTTATGTTTGAAGTATATTACTAATAACTACAGAAAACTGCATTTAATATTTTTTTTCTTAGTGTGAATTTTTTTTTTGTTGAGAACACAGATAACTTAATGCTGCTTACTTACTTTTGTGATTGACTGTACATGCCGGCTCATATTAATCTAGAGCGTGTGTCAACTAAAATAATCTATATTTATATATTTGTCAGTGGATATTAACATATGACATAAAATACTCAGACAGTCCATTGGACCATCTCAAATTTCAGACATACTTACTTTTTAAGCCTCTTTTGAATTTTGTTCAATTCTTGTGTTGGTGTTTTCATAGGAAGGGGACCAGACAACACAGCAATAGTCTAAATTGGGCAGAACCAATTACACGTAAGATCCTACAAGTTAGTTAGCTTTCGATAAAATAAAATCGACAATTTGGAGTCAAATATGACCCCAAGATCATTCCTTCACTAACTTTTGGGAGTTTCTCATCTCCGGACTTACATCAGTGCAGCCACATCACTAGCACTCGTTTCCAAATGGAGAAATAAGACTTTAACCATTTCAATAATCCTTCATCGTGTCCCAACTTTCAATTATTATCAACCTAGTGAGAGTTCAAAGGTAAGTCTGTATGTGAATAGACGGCTCACTTAGAACCACCATCTCAAACACACGTCCTCACAAAGGCGGCGTCTTCTTTCATAAACTAAATATCGATCTCTCCATTGGAGTTCTTGGCCATCATCGTAGCGTGTTTTTTTTTATATGCATGTTGCAAGCCAAGCAATGTAGTTACTCTTTACTTAAAAGTTAGTCACTGTCTAGAACAACACGCGAAATGAGATGCAGGAATGGATCGGGTTCTGTTTATATACCTTCTATGTACCTGGAAATTTCAATTTTCGGCTACATTCGTTTAAAACTAAATTAATCAAAATGTGTTATGTCCAACCAGTCAATCTTTTCCTTAATCCTTAATACCCTTAATCACCTCCCGATTGGCTAACCACCAAATGTGGGACAACCCATATATCAGGAAATACTTAGGCTTTTACAGTGATTTAAAACAAAAAACTTTGCAGCATCTGGAAAAAATGGAAAAATGAAAACAGGTTTCGTGTTTTAGTAAAGCACTACTTTTTGGGCTTAATACACTTTAAACATGTTTTAGACGCTCACCACAGCTCGGACTGGTGCACAAGTGATACACAAAATTTCATTTTTTACATCCCAATGACGTCCCAACGGAACAAATTAACAATAAAATCGATCGTGAGATAGCAAAGATTATGGCTATTTCAAATCATACCGTCATCGGAATCTTGCATGACCATTTGAGCAATGGACCGAAATTGGATTCAACAAAATCTGGAATCCTGCAAGCGCATTTCACTATACACCAGAAATGAAGGGGCAATCAAATCTGTGGATCTTTTGCAGGTGCTCCACGAAGACGAAAATGGTGCAGCTAATGCCCATTTTGCAGAGTTTAAGAAATGAGGAAATAAAGTAATTTCAAAGTCACTGACATATCGAACAGCCCTCGCTGTAGATATATGAGAATATATGTAAATTCTGAACAATATACCTCAGTTTATTCCAAATAAATTTTGAACTTTTTGGTCCAGAGAATCACGATCCAATGCAATTTCTATACTAAAGTGGGTAAAACATACATTCGATTAAACTTATTTCGATTTTGATTTTGAACATATAAAACAGTTAACCATTGAATCGCGAATTTAGAAATTCAAAATATGCAGTTTTGTAGATCCTGATGTACATTAAAAAGCAATAAGTATCAAAATATTGATTTCTCACCAGTTTTCGAATGATTACGCATGATGTTGGGGATTGAGACAAAAATATACTTGCGGTCATAAAAACCGCACCACATAAGGTTCAAAGATGAGTGCATGGGTAAAACAGTGAAGTTTCCTCAAAGCCAAAGGATTTGAGAATGTTTTTCTTTGTGCGTTCTATGCCCTTTAGACTTTGTTAATGGAATTATGAACGTTCAAAATTATGGAGAAGTAATAATAAAAAATTGAACAAAATCATTCCTATACTGACAAGTGCATTTTTCAAGATGATTCTGCACCTTGTCACCTAGCCAAATTGGTAAGTAAAGAACTTCTAGAAGTCTAGTCAATAAATAATAAATAGAAAAGTAATCACAGTTTTTAAATAATTTTCAGCTCCATACAACATTTGATGATCTCGGAAATTTCTAGATTAGACTGGCCAGCGAATTCACCCGATCTGAATTCGATTGAACACTCGTGGCATGTAATGTAACGTAAGGTGACTGACCATAAACCAGAGAGGAAAAAAAAGGCTAGATGAAGTTCTGGAACATGTATGGGGTACTAAATTTTCACGGGATATCATTGAACTTCTAGTAAACTCGATGCCTTCTAGAATAAAAGCGGTTATTACTGCCAAAGGGTGGCTCGTGGCGTTGTCGGTATGTGCGTCGACTCCTACGCATTTGGACCTACCTGTCTAGGTTCGATTCCTAGTACGACAAGAAATGTTTTTGACGGCCCCACCTCTGACAATGCTCAAAGAGTATAACTGTCCAGAAAATGCTTCTCAATTTTAGCCGTTCGGAGTCGGCATAAAACTGTAGGTCCCTTGCCCTCGTGATAGAACAATAGCGCGCACAACACGATTGGTTGCTGAGAAACTATGCCCTCAGTCGGTCACAGACCTCTACAGTGCAGTGTGAGTTTCGAGTGTGTCGGCTTTTAACAAAATAACAAACGTTAATAGCAACAATCAAGTAGTGCAAGTACCGCGAGTATTTTAAAAGCAGCAGTCAGCCGATTCGGTAGAGCCATTGCTGTTGACTCGACGGGACCCCGGTTCGATCCCCATTGGGGACACAACCAGATATTTTCTTTTTTTTTCCGTGGATCACACACTACCATAAGTGTGAGTGCGGAAAATGAATGACCACGAGCGGTCCGCCCGCGTAGAAGCGGTCAATGACCAGCAACAACCGGTGGAAGAACCAGGCCACCAGTCAACGGTGCCCACAGAAGGCGCAGTGAAGAGGAGGAGGAAAAAGCGTCACAAAAAATTGCAAAACGCCGCAATACCAATGCCTCACCCGAAGGGCTGCAGGGGGAAGAGCAGAGTAAGGAGGCGTCGTTGAGTACATCAGCAGCTGAGTCAGGGGAAGAAGTAGAAGAGACGGTGCAGTACGTCTCCGATGGAGGGGAAGGCCTGTTCGCTGTTAGCAGCAACAGCTATGATTCTCTTCCCTCTGACACAGAAGATGAAATCGAGCGCGTACTTCATATGAAGCAAACGCTTGCTGAAGATATGCAGGGGAAAGTTCAGCGACTCTTGCATGAAATCAGAGAGCTGAAAGCAAGAACTATTGCGAGGAGAATGCTGGATCAGCAGAAGCAGCAACAACAACAAGTGGCAAAGAAGCCGCAGCAACAGAAGAGGGCTACAGTGCAGCAACAACAACCACACCACCAGCTGAACTCCAACAGCAGCTGCTAGCATCTCAGCAACATCAAAGGCCAGCAGTTCACCAACAACAGCGACTAGCAACAACACAGCGTTTTTTTTTTTTTAATTCATTTTTGTTTATTAATTCAGAAAACTTACATACTAGACAAAAATGCTTAAAGCTAGTTGGACGAACAATGTTACTATTTCTAACTTACTGGCCCTAGGCGGGCGCTCTAAGCTAAACTTAACCTTAATTTATGTCTTTCGACCTACCCTAACTATAATTAAATTAGATACTAATATTTAAACGAACAATTGTATATTATGAAAAAATTAAAACATAATGACTTCACATTTTATTTAAAAATTACAAACTAACTTACATTCTACCATAAAATAAACTTAAACAACTAAACAAATCTACTTATATATGCATATACATTTATGTATACTATATCCTATACACATATGTATACGCATATATCCTTATATACATTATAATGTATAAATGTATCTACTTGTATACATAAATACATCATTTGTCAAATTTTTTTTTTTTTTTTTATATACAACTTAAATTACCTTACAACTACCCTAAGATATGGAAGTCGGCCATAGGTTGCAGCTGATGGATTTTGAAGTTATCCACTGCAAGACAGTGACCGACTGCGTCCCATAAGGGGATACGCACTACCCTTTCTACCCCGGGTCTAAAGGGTTCGAGGCTGGAGTTCCCTCGCTCCCCAGCCACCAGAATCTTCGACGTTGCATAGCAACATCCCGCACATCCCGACTCGATACCGCTGTACTGAACCGGAGGAGACCCTCCTCAGCTCGTTTTGCGACGGAACGGTCGTGGTTGAGTCGCCCATCCACAGTTGAACGGGCGATGTGAAAAATGAGCGGTACCGCATTTATGTCTTGTAACAGACCGTACATGTCTAAATGGAGATAAGCTTCTGGGGGGACGAAGCCACTGTGACGTACCCTTTCATGGTACTGAGGATTGGGGTAGTAAGCCCCAGAGATCAAGTTATTGACTGAGTTCATCGCTCTGGCAGTATGGCCTCGAATCAGTTTCAACAGGAAATTGTCCACTTGTATCAGGTTCGCCCTGTTGTATAAAACCTCATTGGAGTAGAATTTTCTGTACTGGGACTCTGGTGTTCTGTAAAGGCGAAGGCAAGCCCTAAGACGAGCCCTCTCAAACACCCGAATCGTTTCCATCAAGCTTGCACTCACGTTGAACCACACGGGACAGCCATAGGTGAGCATTGGCCGGATGAGGGCCATGTAGCAGATCACCTTCACTCTCGCATCGAGTTGGCTGTTGTAAAACAGTCTCTTTGTAAGAGCGAAAGCGCCTCGGGCTCGGGCTAGAGCAGCATCTACATGTTTGTTAAAATATAGATATTGATCTAGCCAGATCCCCAGGTATCTGACCACAGTCCTTTGCGCCAGTGGTTGCCCGTGACGCCCAACAATTGAGAACTTTCGCCAATTCTTTTTTGTATCCGCCGAAGCCTTATACAACGGAGTCCTGAACAGTATGGTTTCCGACTTCTGAAAGTTGATATTCAACTTCCAGTCATCGCAACTTCTCATGAATGAGTCGAAGTCACACTGCGCGAGAGTAGTGATGTCCTCGATCTTTTTGCCTGATCTGTACACAATCAAGTCGTCGGCATACGCAATTACGTGAGGAAGAGAACTTATCAGATCGCTCAAGAAAATGTTGAACAGGATCGGCGAATTAACGGCACCCTGTTGGAGACCATTTTTTACTTCAAATATACCTGCAGAGGTCACATTGCCATTCTTGACGACGAACCTTCTGCCAGTAAGCATGTTACACAGTAGGTACATCAGTGGTTTACTAATGCCTAGCCCATTGAGCTTGTAAAAAAGTCCTTCTAACCATACGGTGTCGAAGGCCTTCTCCAGGTCAATCAGGCAGGCACCCGTACATTGTTTCTGGCTCTTGTTCCATTGGATCTCCGACACCAGTTTCGACGCGGCATGAATAGTGTCATGCCCCGCTTTGAAACCGAATTGGTTATCCGGAATAATATGTTTGTCCTCTGTCCAGTTGGTCAGAGCTCTATTTATCACCTTCTCGAATACCTTGCTGATGTTCGGAAGGAGACTAATTGACCGGAGGTTGCACGGATTCGAAGAATCTTTACCTCGCTTGGATATGGGTTGCACAATCGCAGTTTTCCAATGTTCCAGATAATGTGCATTATTCAGAGCATTGTTAAACAGGATAGTGTACATATTAACCACATCTAGGGGGAGATGTCTTAGCACAATGTTCGAGATCCCGTCGATTCCAACTGATTTTTTCTTCTTAAGTGATTCGAAGACCGCTTGGAGCTCTGTCTTCGCTATGAACGGGGGAAGAACCCCTTCGTCGGCGATGACATTATCTGCCATGTTATCTTCATTGAACACGACAAAGCCGATGTTCTCAGATCGCCATTGTTGCATGTCTTCTCGAAGTTGCGAGTTGCTAGATTGTACACGATTCTCCAGGTCGTGGTTTGGGCGAACACTCACATTCACCTTATACACTTCCTGAAAGACCGCGCCTAGTACCTCCATTTTTTCTTGCGGGTCTTCGACCACAAAGAAGTTATCGTCGAGTACTGCGTTATCTGGATCAATACCTGCTGTAGTCAGTAATTGTTCGTTGTCCGTCGTTCTGGGGAGCTTAAGACACGGAAGATCGCTACGCTTACTGCGAAAGAATTTGTTTATTTGCGGGAACATGCTCGGGTTGTTGGATCTAACAGCCCGAATCTTATTGTTCCAATGCAAGTTAACAGAAACTCTGTAATTTTGGACAATTAGTGTTTGAATATTCTTAATGAGCGATTTCAGTGTCCTAATTTCCTCATCTCGTCTGTCAGTAAACCGTCTATACATGGTTTTTAATCTTGACAGCAGTCTACTTTTTTGTTGGTGGAGTGCGTCAATTGTCGCATTGCGATATAAGTTTTCGTTATTTGTGCGTGTATACCTTAGTATCGTACTGTCCATTGTTCGTTTTATTGTCTCGTCCAATTGTATAAGATACATGTCAATCTCCTCGTTTGACAAGTTTCTATTGGACGGTATGTGGAGCGCATTCGAGGAGACTGCTCTCGTCATTTGTCTGGAGAAGCGTGTCCAGCGTGTCCTACTGTAATTGTAGGGATACGTTTGAACAATTCCGCAATATCGTTGGGGATCTTGAATTCGGCACTGACTCCGCAATGGTCACTGAGGTACACGAAGGTGTTCAAACAGTTTACCGTTTGTGCGTTTGTGTCTGTCAGCTGCAGTCTTGCGTCAAATAGCAGGAGATCCAGATATGAACCGCTTCTGGGGTATGACGAGATCTCTGTTGCCTTCAAATCGAGTCTATACTCTACACTGTGTAGGCAATACCAGTTGTAAAGCTGGTCCCCTCTATAATTGGAAACTATGTTTCCCCAATATCCATGTCGGGCATTTAAGTCCCCGGCCAAAATGAAATAGTTCTCCTCCGAGTCCAGTCTTAGACATCGAAAGAGTGAATCGAGCTCTGATATAGTCGTTCTGGAACTAGGGCGTAGACCGACACCGCATACAGCTTCTTTCCACTGCGGAGAGAAATGCACACGATGCAGGCCTCCAACTCCTGAAACCGTCGAACTTCACTACTATACACTACTTTGTGTATAATGTTATCTTTAATGAAGATTGCAACACCGCCTCCACCATTGGAGTTGGGCCGGTCTCTTCTAATAACATTATAATTACTGTGCTCCAGTGTGCCTCTCTGGGTTAGCTTGGTTTCGCTAATCAGAAATAGCTCTGGGCTTTGATCGTCCAACAATCTATAGAGCTCGTTTTTTCGCGGGATCCTTATCAATGAATTTGCATTCACTGCAAGGATCTTATATGTGCTCTCCGTCTGCGCAGCCATTAAGACTGGTGACGTGCTTGGTTCTGCAGGAGCACCAGAATTTGGCCTACCTGCTCCTCTAACCGATCCATACGCCTTTCAATGGAGGATTTCCAATCGGGTGTTGGATCGTGTGCTCTTGGCACTGAAGGCTGCTGCACTACCTTTGGTAGCTGCTGCTCTCCCGTGTTCCTCTGACCAGACGCCATTTGGGCATAGGTCACTTGAGGAGTGACGGTTATGGCTGCCCCAAGTGGAATTTTCGCTGGGGGCTGCTTCTGCAGAATTGTTTTTGCTTTTAGCTCCTGGAATTTAGGGCAACCCCGATAGTTAGCGGTGTGCCCCGCGTTCCCGCAGAGTACGCATTTGAGCTGACTCTTGTCAGCTGCTCCCTCTTGCCCCAGAGAACAATTATCCGCACTGTGGTTCTCTCCGCACTTAACGCATCGGGGCTGCATTTGGCAGTTCGACGCGGCGTGCCCGAACCTTTGGCAGCGAAAGCATTGGGCAATGCCATTGCGCCTTATTATACTTTCCCAAATGCATTTGTGGTAATCTAAGTATTCAATTTTCTTTAGATTATTCACTTTGCTTGTGGGTGTGATCTGCACAATATAAAAGGGCAATTTCCGCCCCTCTCTCTTTGCCTTAGCTGTGGTGAAGGGCTTGACCCCGACGAACTCAATACCGTCGCACACTTGCTCTTTGAGCATTTGGAGGACCTTCTCGGTTTCGAGCGGACAATTAAGCTTTAAGAGCCGGGACTGGCATTTTTCACCTTTGGGGGTGAAAGAAAAGAACTCCAGCGACGACATCCTTAGGTATTCTTTAACTTGATTATAATCATCCACTGTCTTGCAGTGGATTGCGTGCTTTTCAGCACCTTTATTTTTACATATAAAAAAATTACCTGAACCTACGGCCTCCTTGCACAACTTGGCAGTTTGCTCAATATCTGCCTTGTAGATGTTGATGGGTGGCACTTTGTCATTTTTCAGTGTCTGCTGCTGCTGCGGTTGAGTTCCTGGCTGCTGCTGTTGAGTAGCTGGGACTTGTCGCTTTTGTGTTGCTGGCTGCTGTCGGTGTTGTTTTGCTAGTCGCTGCTGTGTTGCTGACCGCTTTTGTGTGGCGGGTCGCATTTGTTGCTGAGCTGCTGGTTGCTGTTGTGGGTGTGTTGCTGGCAGTTTCTCTGTTTCCTGCCGCTGTTGTTGCTGGGTTGCTTGAGGTTGCTGTTGTTGTACAGCTGCTTGTGGCTGTTGGACAGCAGCTTGTTGCTGAAGTGCAGCTTTTTGTTGCTGCTTGTTTTGTTGCGGCTTCTTCGTCATTACTTTTAGTTGTTGTTGGCCCTTTGACTCTTGGTCCAACTTTCTCCTCGCTAGAGTTCTCGCTCTCAGCTCTCTTATTTCACGGAGGAGTCGGTGAACCTTCTCTTGCATGTCGCCAACTATGTTTTTCTTCAGACGAATTACTCGCTCCACTTCGTCTTCTCTGTCGGAGGCGAGTGAATCAAAGCTGTTGCTGCTGACAGCGAACAAGCCTTCCCCTCCATCAGATACGTATTGAACCGTCTCTTCGCCTTCTCCCCCTGATTCGGCTGCTGAAGAACTTGATGATGCCGCCCACTCTGCTCTTTCCCCTGCAGCCCTGCGGGTGAGGCATTGGTGTTGCGGCGTTTTGTGTTTTTGGGAGCTGTTTTCTTCCTCCTCCTTTTTGCTGCGCCTTCTGTGGGCACCGTTGACTGGTGGCCTGACTCTGCCAGCGGTTGCTGTGGGTCATTGGCCGCTTGTACGAGCGCGGACCGCTCGCTATTATCCATTTCCCGCACTGACTAGTGTAATTATGAAGCACGGGAAAAAAAAGTATTTTTTCGGTTGAGTCCCCGAACTGGGGATCGAACCTGGACTAGCAGAGTCAAGATCAGCGACTCTTTTTTTTTTTTTCTTTTTTCTCATGTAATTTTATTTAATTTTAATTTTATGTGGACTTACTTGCTAGACAAAAGTACTTAAAACTAGCTTAACTAACTTAAGAATTCACAAATTTTCTTAATACTAACCTACTGACCCTATGCGGGTACTCTAAGCTAATCTAATCTACGCTATAAATGTGCCTTTCGGCTTAATCTATGTTTTTTTTTGTAATCTTTACGACAATCTTTTAATGAATTTTTCATTTGCCAAGAAAAGTTTTTTAAAAACTTGGCTAACTAAACTTACTTACACAACTACTTAAACTACCTTATACTAACTTACCCTAACATAAAACTTAAGACTATCTTAACTATGTCCGTAACAGTACGGACACGTGCACCAGGGCGTATATTTTATGTATATGCCTAACATATATATTTTATACGCCGTGGTGCACCTTTTTTTTTTTTTTTTTCTTTTCTTATTAGTTTTATAATTTTTTTTTGGATTTTTTGTTTTTATTAATTTTGGATTTTTTTTTTTTTTTCTTTTTTTTTTTTTTTTCCCTAATTTCTACCTTAAACCTATGTAAGTTGGCCACCATGGTCAACTATCTGGTCCTCTAGAAAAGCCAGCGGTGGCGGAGACTGGTTTTGGTGTAACCACCAGTAAAATAGCCGTTCTTTGGCAGACTCTTTCCTGTCACGAGCGGGGATCGCTCTACTGAACCGAAGAAGATCCTCGTGGGTGCGAGCGACATCCGGTTCGTATTGGAGTCGCCTGTCCACTGTTCGGCGTACGACATGGAAGATAACAGGGCATCCGTCTGTATCCTGTATTAGGCCAATCGTGTCTAAATAAAGGAATGCTTCGGGAGGAATAAACCCGTTAAGGCGCACCCTTTCATGGTACATGATATTGGGGTAATAAGCCCCGAAGATCAGACTGTTGGAAGAAGTCATAGCTACAACAAGATATTTATTACTTCGACCTTCGGACCTGATCTGTACGCTACTAGATCGTCGGCGTACGCAATTAAGTGCGGCATGGAACCTATAAGATCCGCAGTGAATATTGAGAACAAGATCGGCGAACCAACAGCCCCTTGTTGAAGACCATTTTTAATGTCAAAGACCGTGGTAGAAGTTACGCCGTTACTTTTCACGACGAACTTTCTACCTGTTATCATGGCATAGATCGTATATAGCAATGGTTTACTTATGCCGAGCCTGACCAGCTTGAGGAAGAGACCCTCCAACCAAACGGTGTCGAACGCCTTCTCCAAGTCAATCAGACAGGCACCCGTGCACTGATTTTTGCTTTTATTCCATTGAATGTCGGATACCAGCTTTGACGCGGCATGTATGGTTTCATGCCCCGCCCTAAATCCGAACTGGTTGTCCGGTATTATTTTATTTTCATCAGCCCATTGTTTCAGAACTCCTATGACTATCTTTTCAAAAACCTTGCTTATGCAGGGAAGAAGACTGATCGACCGGAGATTTGTCGGGATGGATTTGTCTTTGTCCCGTTTAGGGATCGGTTGCACTATAGCTGTTTTCCAATGCGTCGGGTAATGTGCATTACTCAGCGCGTTGTTGAACAATGTTGTGTAAATTTGGACCGCTTCGGGGGGAAGATGGCGAAGCACAATATTCGGTATTCCATCGATTCCCACTGACTTTTTCTTTTTCAGCGAGTTGAAGATACCCTGAAGATCTTCTTGGGAAATCACGATGTGATTTACATCGTAGGCGACGGCACTATGTGCCATATTATCGTCACTGAACCTGGTGAAACCTGGATTCTCGGATCGCCATTGACTTATCTCGTTGCGGAGATAGAAGTGGTTTAGCAAGGCTCTGTTCTCCAGATCGTGATTCGGCCTACTAACCTCGTTGACCGTATACACTCGCTGGAACACAGCACCAATAGCTTTAACCTTCTCCTGGGGATCTTCAACCACGAAGAAGTCATTGTCTAGCACTGCCTCACCTGGATCGATGCCAATTGAAGTCAGTAATTGTTCGTTGGGTGTCGTCCTGGGAAGTCTAACGACCTGAATGTCATTTTGATCTTTCCTCCGAAATATTTTATTTACTTGCGGGAACATACCCGGGTTGTTGGATTGTACAGCCCGGATTTTATTGCCCCAGTGCAAGCTTATAGCCAAACTGTAATTTATTCGAATTAACTGTTGGAGGTTCTTGATCTCAGACTTCAGTGCCCTGACTTCCGCGTTTTGTGGATCTGTAAACCGTCTGTGCAAGAGTTTGAGTCTTGACAGCAGTCTACTTTTGTGCACGTGAAGTGCATCGATGGTAGCATTTCGATAAACATCGCTGTCATCGATTGGTACTACCTTCGGAATGGTTTTCTCCATGGTTCGTTTTATTACGTCGTCCATTTGTATGAGGTACCTGTCAACCTCTTCGTTCGTCAGGTTTCTGTTTGTCGGAGGATTGATCCCACTCGAACGTAGTTCTGTGGATAAAGTCCTGGAGAAACGTGGCCAACGGACCTTATTGTAATTATAAGGGTGCCTCTGGACATATTCCTCCAGTTCTTCCACCTCGTTCGGGAGCTGAATAGCCGCGAAGAGTTCGCAGTGGTCACTCTCGTACTCAACCGCAGTTAAACAGTTCCGTGTGCGTCTATCCACGTCCAGTATAGTCAGTCGTTTGTCTACCAGCATCAGATCCAGATAGGACCCGCTTCTGGGAAAGGATGGCCTATCGGTTGCAAGCAAATCTAGCTTGAACTCACTATTGTGCTCTACCAACCAGTTATACAATGAGGTCCCCCTGGCATTATGCACCACGTTGCCCCAATCCATATGCCTCGAGTTCAAATCCCCGGCTATGACATAGTAGTTCTCTTCCGAGCTCAGTCGAAGGCTAGTAAATAGAGTATCGAGCTCTGAAATGAAATGGGGATTGATATGTGCCTTGTCAGACGCATAGATCGCGATCACATATAGCCGCTTACCACCCCGAAGGGGGATGCGCGCGATACACGCTTCTATCGCCTGGAATTTTCGCACTTCACCGCTATACACGACCTTATGACAAAGGCCTTTTTTGATTAAGAGAGCTACCCCACCAGCTAGGTAGGCTCGGTCTCTTCGAATGATATGGTAATTCTTGTACCTGAGAGTATGCGTCTGGTTTAGCCTAGTTTCGCTAACCATCAACACGTCAGGATTATGGATTTGCAACAAGTTACCGAAGTTTAGTTGACGTTCAGGCCTGATCAGTGAATTCACATTCACTGCTAGGATTTTAAGGTTACGGGCTGCCTGCGCAGCCATTAAACCGATGTTGCGTTTGGCTCTCCGAACAGCGTCGAGTAGATGAGGTCTACTCGCGCTGCTTGCTCAAGGAACTGCTTTTGAAGCTGAGCGATCTGCCCCTGGATGGAGAGCAGGACCGTCTTCAGATCCAGATCGGCTTCAGGTTGCCTGGCCACTTGGACCGGGGCCACCTTCGGCACTGTCTGTTGAACCGGTCGCCTACCCGATGCCATTTGGGCATAGGAGACTGCCGGAGTAACAGTGGTAGCTGGAGCACGGGGCACTGGCCTCGCTTCTACCATTTTTCCTTTCCTTTTGGCCTCTATAATTTTTCTGATTTCTTGGACCATAGTTGGCAGGGTGCCCGCTGGTCTTACAGAGTACACACTTCAGTTTGCTCCTATCCTCGACTTTCTCCGTCCCTAAGGGACATTCCCCTCGATTGTGGGTTCCTGCGCATTTGACGCAGCGAGACTGCATGTTGCAATTCGTCGCGGCATGCCCAAACCTCTGACAACGAGCACACTGGAGTGTGTGCTTTGTCTTGTTTAATGTGTCCCATTTGACATCAATAGAGCCTAGACGATGTATTCGTTTTAGACTATCTAATTTGCTGTCTGGGGTGACCTGGACTAGGAAGAACGGAAGTTTTCTGTTCTCCCTTTTCGAAACCGCAGTGATGAAGGGCTTAACCCCAACGACCTGGACATCACCGCTCTGCGCTTGGCGCAGCTTAGCGAGGAGGATCTCCTCCGGATCAGTGTCGGGATCCACGTCCTTAAGGAGCATGGTCTGCACTTTTTCCCCTTTTGGGGTGTAGGAAAAAAACTCGGCCTCCGACACCGCTAGCCTGTCTTTAACTACATAATAGTCTGCCATTGATAAGCAATGGACAGATACTCTCAATGGACCCTTATACTTAATGTAATATGACTCTTTGGTGACCAACTTACATAAGGTGTCGACGTCCTTCGTCTCCAGACCGAAGACATTGATTGGAGGGCATCTCTCCTTTTTGGCTGGCTGCTGCTGTTGTTGTTGTTGCTGCTTCTGCTGTTGCGGCTGCTTCTTCTGCTGCTGCTGTTTCTGTTGTTGTTGTTGTTGTTGTTGTTGTTGCTGCTGCTGTTGCTTCTTGGCAGCTGTTGATCGTTGTCCCTTTGGCAACTGATGGGACTGTTCTTGTTGTTGCTGCCCTTTTGGCTGCTGTTTTAGTTGTGCAGCCTCTTTGGCCGCTCTCCTGGCCCTTAACTTGATTTGGAGGGCTTGAATGTGGGCATCCAGCTCCTCCCTCTCCCTCTGGCTCTTTTTTAGCTGCTCCCGGTCCTCTTCCTCTTCGTCCTCGGATTCGGACGACGTTAGAGCAATGAAGGAGTTCTCTCTCCCGCTGTAGGAGAATCTCCCCTCGCCTTCTGTCGACTCGTATTCCACGTCGTCGACTATCTTTTGCTGCATTCTGGCTGCTGCTGCTGTAGTTGTGGCTACAGTTGTTGTTGTTGTTGCTGCTGCTGTTGTATTTGCGGCTATTGCCGCAATTTTCGCGTCGCCTGATCCAAGGCTGGAACGGCGCTTCACCAGGTTTGGCTGTGGCTGAAGCTTCTTCCTCCTCTTTTTTTTCTCGCCTCATCATGTGTTGACTGGTGGTCTGATGTCCCAGCCTCCGGTACAACATCACCCGATTTTCGGAGCTCGGGTCGCTCAGCTGTCTCCATTGCACTGACTCACACTTTAGTGTCTTTATTTGTTTAATTTAAAAAAAAAGGATTGCAATTTTTCTTCGGGATTCGAACCCGGCACCACGAAGTCACCGGTGATCACTCTACCGTGAAGCTACCGATTGTTATTTTATTTCGGCGATATTTTCCGCACTTGATAATTTATTACTTCCGCACTAAGTCGAAACACGTCTGCACTGGGTGGAGGTCTGTGAACGACTGGAACGATCAGCGACTCTACCCAACCGGCTGACTGCTGCTGTTGAAAACTTGCGGCACTTGCTCTAGTTGACTACCGCGATTATTTTCTTTGATTTTTTTCTTTGATTAGAAGCCGAGTCACTCGCGAACTACCACTGCACAGTTCAGATGTCTGTGAACGACTGAACAACACAGCGTTCAGCAACACAACGTTCAGCAACACAACAGCGACAGCCGTCAGCAACCCAACAGCAGCAGCCAGCAACTCATCAGCAGCAGACAGAGAAGAAAAATAGAGTTCCGCCAATCAACATCTACAAGGCGGATGTTGAACAAACTGCCAAGTTGTGCAAGGAGGCCATAGGTTCAGGTAACTTTCTCATTAGGAAATATAAAGGCGTGGATAAACACGCAATCCACTGCAAGACAGTGGAGGATTACAGTGTGGTGGAGGAATATCTGAAGATGTCGGAGCTCGAGTTCTTTTCCTTCACCCCAAAAAGCGAAAAATGCCAGTCTCGGCTGTTAAAGCTTACTTGGCCGCTCGAAGCGGAGAAGGTCCTCCAACTGCTCAAAGAGCATGTGTGTGACGGCATTGAGTTCGTCGGGGTCAAGCCCTTCACCACAGTTAAGGCAAAGAGGGAGGGCGGAAATTGCCCTTTTATATTGTACAGATAACACCCACAAGCAAAGTGGATAATCTAAAGAAGATAAAGTCCTTAGATTACCACGAATGCATCTGGGAGAGCATACGAAGGCGCGATGGTATTGCACAATGCTTTCGCTTCCAAAGGTTCGGGCACGCCGCGTCGAACTGCCAAATGCAGCCCCGATGCGTTAAGTGCGGAGAGAACCACAGTGCGGATAATTGTTCTCTGGGGCAAGAGGGAGCAGCTGACAAGAGTCAGCTCAAATGCGTACTCTGCGGGAACGCGGGGCACACCGCTAACTATGGGGGTTGCCCTAAATTCCAGGAGCTAAAAGCAAAAACAATTCTGCAGAAGCAGCCCCCAGTGAAAATTCCACTTGGGGCAGCCGTAACCGTCACTCCTCAAGTGACTTACGCCCAAATGGCGTCTGGCCAGAGGATCACGGGAAAGGAGCTACCGAAGGTAGTGCCGCAAGTTCCAGTGCCAAGAGCACACGATCCTACGCCCGATTGGAAATCCTCAGTCGTGCACAGACCGTTGAACTGTCCACAAGTGTTTCGGCTTATTAGAAATATTCAGAAAAACGAAAATAAAGTGAAGTAGTGCAGTTGATACTGGGATCCGCAACAAGAGCGCAGCCGGGTGCATAGAGTGTTCAACCAGTCGTTCACATACCTCCACCCAGTGCAGACGTGTTTCGACTTAGTGCGGAAGTATTATATTATCAAGTGCGCAAAATATCGCCGAAGTAAAATAAGAATCGGTAGCTTCGCGGTAAAGTGATCACCGGTGACTTCGTGGTGCCGGGTTCGAATCCCGAAGAAAAATTGAAATCCTTTTTTTTTTAATTAAAATAAACAAAGACACTTAGTGTGAGTCAGTGCGATGAAGCCAGCTGAGCGACCCGAGCTCCGAAAATCGGGTGATGTTGTACCGGTGGCTGGGACATCAGACCACCAGTCAACACAGGAAGAGGCGGGGAGGAAAAGGAGGAAGAAGCTTCAGCCACAGCCAAACCTGGTGAAGCGCCGTTCCAGCCTTGGATCAGCCGATGCGAAAATTGCGGCAACAGCCGCAATTACAACAGCAGCAGCATCAACAACAACAACTGTAGCCACAACTACAGCAGCAGCAGCCAGAAGGCAGCAAACTTTGGTCGACGACGTAGAATACGAGTCGACAGAAGGCGAGGGGAGATTCTCCTACAGCGGTAGAGAGAACCCCTTCAATGCTCTAACGTCGTCCGAGTCCGAGGACGAAGAGGAAGAGGACCGGGAGCAGCTAAAAAAGATCCAGAGGGAGAGGGAGGAGCTGGATGCCCACATCCAAGCCCTCCAAATCAAATTACGGGCCAGGAGAGCGGCCAAAGAGGCTGCACAACAAAAACAGCAGCCAAAAGAGCAGCAACAACAAGAACAGTCCCATCAGTTGCCAAAGGGACAACGATCAACAGCTGCCAAGAAGCAACAGCAGCAGCAACAACAACTACATCAGCCAAAGCAGCAGCAACAACAACAACAACAACAACAACAACAACAGAAACAGCAGCAGCAGAAGAAGCAGCCGCAGCAGCAGAAGCAGCAACAACAACAACAGCGGAAGCAACAACAGCAGCAGCCAGCCAAAAAGGAGAGATGCCCTCCAATCAACGTCTTCGGACTGGAGACGAAGGACGTCGACACCTTATGTAAGTTGGCCACCAAAGACTCTTATTATATTAAGTATAAGGGCCCATTGCGTGTATCTGTCCATTGCTTATCAATGGCAGACTATTATGTAGTTAAAGACAGGCTAGCGGTGGCGGAGGCCGAGTTTTTTTCTTACACCCCAAAAGGGGAAAAAGTGCAGACCATGCTCCTTAAGGACGTGGATCCTGACACTGATCCGGAGGAGATCCTCGCTAAGCTGCGCCAAGCGCAGAGCGGCGATGTCCAGGTCGTTGGGGTTAAGCCCTTCATCACTGCGGTTTCGAAAAGGGAGAACAGGAAACTTCCGTTCTTCCTAGTCCAGGTCACCCCAGACAGCAAATTAGATAGTCTAAAACGAATACATCGTCTAGGCTCTATTGATGTCAAATGGGATACATTAAAGAAGACAAACCACACACTCCAGTGTGCTCGTTGTCAGAGGTTTGGGCATGCCGCGGCGAATTGCAACATGCAGTCTCGCTGCGTCAAATGCGCAGGAACCCACAATCGAGGGGAATGTCCCTTAGGGACGGAGAAAGTCGAGGATAGGAGCAAACTGAAGTGTGTACTCTGTAAGACCAGCGGGCACCCTGCCAACTATCGGGGATGCCCTAAGGTCCAAGAAATCAGAAAAATTATAGAGGCCAAAAGGAAAGGAAAAATGGTAGAAGCGAGGCCAGTGCCCCGTGCTCCAGCTACCACTGTTACTCCGGCAGTCTCCTATGCCCAAATGGCATCGGGTAGGCGACCGGTTCAACAGACAGTGCCGAAGGTGGCCCCGGTCTCAGTGGCCAGGCAACCTGAAGCCGATCTGGATCTGAAGACGGTCCTGCTCTCCATCCAGGGGCAGATCGCTCAGCTACAAAAGCAGTTCCTTGAGCAAGCAGCGAGAGTAGACCTCATCTACTCGACGCTGTTCGGAGAGCCAAACGCAACATCGGTTTAATGGCTGCGCAGGCAGCCCGTAACCTTAAAATCCTAGCAGTGAATGTGAATTCACTGATCAGGCGTGAACGTCAACTAAACTTCGGTAACTTGTTGCAAATCCATAATCCTGACGTGTTGATGGTTAGCGAAACTAGGCTAAACCAGACGCATACTCTCAGGTACAAGAATTACCATATCATTCGAAGAGACCGAGCCTACCTAGCTGGTGGGGTAGCTCTCTTAATCAAAAAAGGCCTTTGTCATAAGGTCGTGTATAGCGGTGAAGTGCGAAAATTCCAGGCGATAGAAGCGTGTATCGCGCGCATCCCCCTTCGGGGTGGTAAGCGGCTATATGTGATCGCGATCTATGCGTCTGACAAGGCACATATCAATCCCCATTTCATTTCAGAGCTCGATACTCTATTTACTAGCCTTCGACTGAGCTCGGAAGAGAACTACTATGTCATAGCCGGGGATTTGAACTCGAGGCATATGGATTGGGGCAACGTGGTGCATAACGCCAGGGGGACCTCATTGTATAACTGGTTGGTAGAGCACAATATTGAGTTCAAGCTAGATTTGCTTGCAACCGATAGGCCATCCTTTCCCAGAAGCGGGTCCTATCTGGATCTGATGCTGATAGACAAACGACTGACTATACTGGACGTGGATAGACGCACACGGAACTGTTTAACTGCGGTTGAGTACGAGAGTGACCACTGCGGACTATTCGCGGCTATTCAGCTCCCGAACGAGGTGGAAGAACTGGAGGAATATGTCCAGAGGCACCCTTATAATTACAATAAGGTCCGCTGGCCACGTTTCTCCAGGACTTTATCCACAGAACTACGTTCGAGTGGGATCAATCCTCCGACAAACAGAAACCTGACGAACGAAGAGGTTGACAGGTACCTCATACAAATGGACGACGTAATAAAACGAACCATGGAGAAAACCATTCCGAAGGTAGTACAAATCGATGACAGCGATGTTTATCGAAATGCTACCATCGATGCACTTCACGTGCACAAAAGTAGACTGCTGTCAAGACTCAAACTCTTGCACAGACGGTTTACAGATCCACAAAACGCGGAAGTCAGGGCACTGAAGTCTGAGATCAAGAACCTCCAACAGTTAATTCGAATAAATTACAGTTTGGCTATAAGCTTGCACTGGGGCAATAAAATCCGGGCTGTACAATCCAACAACCCGGGTATGTTCCCGCAAGTAAATAAAATATTTCGGAGGAAAGATCAAAATGACATTCAGGTCGTTAGACTTCCCAGGACGACACCCAACGAACAATTACTGACTTCAATTGGCATCGATCCAGGTGAGGCAGTGCTAGACAATGACTTCTTCGTGGTTGAAGATCCCCAGGAGAAGGTTAAAGCTATTGGTGCTGTGTTCCAGCGAGTGTATACGGTCAACGAGGTTAGTAGGCCGAATCACGATCTGGAGAACAGAGCCTTGCTAAACCACTTCTATCTCCGCAACGAGATAAGTCAATGGCGATCCGAGAATCCAGGTTTCACCAGGTTCAGTGACGATAATATGGCACATAGTGCCGTCGCCTACGATGTAAATCACATCTTGATTTCCCAAGAAGATCTTCAGGGTATCTTCAACTCGCTGAAAAAGAAAAAGTCAGTGGGAATCGATGGAATACCGAATATTGTGCTTCGCCATCTTCCCCCCGAAGCGGTCCAAATTTACACAACATTGTTCAACAACGCGCTGAGTAATGCACATTACCCGGCGCATTGGAAAACAGCTGTAGTGCAACCGATCCCTAAACGGGACAAAGACAAATCCATCCCGACAAATCTTCGGTCGATCAGTCTTCTTCCCTGCATAAGCAAGGTTTTTGAAAAGATAGTCATAGGAGTTCTGAAACAATGGGCTGATGAAAATAAAATAATACCGGACAACCAGTTCGGATTTAGGGCGGGGCATGATACCATACATGCCGCGTCAAAGCTGGTATCCGACATTCAATGGAATAAAAGCAAAAATCAGTGCACGGGTGCCTGTCTGATTGACTTGGAGAAGGCGTTCGACACCGTTTGGTTGGAGGGTCTCTTCCTCAAGCTGGTCAGGCTCGGCATAAGTAAACCATTGCTATATACGATCTATGCCATGATAACAGGTAGAAAGTTCGTCGTGAAAAGTAACGGCGTAACTTCTACCACGGTCTTTGACATTAAAAATGGTCTTCAACAAGGGGCTGTTGGTTCGCCGATCTTGTTCTCAATATTCACTGCGGATCTTATAGGTTCCATGCCGCACTTAATTGCGTACGCCGACGATCTAGTAGCGTACAGATCAGGTCCGAAGGTCGAAGTAATAAATATCTTGTTGCAGCGTGACTTCGAAAAAATTCAGCGATTTTGCGACGACTGGAAGTTGATTATCAACTTCCTGAAGTGTGAAACTACCCTTTTCAGGACCCCGTTGTACACGGCATCGCGGGATACGCGCACAAACTGGCGCAAGTTCGGCATAGTTGACCCGCAAGGACGGCCGTTAGCTGTGAAAAGTGTAGTTAGATATCTTGGCATTTGGCTGGATCAATATCTGTATTTTGACAAACATATAGATATTGCTCTGACGAAAGCCAGAAAAGCCTTTGCTGCGGCAAGGAGGTTGTTTTTCAGCAGCCAACTTGATACCAGGGTGAAGGTAATCTGCTACATGGCCCTAGTACGGCCAATTATGGCGTACGGTTGTCCCCTGTGGTTCAACGTGAGTCCTTCCCAGATGGAAAAGATGAGGTTGTTCGAGAGACAGTGTCTCCGGAGCTGTCTCCGTTTGTATCGCACACCCGAGTCTGAGTACAAGAAGTACTTTCCTAACGAGGTCCTGTACAACGAGGCAAACTTGAACAGGATAGATAATTTTATTATTAAGCTGATCAGAAGGCACATTGCACGGGCTATGACTTCTTCCAACAGTCTGATCTTTGGGGCTTATTACCCCAATATCATGTACCATGAAAGGGTGCGCCTTAACGGCTTTATTCCTCCCGAGGCATTCCTTTATTTAGACACGATTGGCCTAATACAGGATACAGACGGATGCCCTGTTATCTTCCATGTCGTACGCCGAACAGTGGACAGGCGACTCCAATACGAACCGGATGTCGCTCGCACCCACGAGGATCTTCTTCGGTTCAGTAGAGCGATCCCCGCTCGTGACAGGAAAGAGTCTGCCAAAGAACGGCAATTTTATTGGTGGTTACACCAAAACCAGTCTCCGCCACCGCTGGCTTTTCTAGATGACCAGATAGTTGACCATGGTGGCCAACTTACATAGGTTTAAGGTAGCCAATAGGAAAAAAAAAAAAAAAAAAAAAAAAAAAAAAAAAAAAATCCAAAAACATTAAAAAACGAAAAAACCAAAAAAAATTAATAAAAATCAAAAAAAAAAAAAAAAAAAAAAAAAAAAAAAAAAAAAAAAAAAAAAAAAAAAAAAAATTATAAAACTAATAAGAAAAGAAAAAAAAGGTGCACCACGGCGTATAAAATATATATGTTAGGCATATACATAAAATATACGCCCTGGTGCACGTGTCCGTACTGTTACGGACATAGTTAAGATAGTCTTAAGTTTTATGTTAGAGTAAGTAATTATAAGGTAGTTTAAGTAGTTATGTAAGTAAGTTTAGTTAGCCAAGTTTTTGAAAAAAAATTTTCTTGGCAAATGAAAAATTTATCAAAAGATTGTCGTGAAAAACTAAAAAAAAAAAAAAAATAACATATATTAAGCCGAAAGGCACAGTTATAGCGTAGATTAGATTAGCTTAGAGTACCCGCATAGGGTCAGTAGGTTAGTATTAAGAACATTTGTAAATTCTTAAGTTAGTTAAGCTAGTTTTAAGTACTTTTGTCTAGCAAGTAAGTCCACAAAATTCAAATAAAACAAAATTACATTGAAAAAAAAAAAAAAAAAAAAAAGAGTGTTCAACCGCGAGCCAGCAGGTGCTGGGTTCGAAACCCAGTTTGGGAATACGTCCTCTTTTTTTTTTTTCTTTCTCGTCTTCAACCAACTGCATAATTGCATCAATAGAAAAGTGAGTGCAAAGTATGGAGGAGAACGGGCAGGCCGCTCACCTAGAAGCGGTCGGCGAGAAACATAAACCGGTGGCAGAAATGTCACGCCAACACCCAACGGTGCCTAATGAAGGCACAACGAAGAGGAGGAGGAAGAGGCAAACCTCCACCAGCTCTAAGCGACGCCAAATTAACGCGTCAAACCACAATACGCAAGAGGAAGAGAATCCAGCTACGTCTACGTCATCGAACGAGACATCTCACGAAGACGATGCAGATGACGATGCATACTCGTATGTGTCAGACGGGAGGGAGGGGCGATTCGCAGTGAGCAGTATCAGCTTCGAATCGATGCCCTCCGACACCGAAGAAGAAGTGGAAGACATAATCCGCTCGAAGCAGACGAAAGTCTCCAATCTGAGGGAGGAGACTGACAAACTCCTCCGAGAGATTAGAGAGCTTCGAAGAAGAACTCTCGAAAGGAGAAGAAAGGAGGAGGAGCAAGCAAACTTACAAATCGCTCAACAACAAAAACAGTTGCCTAAACCGAGTCAACCGCAACCGCAGCAGATGCAGCAACAAAAACAGCCAACTGCATCTAAACAAAATAAGCCGCAACAACAGCCAGCAAGCCGGCAACAAAAGAAAGCGGCTCTGCAACATCAGCAGAAGCAGCCACCGAAGAAAGCAGCCCTGCAACAACAGCAAGCAGCAACGAAACAGCAGAAGCAGCAGCAACATGCATCGAGTGAGCAGCAACAGCATCCAGCAGTACACCAGCAGCAACAACAACAAAATAAGAAGGAAAAAGTGCCTCCGATCAACTTATACAAGCCGGACATCATACAAACTGCAGAGGTATGTAGGTCGGCCATAGGTACTGGGCATTTTAAAATTAAAAAAAATAAGGGGGTAGAAAAATATTCTATCAGCTGCAAGACAGTTGATAATCACGCTACTCTGAAAAGATGTCTAAAGCGTTCGATGATTGAGTTCTTCTCCTTTACACCGAAAGGAGAAAAAATTCAATCCAAATTATTAAAGATCGCCGCACCGCTCGAAGCGGAGGAGGTCTTCCAACTGCTCAAAGAGCAAGTGTGCGATGGTCTTGAGTTCGTCGGGGTCAAGCCCTTCACCACAGCTAAGGCAAAACGAGAGGGACGGAAATTACCGTTCTTCATTGTACAGCTGTCACCCAACAGCAAAGTAGATAAGCTAAATGATTTGAGAACATTAGCTGACTACGATTGCGTCTGGGAAAACATAAGAAGGCGCGACGGCATTATCCAATGCGTTCGCTGCCAAAGGTTTGGGCACGCCGCGTCGAACTGCCAAATGCAGCCTCGATGCGTGAAGTGCAGTAAAAACCACAAGGCGGAGGAATGCCCGCTGGGGAAAGAGGGAGCAGCTGACAAAAGTCAGCTCAAGTGCGTTCTCTGCGGGAACGCGGGGCACACCGCTAATTATCGGGGTTGCCCTAAGTTCCAAGAGCGGAAAACAAAAATGGTTCTGCAGAAGCAGCCCCCAGTGAAAAATCCACTCGGGGCAGCCGTAACCGTCACCCCTCAAGTGACTTACGCCCAAATGGCGTCTGGTCAGAGGAGCACGGGAAAGGAGCTACCGAAGGTAGTGCCGCAGCCTTCAGTGCCAAGAGCAGACGATCCAACGCCCAATTGGAAATCCTCCATTGAAAGGCGTATGGATCGGTTAGAGGAGCAGGTAAGCCAAATTCTGGCGCTCCTGCAGAACCAAGCACGTCACCAGTCTTGATGGCTGCGCAGACGGAGAGCACATATAAGATCCTTGCAGTGAATGCAAATTCATTGATAAGGATCCCGCGAAAAAACGAGCTCTATAGATTGTTGGACGATCAAAGCCCAGAGCTATGTCTGATTAGCGAAACCAAGCTAACCCAGAGAGGCACACTGGAGCACAGTAATTATAATGTTATTAGAAGAGACCGGCCCAACTCCAATGGTGGAGGCGGTGTTGCGATCTTCATTAAAAATAACATTAAACACAAAGTAGTGTATAGCAGTGAAGTACGACGGTTTCAGGAGCTGGAGGCCTGCATCGTGTGCATTTCTCTCCGCAGTGGAAAGAAGCTGTATGCGGTGTCGGTTTACTCCTCCGGCCCCCCTAGTTCCAGAACTACGATATCAGAGCTCGATTCACTCTTTCGATGTCTAAGACTGGACTCGGAGGAGAACTATTTTATTTTGGCCGGGGACTTAAATGCCCGACATGGATATTGGGGAAACATAGTTTCCAATAGTAGAGGGGACCAGCTTTACAGCTGGTATTGCTTGCACAGTGTCGAATATAGACTCGAGTTGAAAGCAACAGAGATCTCGTCCTTCCCCAGAAGCGGATCTTATCTGGATCTCCTGCTATTTGACGCAAGACTGCAGCTGATAGACACAAACTCACAAACGGTAAACTGTTTGAACACTTTCGTGTATCTCAGTGACCATTGCGGACTCAGAGCCGAAATCAAGATCCCCAACGATATTGCGGAATTAGGAGAGTTTGTTCAAACGTATCCTTACAATTACAGTAGGACACGCTGGACACGCTTCTCCAGACAAATGACGAGAGCAGTCTCCTCGAATGCGCTCCACATACCGTCCAATAGAAACTTGTCAAACGAGGAGATTGACATGTATCTTATACAATTGGACGAGACAATAAAACGAACAATGGACAGTACGATACCACGGTATACACGCACAAACAACGAAAACTTGTACCGCAATGCGACAATTGACGCACTACATCGACGGAAAAGTAGACTCCTGTCAAGATTAAAAACCTTGTACAGACGGTTTACTGACAGACGAGATGAGGAAATTAGGACACTGAAGTCGCTCATCAAAAACATTCAAACATTAATTGTTCAGAACTACAGACTTTCTGTTAACATGCATTGGAACAATAAGATTCGGGCTGTAAAATCCAACAACCCGAGCATGTTTCCGCAGATAAATAAAATTTTTCGTAGTAAGCATAGCGATCTTCCGTGTCTTAAGCTCCACAGAACGACGGACAACGAACAAATACTGACTACAGCAGGTATTGATCCAGATAACGCCGTACTCGACGATAACTTCTTTGTGGTCGAAGACCCGCAAGAAAAAATGGAGGTACTTGGCGCGGTCTTTCAGGAAGTGTATAAGGTGAATGTGAGTGTTCGCCCAAACCACGACCTGGAGAACTGCGTACAATCTAGCAACTCGCAACTTCGAGAAGACATGCAACAATGGCGATCTGAGAACTTCGGCTTTGTCGTGTTCAATGAAGATAACATGGCAGATAATGTCATCGCCGACGAAGGGGTTCTTCCCCCGTTCATATCGAAGACAGAGCTCCAAGCGGTCTTCGAATCACTTAAAAAAAAAAATCAGTTGGAATCGACGGGATCTCGAACATTGTGCTAAGACATCTCCCCCTAGATGTGGTTAATATGTACACTATCCTGTTTAACAATGCTCTGAATAATGCACATTATCCGGAGCATTGGAAAACTGCGATTGTGCAACCCATATCCAAGCGAGGTAAAGATTCTTCGAATCCGTGCAACCTCAGGTCAATTAGTCTCCTTCCGAACATCAGCAAGGTATTCGAGAAGGTGATAAATAGAGCTCTGACCAACTGGACAGAGGACAAACATATTATTCCGGATAACCAATTCGGTTTCAAAGCGGGGCATGACACTATTCATGCCGCGTCGAAACTGGTGTCGGATATCCAATGGAACAAGAGCCAGAAACAATGTACGGGTGCCTGCCTGATTGACCTGGAGAAGGCCTTCGACACCGTATGGTTAGAAGGACTTTTTTACAAGCTCAATGGGCTAGGCATTAGTAAACCACTGCTGTACCTACTGTGTAACATGCTTACTGGTAGAAGGTTTGTCGTCAAGAATGGCAGTGTGACCTCTGCAGGTATTTTTGATGTAAAAAATGGTCTCCAACAGGGTGCCGTTAATTCGCCGATCCTGTTCAACATTTTCTTGAGCGATCTAATAAGTTCTCTTCCTCACGCAATTGCGTACGCCGACGACTTGATCGTGTACAGATCAGGTAAAAAGATCGAGGACATCACTACTCTCGCGCAGGGTGACTTCGACTCATTCATGAGAAGTTGCGATGACTGGAAGTTGAATATCAACTTTCAGAAGTCGGAAACCATACTGTTCAGGACCCCGTTGTATAAGGCTTCGGCGGATACAAAAAAGAATTGGCGAAAGTTCTCAATTGTTGGGCGTCACGGGCAACCACTGGCGCAAAGGACTGTAGTCAGATACCTGGGGATCTGGCTAGATCATTATCTATATTTTAACAAACATGTAGATGCTGCTCTAGCCCGAGCCCGAGGCGCTTTCGCTCTTACAAAGAGACTGTTTTACAACAGCCAACTCGATGCGAGGGTGAAGGTGATCTGCTACATGGCCCTCATCCGGCCAATGCTCACCTATGGCTGTCCCGTGTGGTTCAACGTGAGTGCAAGCTTGATGGAAAAGATTCGGGTGTTTGAGAGGGCTTGTCTTAGGGCTTGCCTTCGCCTTTACAGAACACCAGAGTCCCAGTACAGAAAATTCTACTCCAATGAGGTTTTATACAACAGGGCGAACCTGATACGAGTGGACAATTTCCTGGTGAAATTGATTCGAGGCCACACTGCTAGAGCGATGAACTCGGCCAATAACCTGATCTCGGGGGCTTACTACAAACTGAAAATGCGGTACCGCTCCTCTTCCACATCGCCCGTTCAACTGTGGATGGGCGACTCAACCACGACCGTTCCGTCGCACAACGAGCTGAAGAGGGTCTCCTCCGGTTCAGTAGGGCGGTATCAAGGCGAGATGTTCGGGATGTTGCAATGCAACACCGAAAATTCTGGTGGCTGTGTAGCGAGGGGACTCCATCATCGAACCCTTTACACCCTGGTTAGGCAAAGGGTAGTACAGATTCCCTTATGGGGCGCAGTCGGTCTCTGTCTTGCAGCGGATTATTTCTTAGTTCTGCTGCAACCTATGGCCGACCTACGTATTTTAGGGTAGTTTGTAAGCTGTATATATGTAAATAAAAAATAAAAAAAAAATAAAAAAAAAAAAAAAAAAAAAAAAAAATTACGTATACACATTTGTACATGTGTGTACTTATGTGTATACCTTTGTAAATAGTATAAGTACATATATATATATATGTGCGTATATTATTATACATACATGTATATATGTATGTATGTTTAGTTTAAGATAGTTTAAGTTATTTTAAGGTAGTATTTAAGTTAGCATATAGGTTTTAAAATAAAATCTGTTCTGCTATTAAGTTTTTTGAAAGTTTTCTTAATTTTAAATTGTTCAGTTAGTCTATAATATTAAGCACATGCATATGCATTGTTAGGTTAGGTTAAGTCGAAAGACATAGTATAAGATTAAGTTTAGCTTAGAGTGCCCGCCTAGGGCCAGTAAGTTAGAAGTAGTAACTCTGTTCGTTCAACTAGTTTTAAGCATTTTTGTCTAGTATTTAAGTTATGTTATAAATTTATATTAATAAAAACGAATTGAAAAAAAAAAAAAAAAAAAAAAAAATTGGAAATCCTCCATTGAAAGGCGTATGGATCGGTTAGAGGAGCAGGAAAGAAAAATTCTGGCGCTCCTGCAGAACCAAGCACGTCATCAGTCCTGATGGCTGCGCAAACGGAGAGCACTTACAGGATCCTCGCAGTGAATGCAAATTCATTGATAGGGATCCCGCGATAAAACGAGCTCTAAAGATTGTTGGACGATCAAAGCCCAGAGCTTTTTCTGATTAGCGAAACCAAGCTAACCCAGAGAGGCACATTGGAGCACAGTAATTATAATGTTATTAGAAGAGACCGACCCAACTCCAATGGTGGAGGCGGTGTTGCGATCTCCATTAAAAATAACGGGTGGGTAAAATGGGGGGACTTAAATGCCCGACATGGATATTGGGGAAACATAGTTTCCAATTATAGAGGGGACCAGCTTTACAACTGGTATTGCTTACACAGTGTCGAGTATAGACTCGATTTGAAAGCAACAGAGATCTCGTCATATCCTAGAAGAGGTTCTTACTTGGATATCCTGCTGTTTGACGCAAGACTGCAGCTGACAGACACAAACTCACAAACGGTAAACTGTTTGAACACTTTCGTGTATCTCAGTGACCATTGCGGACTTAGTGCCGAATTCAAGATCCCCAACGATATTGCGGAATTAGGAGAGTTTGTTCAAACGTATCCCTACAATTACAGTAGGACACGCTGGACACGCTTCTCCAGACAAATGACGAGAGCAGTCTCCTCGAATGCGCTCCACATACCGTCCAATAGAAACTTGTCAAACGAGGAGATTGACATGTATCTTATACAATTGGACGAGACAATAAAACGAACGATGGACAGTACGATACCACGGTATACACGCACAAACAACGAAAACCTGTACCGCAATGCGACAATAGACGCACTCCACCAACAAGAAAGTAGACTGCTGTCAAGATTAAAAACCTTGTATAGACGGTTTACTGACAGACGAGATGAGGAAATTAGGACACTGAAATCGCTCATTAAGAACATTCAAACACTAATTGTCCAAAATTACAGAGTTTCTGTTAACTTGCATTGGAACAATAAGATTCGGGCTGTTAGATCCAACAACCCGAGCATGTTTCCGCAAATAAACAAAAATGTTCGTAGTAAGCATAGCGATCTTCCGTGTCTTAAGCTTACCAGAACGTCGGACAACGAACAAATACTGACTACAGCAGGTATTGATCCAGATAACGCCGTACTCGACGATAACTTCTTTGTGGTCGAAGACCCGCAAGAAAAAATGGAGGTACTAGGCGCGGTCTTTCAGGAAGTGTATAAGGTGAATGTGAGTGTTCGCCCAAACCACGACCTGGAGAATCGCGTACAATCTAGCAACTCGCAACTTCGAGAAGACATGCAACAATGGTGATCTGAGAACATCGGCTTTGTCGAGTTCAATGAAGAAAACATGGCAGATAATGTCATCGCCGACGAAGGGGTTCATCCCCCGTTCATATCGAAGACAGAGCTCCAAGCGGTCTTCGAATCACTTAAGAAGAAAAAGTCAGTTGCAATCGACGGGATCTCGAACATTGTGCTAAGACATCTCCCCCTAGATGTGGTTAATATGTACACTATCCTGTTTAACAATGCTCTGAATAATGCACATTATCCGGGACATTGGAAAACTGCGATTGTGCAACCCATATCCAAGCGAGGTAGATTCTTCGAATCCGTGCAACCTCCGGTCAATTAGTCTCCTTCCGAACATCAGCAAGGTATTCGAGAAGGTGATAAATAGAGCTCTGATCACCTGGACAGAGGACAAACATATAATTCCGGATAACCAATTCGGTTTCAAAGCGGGGCATGACACTATTCATGCCGCGTCGAAACTGATGTCGGATATCCAATGGAACAAGAGCCAGAAACAATGTACGGGTGCCTGCCTGATTGACCTGGAGAAGGCCTTCGACACCGTATGCTTAGAAGGACTTTTTTACAAGCTCAATGGGCTAGGCATTAGTAAACCACTGCTGTACCTACTGTGTAACATGTTTACTGGTAGAAGGTTCGTCGTCAAGAATGGCAATGTGACCTCTGCAGGTATTTTTGAAGTAAAAAATGGTCTCCAACAGGGTGCCGTTAATTCGCCGATCCTGTTCAACATTTTCTTGAGTGATCTAATAAGTTCTCTTCCTCACGTAATTGCGTACGCCGACGACTTGATCGTGTACAGATCAGGTAAAAAGATCGAGGACATCACTACTCTTGCGCAGGGTGACTTCGACTCATTCATGAGAAGTTGCGATGACTGGAAGTTGAATATCAACTTTCAGAAGTCGGAAACCATACTGTTCAGGACCCCGTTGTATAAGGCTTCGGCGGATACAAAAAAGAATTGGCGAAAGTTCTCAATTGTTGGGTGTCACGGGCAACCACTGGCGCAAAGGACTGTAGTCAGATACCTGGGGATCTGGCTAGATCATTATCTATATTTTAACAAACATGTAGATGCTGCTCTAGCCCGAGCCCGAGGCGCTTTTGCTCTTACAAAGAGACTGTTTTACAACAGCCAACTCGATGCGAGGGTGAAGGTAATCTGCTACATGGCCCTCATCCGGCCAATGCTCACCTATGGCTGTCCCGTGTGGTTCAACGTGAGTGCAAGCTTGATGGAAACGATTCGGGTGTTTGAGAGGGCTCGTCTTAGGGCTTGCCTTCGCCTTTACAGAACACCAGAGTCCCAGTACAGAAAATTCTACTCCAATGAGGTTTTATACAACAGGGCGAACCTGATACGAGTGGACAATTTCCTGTTGAAACTGATTCGAGGCCATACTGCCAGAGCGATGAACTCAGTCAATAACTTGATCTCTGGGGCTTACTACCCCAATCCTCAGTACCATGAAAGGGTACGTCACAGTGGCTTCGTCCCCCCAGAAGCTTTTCTCCATTTAGACATGTACGGTCTGTTACAAGACATAAATGCGGTACCGCTCATCTTTCACATCACCCGTTCGACTGTGGATGGTCGACTCAACCACGACCGTTCCGTCGCACAACGAGCTGAGGAGGGTCTCCTCCGGTTCAGTACAGCGGTATCGAGTCGGGATGTGCGGGATGTTGCTATGCAACATCGAAAGTTCTGGTGGCTGGGGAGCGAGGGAACTCCAGCTTCGAACCCTTTAGACCCGGGGTAGATAGGGTAGTGCGTATTCCCTTATGGGGCGCAGTCGGTCACTGTCTTGCAGTGGATAACTTCAAAATCCATCAGCTGCAACCTATGGCCGACTTCCATAGCGTAGGGTATTTTTAAGGTAGTATTTAAGATGTATATATGTAAATAAAAAAAAAAAAAAATTGACGAAATATGCATATATGTATATAGGGATATATGCATATACATATTTGTATATGGGTATACACATATGTATATGCATATATATGTAGATTAGTTTAAGTTAGTTGTTTAAGTTTATTTTAAGGTGAATGTAAGGTAGTTTGTAGTTTTTAAATAAAAAAAAGTTAAGTTATTATGTTTCTTTAAATTTTTTCATAATTTCATAATTAGTCCTTAAATATTAGTATATATTTTATTCATTGTTAGGTTAGGTCGAAAGACATAGTTTTAAGGTTAAGTTTAGCTTAGAGTGCTCGCCGAGAGCCAGTAAGTTAGAAATAGTAAAATTGTTCGTCCAACTAGCTTTAAGCATTTTTGTCTAGTATATAAGCTTATCCTGAAATAATAAATAAAAATGAATTAAAAAAAAAAAAAAAGAAAGAAACTATGCCCTGGCCCTCTACGGGCTGTAGCGCCACCCATATTATATTATATTACTACCACCAAAGGAGGAGCAACCCGGTATTAATAATTTTGTGCTGAAAGTGGCATATTTATAAATATAAGTTACACACAAATATAAAATATATATGATTTGAACTAATAACAGTTATAATAATTTGTAAAAAAAAATAAGGAAATTTATTGCTTGTGCTCTCTTTGTTCATATCTTTTTCCAAACATTCAGTAAAGAGATGGAAATTAAGTAGAAATACTTAAAAACTATTGTGAAGTAATTAACAAAAACTTAATTTTATTATTAAAAAGATAGTCGCAGTTATTAACAATTGTTCAATCATTTCCAGGGCCGCAAGTGTATGTAAGTATGCTGGGAATAGACTTGGGCTGAACTGTAAACAATGCTTGAAGAACATTTGCTTGCGAAGCCAATTACATTCCTTTTACTGGCATAATTTAACTGCGAACATATTTTTGTAACCGATTGATTATTATACAACTATGGTAGTTTTATTAAAAAGACGTACTAAACATTTTCATTGTGAAAAAAATAAACAAAAGACAGCAGTCACATATCCACTATCATCAATGGGTAAGATTTACAAAATAAATATATGTAATATAATATAATAAAATATATTACGACAAAAATAAATAAAAAGAACCTATTGCAAGTAATACATATATTATATCACAATCAAAACTTTATACATATTTTCTTATTTAGAATACGGTGTGTATATATATTAAGAAATGAAAAGTTAAATCATAATCATAGTCTATGTTCATATTTTGTGATACAGAAGTTCTTTATAACTTGTTTGAATTTCATCTGTTTCAAGGTAAGTAAACAAGGGTGACTTATAATTAGATAAACCCAAGTGTACATCCCACTTTTTACAATTTCAACAACTAATCCCACTTAAATCCTGCCAACCATAACAAAAATTCAATCTATGCTCCAACCGTCTTTCGCCCACCTAACCTTAGTTCAGTTCGTTTTGTACAGTTGGTATTCGTAATTAGATATCAATTTTCTGCATTATTACGCTTATTTACTTTTAACACTCTTTTAAACAACGCAAAAAGAGCAAGGCAAGATCAATATACGGCAAAGGAATATATTTTTTTATTTAGGCCACGTGTTCGTCAGGATAAAGTATTAGATCACGCCTCAGTATGCACGTGCATTGATGCCCACCCATGTGCAAATATTTTCATTTCGTTAGTTCCACACCAAGTGAAATTGGTTTTGTGTGAAAGCGTCGGCACCATTGCTAGTCACAGAAAAAGGTTAAATAGAAGCGAATTTGACGTTTGATTTGCTCTTTTGTAATTCTGTTTGGAGTCACGTGCCGGACACATTACTTGGTACATAGCACTCGTCTTCACAAACCACTTCCTAAAATACTTGCTCATCTTTGTTTCTTAATTTTATTCGATGGTTAGTAAATACGCATGAGGTTACCCATTTCAGGGGGAGTAAATGATACAAACATCAGAGAGTTGACGGAGGGTGCTGCTCTTGGAAACACACCAGTCAACGTCGGTCGTCAGGGGTGTGAGAATGAATGTTGAAAAGGTTAACTATTGTAATCGTAATCAGATTTGGTATTTCTGCAGAGGGGAGCATCATGTGTTTTTATTTCGTGATTACTTCTGTTTATACTAGGTATGTGATCGCATAATTATTTCTACGTTCCCTTTGTTGTTCGTTCTCAGTGAAGATGTTCGTTGTTGTTGAAGATAAAAACTCTAAACGAAAGAATTAGTCATCTCGACATTTTTTTTATATATCTCTTATAATGGGATTATTTCAACACAAATTAGAATTTTTTTTTGCTTTTTCAGTGTGGTTAAGAGTGGATATGTCGGATAAATTTCCTAACATGTATAATAACATATATGTCTGGACAGCTGGATGGTGCCTTTGGTTGAGTGACTGGCCCTGGTTAGAGCGGTCTCCGGTTCGAAATTCGAATCTCAGTAAAAGCAAAGTTAATACGCTTTATTCGGTTTTTCAAATGTGGTCCAGTCACCATTTGCTGTTGGGATACATTTAACGGCACTACCACTGGAGTTGTCGATCAGTGGTAGTAGTCTGAATATGGGTAACACAATGGACCAACTTGGTCTAAGTGTGGTGGCGATTTCGTTGGCAGCCCAACTACCTAACATAACCTAACATATATGTGTTATATGGGGTTAGACAATGCAATTTCAATATACTACAAAAATCGAAAGGAAGCGTTTTGCTTTGCACACAAATTATTCAAAATAGATCCATAATTACAACATACAAATGTCCTTAAGATAAACAAAAGTTAAACAATACTCTCAATGATTAAAATTATTATAACTAAATGATTACAAACGCCGATGACGACCACATTTAAATTTAAAAATCTGTATATTTTCGTGGAACGTAATACATGTCTTCATACGCCATTTCAATCTTGCAGAAAATACCCTTTGATGTGAATATCATTCAATTGTTCAGAATACCATATGACACCAATTCATAGGTTTAACTTCAAAAAACTAATTGCTCGTCACATAACATTGTTATTATAAGGGATTAGAAGAAAAACGATCTAAGAATTGTCATGGGACTTCCACCTCGGTTGACGCGGTAGAGTAATAGATTTGAAACCAAATACAGGGGCGAGTTTACATTTGCGGATCGAGGAGGGGTGTTGTTGCTCCGCTTGGAATGCGTGTTATAAGAATACAATGCATATCGGTCGAAAAAAGCTAAAGATTTGGAAAATTGAATATATTTGTAATAAATTTAAAATAACAATTCGGTAGGAACAATTACCTTGTCACGGTATTTTAAGGTATAATAATATATTGTATATCACAATATCACAAGAATATGTTTGAGTTGATTGTGCTAAACACTTTCTCAAGTATAATAATATTATCTATAAAGGATTATGACATACAGTCCAACTTTTCGATGATGACGGCACAGACATTCGATGAGATCAATTATAAATCCTAAACTTCAAAATAAGCTAATCACCTGCGCAACAATAAATCTTACAAAACTCATAAGAAAAATTGCGATGTGAAAAGTTTTTACAACGAGTGCAATGGTTAAAAACCTACAGTATATAACTCTGAAATTCTATAAAAATACAAATATAATAAAGAACATTATAAACTTTTCAAAACAAAATGCTAAGAACCATCCAAGGTGCGTACCTTTGTATACATTTAAGGAACGACAACGTCAACAGAGATCTTGGAATAATGACAGTCCTAAATGAAATTCAGATTTGTGTTTCTAAGCACAAAATTGACATGGCATTATGTTCTTCCTATTTTTGATGAAAGTATGTAGAAATATTGTGCGCCGTCTCCAAAGGACTGAACCAATACAACCTTAAGTGTTGCGATAGCTGGTCTGCCAGGGGGGAGTTACCAGCCAAAGATTTGCAATTTGAGAAATAAATACAGCAGTTTTATAAAAAAAAAATTAGACCCCTCCGGCAACTAACCTCCTCGTGCTGGGGGGCTGGCAACAGGTTTGGGGTGTACGAGTTTATTTTCATACAGCCCAAACCTGGCTAACAGTTGTACTGCTGCCCTTGATAGGATAGCGGAGATGGATGCCTATATCCTGATGGGTGATTTCAATGCTCATGTGGGTGTGGACGTATCGACCTGGGGAGTGTGATTGGGAGGAACGGTGATCCTCATCAGAACGCGAACGGAGAAAAGTTGTTGAACTTTTGCTGTGCAAATGGCATGTCAATAATGAACACCTTCTTTCCACACAAAGGCATCCATAAATACACGTGGTACCGTCAGAGTCTTCAACAGAAATCGTTGATAGACCTCTTTGTGGTACCATCGTGTGTGAAACGGATGGTTTGTGACGTTCGTGTGATGAGAGGGGCTGAACTGTCAACTGATCATCACCTGGTGTTGTGCTACTGTTTTCAACAGCAGTCATTGTCTGGTGGTGAGAAAAGAACTGCGTGGTTTAAAACTGCTTCTCGTGACCGGTACAAATTAGCTGTGCGAGCAGCTAAAGAGCAGTCTTGGAAGGAGTTCGGCGAGAAGCTGGAATAGATCTGCAAAAAAGGTGTTCTGGCAAACCATTCGCCGACTCAGAGGAAGGAAATTCAACATCATCGAAGGAGTCAAATCCAAAGATGGGGTGTTGCTTTCCAATGAGGCGGACATCTTGGGCAGATGGAGCGAGCACTTTTCGGAGCTGCTCAATCCCGAACAGGGCACTGAGGTCAGAAATGCTTAAGGCAATGGGTAAAGAGAGATTTTTATGGCTCTCTCGTGTCATTAAAGTGGCCTGGGAACGCGGTGAGACACCTGGCGATTGGCAAACTGGGGTGATTGTCCCACTTTTCAACAAGGGGGACAAAAGAGATTGCTCCAACTACAGGGGCATACCTCTTTTAAGTATCCCCGGGAAAGTCTATGCTAATGTGTTGGAAGCGCGTTCTAGAGCTATGGTCGAGCCCATGATGGGGGATAAACAGTGCGGCTTTCGTCCCGGAAGAAGTATAACAGACCACCTTTTCACTCTAAGAATGGTACTTGAGAAGGCTTGGGAGTATGCCAAACCCATCTACAGTTGTTTTATAGATTTGGAAAAGGCATATGACCGAGTCCCTCGAAGTAAACTCTGGAGTGTCCTGCAGGAGTATGGGATTGATGGTCCTCTTCTGAGGCCCATTCAGTCTCTATACACAAACTGTAACAGCTGTGTTCGGGTAAACGGTGCTAAATCAACACCTTTCACCGTGGGCGTTGGACATCGCCAAGGGTGTGTCTTGTCACCTCTCCTTTTCATTGTATATATATGGACTGGATGTTGCAGCGCAGCCGTGGTGAGGAATGTTTCACATTGGGAGAGTTGAGGGTAAGTCATCTTCTTTCTGCAGATGACTTGGTTATCCTCACATCCTCCCAGACGGCACTCCAACGCGCACTCGGTAGGTTTGTGGCCGTATGTGCTGATGCTGGAATGAGGGTTAACTTGGACAAATCGGAGGTTATGGTCGTTTCCAGAACGCCTGTTCAATGCACTCTGCATGTTAGTGGAGTCCCATTGAAGCAGGTGGAGAAGTTTAAGTATCTCGGTGTCTTTTTCACGAGTGATGGAAGGAGTAATGCTGAGCTTTTCGGTAGGATTGGTCAAGCTGGGTCAGTTTTGACACAGCTTGGTAGTTCTGTAATCAGAAAGGCCGAGCTTGGTGTCAAAGCCAAGTTAGCGGTTTTCAACTCAGTATTTGTTCCAACTCTCATCTATGGTCATGAAATTTGGGTAATGACCGAAAGAAAAAGATCGCGAGTGCAAGCTGCTGAGATGAGATTCTTCGTGCTGTTGTGGGAATTACTCGCCGGGATAGGGTGAGAAACCCGGCAGTGCGCGAGGAACTCAACATTGAGCAGCTGCTTCTTCGAACGGAAAGGGCTATACTTCAGGTAGGCGACCGCTTGGCAGACCCAGGACGAGGTGGTTGGACCAAGTCCAAAAACTCGCCGGGTTACGCTTGGGCATTGCTCCTAATTAATTAGAGTCGATGTCGGAGGATCGAGTTGCCTGGAGATCTCTCGTGTTTGGTTTACCCCCGCGACCCCTTTAGTGGATCATGCGGGTCAGAAGATGATGATGATGATGATGATTAAAATCGTATCATTCAAGCATAATTCAAAGAACCATACGTAACGGCTTGATTTGTACTACGTGTGTTTGAACTTTTGTTTAAATGTAGTATGGAAGTATGTACAGGGGGGCGCAAACGAAACGTTTAGATTTATTTAATGAATAACATTTTTCTGCCCGATTTTATTTAACCTTGGCATTTATTAAAATTTGATTATGGCTTGGAAATTTGTTCACATTATGTTTTAATGATATTATCTCTTAAATGGTGCCCATTGTTTGCTTCGACCTGACGTGCTCTTTCCAGAGCATTTTTAATTTTTTTCTGTCGGAAGTTTTTGAACACTACACTGGGGTACTCATGCACATTTAGGTGTTTGGCGAAGGTTTAGTGACTCGTAAGTAAGATGGTAAGTCGTCTGCAGTCTTTTTTGTTAAGAGATAACAAGAATGCCGCAGATTTTTTACAGACGTTTGGGAGTACGCACTTGGTTCGGGTCCTAGGAGTATCTCCTCTGATCCTTGTCTATCAAGTTCATCGGCGATCTCATTTCCTGCCGATCCAATTTAGAGATGACTGCATTCTTGGACTATCCTGGAAGTGGTTAAAGGGTTGAGTAGGGCCTTAAGCACAGCTTGGCTGTCGCTACAGTCACAAATATTTCGTCCCTTCCACCTGTTCTTCACAAGATAGTTTGTGGCCATTAGGTTCGCATAGGTTTCCACTTGAAAGACGTTAGACAAATTTACCTAACGCGGTGTGCAGTCTAATTTGTCGCTCTCCACGAAAGCGCCAGCGCCAGATCCGTCATTGGTCTTGGAGCTATCCGTCAAAAATCGAATACATTCTTTTCCTGTTTCATATTCTAGCCAGAGCCAGTCCTGAGTGCAGGGAAAGTCGAAAAGTAAAAGTATGTGCGTCGCAGCTGGATTGCTGGTGTCCTTGCGTCAGAAGGCATATCCATGAGTCTGTGTTCAAAAGAAATACGGTGCGCAAGGTCATCGAAACTCCAGTGCGAGTTGTACCAAAGACCACGGAATATGGCCTTGAGAGTGCACCTCATTATGTGGATATCAAGGGGGAATTCAGAAGTGCAGCCGAGACAAAGCGTTATTTGAAGCTTAGTGAAAGCAGCAGTTACGTATTTACGCCAAAGCTTATTCCACCAAACGACCGATGCATATGATAGAAGAAGCCTTATCATAGCCGTGTAGATCCAAAGGGATATTTTTGGTGATAGACCCCATGATTTACCGAAAATTCCCTTACACTGCCAGAAAACTGACAGCGCCTTGGTAGTTTTCGATTCAATGTATTTTTTTCCAGAGAAGTTTCTAATCCAAGATAACACCTAGATATTTTGCTTCTTCGGAAAGGCGGATGGTGACACCTTTTAGTACGAGTTCAGTCAGACTAGTCAACTTTCTTCTCCACGTGTTTTAAGAGGTTTAACTGTAAGCCCATTTCTAGTACACCAGTTGTCGATGCATTTTCCATTACTTTTCATAGAACTTCAGGTCCCAGTGCCGTCACTTCTTTTCGCATATTGGCCTAAAGCTGTTGTATGGTTATTGGCTTATTGGGATCCACCTTCCTTTTTAGGTAACCACAAAGAAAACAATCTGGAGTCGTTAAATCGGACGAACGTGATGCCAGTTAAAATTAGAAAAATGCCACTGTATAAGCTGTGGGCGTAAAAAGGTGTAAAATTCTGTGCAAAGACCGCCTAGACATCACCAACTGCTAAGAACGTCAAGTTGGTGGAAGTTTCGGAGTTACCCGAGCAATGTTCACATCATTTTGAAATGTGCGAGGTCTTCCACCACGTGGATGATCACAGACAACCTTTTGTTGCTGAAAACACTGAACCAAATCGGTAAATTGTTGAAGCACTGGGCGCATTTCGAACATGAAAGAAATTTCGATATAATCTTTCAACTTCCAGAATAAAATTGAACCATTTTCTTTGTTCTAGCTGAATTCCAAAAAAATGCGCAAACAAAAAAAAGTATTCAATAATTAAATCTTAACGTTTCTTACCCTTCACCCTATACATCAGAGTACACAAATAGTTAATAAGTTTTTTAATTTTTCTTAGTAGCTGTCTCTGAGTTCAGATTTACGAAAATGATGTCTTTCAATATCTATAACACCCGACTTCATTTGCCGTCGGAAAGTAATTATTGACATATATTATTCTTACAGAGGCCTAAAATGCAGAAGTTTATGAAACTGATGATTTAAACCAGTTGTCGCAAATAAAATAACATATTTGTGTAATTGCTTGTATTAGGAGGTTTCTTTGAATGCGAATCTACTCATTCCGTTATGAGTTTTATGAAAAAAACTAGCAAAAAATAACAAAATATCTTAGAAATAATAAGATAATTGAAACCATAAACTGTTGTCCTTCTTATATTTAATTTGATCATAAATTCATATCGGCTTGGAAATTCCTGAAGACATTGTAGAATGATTATCCGACTATATGAAGACTTAAATAAGTAGTATTATCGTTCTCATACCCAATACAATGTAAATATGTATAGTCGATGCCAATTCAAATATGTAATATTAACAGTTTATTGCATGTTGACATTTCAGTTATTTCAACACCGCGATGTCCTATGTTAACAATTAGAGCCATGACACAGGCGCCAAATGCCAAACGATATGATTATCATCGCGTTCAATGTGCGATTATCCACGTATTTTTTTGTGTCGACCTTTTTTGTGGAAGTGGACAGTGTAGGTGTGGTTGTGGTTCAAAAGCATTCAACAGTTGTACATATTTTTTCCTTCCTAGCTGATTCCACCCTTATATCATTTCAGAAATATCGATTACCTAGATTCTCGTCCTCTGGATAATTTACTACCGATCCAACTACAGTTTTTGGTTATTTTTTAACAGTTTAGTATAGTAGAAATATTAAGAAAACATATTCAGAATTAATTTCTATACTGTACAACTAATGTCGTACTATAAAAATGTATTTAAAATTGTTTGATGTACATTTTTTTTTATAATTGTATTACTATAGACTATTCTCTTTTTCAACATAGAAGAAACACTCCATGAGTTTGACTAAATGTATGTGCCACATAAAGTTGTTAATGTTATTAACTAATATTAGAAAAGTTCTCGGGTTGCTAGGAACTAAACGTATGGGTTAAATATAAATTATTAATTCTAAAGAATCGAAAATAAACAGAAAATTGAAACTGGAGCATCTAGATTTGACAATAAATTGCAAATTTTGCAATGTTGCTTGAATGACAAACTCTCTTATGTAGACCAATCGTAATCAAAAACGCAACACATTATAACTACACAAAATTATGTATAGCAAGAAGTCTTGCACTGGTAATCAAATTAAACCTAAGCAAGAAATAATAATGGCCATATAAGTGAATCAACACTATACGATTATCCATATATTTATATGCATGTGCGAATGAAAGAAATTGGCAATAGTTTTAAAGGCAAAGTAAAACTGTTGAAAATCATCCAAATGTGTTTCCAATAGATGTCTTGGGAAGAATTTTGACGGTACATTGACAATACCTTTAACATCACACAACGACAGTTTTCACAGTTTTATGAAGGGGGTGACATCCAAAAGTATACATTTGTAAGGTTGTGATGAGCGTTGATACTTTGTAACACCCCGTTGAATCATATATCAATCAATAAGTCGTAATGACGTGGAGGTTACATTCACATTTTTTGTAGCAGATTCAGAAATTTTAATCAACAATTCAACATTGATTTCATGAGTAGTGAATGCGGTTCATGCAAATAGTATAGATGTTTGATGCATTGATAATAAGATACTGATATAAACTAACGTTAGTAATAATTGATTAAATTCAACTGAATTAGTTGGAATTCAATTAGGGGATGAACTGCATTGAGGCGTTCGATGTCATCTCATTTAAGAAATTCATACTTTTACACTTATTTTTTCTTAATCAGAAATAAAGTAGTATAAAGACGGCTGACTTTTACATTTCTTACGAAAACATTAACCCGCAATTCAAATGTTGTTCAATTCTTAAACTATGCATCAGTAACATAATTTTCAGAACAATCATCGCAGATCGAAAAATGCAAAATTCTAATACATAGTTCATCTGGATCAATCAATTTTTCAAGAACTATTTCCGAGGTTCCAATTTATTTGCTAAGACTACAACAACAAAATGCACAATTAAAAGTTGTAGTACCTACATAGTATGTATCAAATCAAGCACGATCAAACCAAATCAAGTTTTGCGGTAAAACAGATAATAAACAATGTAATTGAAGCAAATATTTTGAAGAACATATTCAAAATCAAACTAAAGATTGTCTGCCAGTATTAGCATGTTTTCATAATAATCCATACATAAATGTAGTAAACCTTATTAGTTATAGTAGGTATTTAAATTGAACGCCATATTTTAAACGCATGCATTTCTCCGATATTCGTAATGCTCTGTATTTAAAATAATATATAAAATGATTAATTGAATGTTTATTTGATAGGACAAAATATATTACTTCATGTATTGCTATTTTATTTCATTCAAAATTTGTTTACTCTAACATTCTGGAAAATATCGAACTGGCTCTTTTTGTGTCTATTTTGTAACCTCGAATTATTGAGCGCAACTGCACCTCAAAGTCATAAATGAAATTACACAAAAATATATATGTATATTAGCATCGTTCGGAATATTATATTTCGGTAAAGGCCTATACACCATTCGAAATGAGGCAAATGTACAAGGGGTTTGAGCGTATTAGGGGTGGGATAGAATAAAACTAAGCAGCAAATCAGTAATAATATTCCTCAACTTCGGATCAGCAATTCATACTGCGCGAGTATGAAAAACATAGTGAAAAGCATAGTAAAACTGTAGATCGCTGCAAATCGAATATAATAAACCACTGTAAACCAATAAAACCGTAATAAGAATTTGTCAAATAAATACAACAAACAACAATTGTAACCCGAAAGGCAAAATATAGTTAGGATTATAATAGCTTACATTTTCAGTATAGGGTATAGGGAAGTTAGACTTGAAAATATATATTTAATTAAATAAGCAAGTTTTTATCTAGTAATATAAGTAATGAAATAGTCACTGAATATATAGAATTCAAAAAGAAAAACCATTTTTTTTTTGTCAAATCTGATTATAATCTGTTCAATAACACGACTAATCTTTGAAAGTCTTTAACATCGGGTATAAGATATTTTCTCTCCATATTTAAGCCCTCTAACAGTTAGAAGGCAGACATTATGCACAGATGGAGCGACCACTTTTCGGAGCTGCTCAATCTCGAACAGGGCACTGAGGAAGGCGGACCCGTGGCCTTGAGAGGGCCGGCGCAGCCGATGCGTGAAATGTTTCACATTGGGAAATTTGAGGGTGAGTCTTTTTCTTAATGCATATAACTTAGTTATCCTCACATCCGCCCAAGCGGAGGGTTTGTTGCCGAATGTGCAAATGCTGGGATGATCGGAACGTGGTATCAAAGCCAAGTTACTGGTTTTCAATTCAGTATTTGCTCCAATTCTCACCTGGTCACCTGGTACCACTTGGGTATTGACCGAAAAAAATAGGATCTCGAATATAAGCTGCCGAAATAAGATTTCTTCGTGCTGTTGTGGGATCGATGTTAATCGGCCTGGAGATCTCTAGTGCGTTCATTACCGCTGCAACCCCTGTAGTGGATCATGCGGGTCAGAAGATGATGATGATTATTATTCATGGCTATGTCATTTCACACAACACAGAATTAAGAAATGAATTGTTTAATTTGAAACTTTACTTATTTTACTTTACTTTAATATATTTTTGTTTTTAGACTATCTAACAATGAGTATTTTGTTTATGCCCAACACAGCCTGCAATGTACAGACGCCTGGGCAATATCGAAAGCGGATAAAAAAGATTTGGTCTTGATTCCGTGAATGACGATTAGCGATGATTTAATCACGAACATATACTCTCCGGAGAATCATCAACTCTGTACCAGTGCGACGACGCAATAGAGGATGTTTAATGTGACGGGAATTAATTAGCACAGGGACCTCTAGTCGAGGAAAATTTATTATTTAAAAAAAAGGCTGAGCTTGAGACGGCTGTAGAGGTAATTGAACTGGTTAACGTAGTGGCATATGATGAAAGAATCGAATATTATTGCTAGTATTGGAGTGAATTGTATAGCTGATCAAAATTCAAATTTGAATGAGTTAAATAGACATAAGGAAACGAAATAGGTATTTTTGGAATTAAATATTTTTAAATATGGAAATGTCAAAGATTTTCCAATAGGACAACCAAATATTTAAATATGATAAATTACAGAAAGATACACAAAATAGAATTGTGTTATTGTTGTTGTGTTATTGCGAAAACATAAGCGAAAAGCTTAATTATAGGTGAGGCAGTATTGTTACATATATTACATTGATCTTATATATAGCACTACCACAAAAAGGTATACCCTTGTAGCATTAAATTAAAGCAAAGGGAAATAAAAAAATATGAGATCTGCATCTGCAGTTCGGCCGAATTGTTGCAGTAATTATGTATGTTAAGCTCAAATTTATATGTGCATTTCTATACATCTTTCCAAAGAAGCAATTAACGGGATCACATCTCACGATTGTAAGTGAAATAAATTATAACCAACAACCATTCTCTCTTTGATTTTGAAAATAATCCCACGGAACTAGCCGGGGTCATATTAATATATAATAATAATATGCGTGGCGCTATAGTCCGTAGAGGACCAGGGCCTAGCTTCTCAGCAACCACTCGTGTTGTGCGTGATATTGTTCTATCACGAGTGGAAGGGACCTACAGTTTTATGCTGACTCCGAATGCCCAAGTTTGAGAAGCTTTTTCTAGGCTGTTATACTCTTTGAGCATTGTCAGTGACTCGAAAGAGGTGGGGCCGTGAAAGACGTATCGGACGTACCAGGAATTGAACCTAGACAGGTAGGTCCAAGTGCGTAGCAGTCGACGCACATACCCACAACGCCACGGGCAACCACTGGTCGTGGTTAAAACATCGTTTAAATTTTATAATATACTGGAATTTGTACGGATTTCATTTAGTATTAGAAATCGCTATCTCTGTTGCTTAATAATGATCCCCGGTAGGAATAGATAGATGCTTCAGGTAAGGTTTAGAATAGTGTTGAAATTCTCATGCCCTCAAGGTCCTCCGGATTGGCCTGGCAACTTGCCCCTTCTCCCACCCTTATGTAACATTATCTTCAAATACAGTACTATCCATTATTCTAATGAACTGATAGCCACCGTAACAAATTGGTATGCACTTCATTAGATGTTTCTTTTTGCTCTGTTATCTTTGACTGATCCCTTTTATTAAAAGTGTTGCCACAATTGTGTATTTATAATTTAGATCTCAGAAAATAATTTATTTTATAGTTCAGTTTTCAAAATATTATCCCAAAAATGTATTTTTTCAGTAGAAAAATAACAGTATTTAGAATACATTTTTGTATGATGTGCACAATCTTGCTAGAAGGAATACATCTAAAATAATTTAAATTGATTCCATCAGAGTCATTTCGTTCAAAGAGAGAGTGCGCGAAAGCAATTGATTGGTTTTTGGCTGACCCTTATTTGAAAAATAAATATTTGCTATTAAACCCCAATATAATGAAATGTGAATACAAATCTGTCACAGTAACATTTGCTGATTTCGAATTGTAAAGTCCACAATTAAAGATAAAGATCTTCTGTTCATTGGCGTGGTAAGTCAGTAAAAGTAAACTGATACGAACATGAATCAAGACAAACTTGAAGCACAGTCTGGTGCATTCATGCGCCTACGTCGGAAACATAGATCGCCGCACTATCCCAGCATGCCAATGAAAACTATTCCCAGCATTCAAACAACCCTTATTTGCTGCAAGTACAATGAGTGTGTTGAGGGTTGTTTATAAAAAAAATCGATACTAAAATAGTGCAAGGAACAATGAAAGAAAAATACCAAGAGGTAATATCATCGAAGGCTGTTGCAGTTGTTCGCAAGCCAATAATTGCTGTGGCGTGATTGATACAGGGGTTGATTTTAAATTTTCTGAATTTCGTTGGAGGATTATTTGAAGCAGACGAAATATAGAAGTTGACCTATATTCAATCGAGTATAGATATATTTTCGAGAACGAGTGAAACAAAGTTTTATATTTAAATGAGTATTATGAAAAGAAAGTAAGCGAATTCCTTAGACTAATCCTAGTTTATGGCTGGACAACAACCTTAGGAATGAAAGTAAACATGAGAACATTGTTTGGAAATGTCTAATTTCCATTATCTTATAGCAAGCACTAGAAAAAATATAATGTTTCAAGGCGAACAAACAAACATCGGCCTTCCTATTCAAAAAAAAAAAAAACAATTAAAAAACGCCAACAGAAGGACTTATTGTTCTACAATCCCTCCTAACCACCAGAAAATTTGATGCTGAATAGTAAAATCCCGACTCAATGCCGCTGTACTGAACAGGGGGAGAGCCTCCATCTTAGCGCATTGTGCGACTTTGAGGTCATGGTTGAGTCTCCCATCCACAGATGAACGGACAATTTGTAAGATGAGCTTAACCCCATCTTTGTCTTGTACCAGTCTGCGCTTATGTAAATTGAGCAATACTTCTGAGGAGACGAATCCGTTGTAACATTCCTTTCCGTGATACTGAGGATTGGGTTAGTAGGAACCAGAGATCAGACTATTGAACGAATATATCTAGAATATAACCTCGAATCATCTTCAACAGAAAATTGTCCACTCTTAATAGGTTTGCCCTGTTGTATAGTACCTCATTGGAGAAGAATGGTTTGTACCTGGACTCCGGTGTCCTGTAAAGGCAAAGGCAAGCTCTAAGAAAATCACACTCAAGAACCCGAATCTTTTTAATCAAGCTTACACTTACGTTGAACCAATCGGCATAGCTATAGGTGAGCATTGGCCAGATGAAGGCCATGTAGCAGATTACCTTAACCTTTGCATCACTCTTTATAAGTGGCTTCTCATTCCCGTTGGATAAATAAATTTTTGCTGCAAAAATACCCGTAGAGGCTGCCACTCTTGACGACGAAACTTTTAATGATAGCCATGTTTCACAATAACGAACCTAACGCGAGGTGACATGAATAGTTTCATGCCATCTTTGAAGCCGCATTAGTTATCCGGAATAATATTTTTGTTCAGTTTATCAGAGCTCTATTAATCACCTTCTTGAAACCTTGCTGACGTTGAGTAGGAGACTAATTGACCGCAGATTTCATGGATTCTTCTCTTCTATATGGAATGCACAATCCTAGTTTTCCACAGCTCTGGCTAATTGACGTTATTCAGCGCATTGTTAAACAGGATTGTATTTATGATGAAAATATCTGGAGGGAGATGTCCCAGCACAATGTTAGAGAACCCATCGATTTAAACGAATATTAACGGGGAAAAATCCCTTCGTCGGCGATTACATTTTCGACAATGTTGTTGTCAATGAACGCTACAAAGCCGATATTTTCGGATAGTCATTTTTGCAGATCTTCTCGAAATTGCGAGTTGCTAGTCAGAACGCGGTTTTCCAGCTCGTGATTCAGGCGAACACTCTCATTCACCCTATACACTTCCTGAAAAACCTCCACCTAGAACCTGCGGATCGTCGACCATAAAGAAGATATAGTCGAAAATGGAGTTATCTGGATCAGTATCCGCTATAGACAGTATTTATTCGTTGTCCGTCTGCCTGGGAAGGTTCCGCCTGAGTGCCGGCTTTCTTTTCTTCCCGACCTAGTTCCCTAGGTTTTAGCGAGCCGCAGCTGTGACCGCTAGATTTTTTTTATGCTGTTTTTATTTCCGAAAAGAGCTAATACACGACACGACTAACTTTGGATGTGCACCAAGTAATGAGACAATAACACAAATACGCAATACACTTGCTGTTATGAGTCAGAAATGGTGTCCCAAATAAGGCGGTAGATAAGCTTCAAAGCGATATCATACAAGCTTTACATGTCGCTTAATCTGAAAAGATGGATGGAGGTATATCAAAATGATAATGGAGTGTTTTGGGCATTTGGAGGCTGTTTATATCCCTCAATTCATGTGCAGTGTATACAAAAATAATTTCATTGCAGCAAACAGAATATACTGTGCTAAACAAAATTGAGAACTGTATTGGAAAAAGAACTTGCGTTGTTATTGAAAAACATACAGTAAGAATATCTCATAAGAATTATATCTACTATTGTGAATCCAATCTGGACTAATTTTCATTAAATTTACAAAAGTGCGAAGCACATATACTTTTAAACCACAGATTTTTAGCCACTGGCCTTGTTCTGTTGATCTGTTGATTGTCATTGTAAAAATAAGTGTTATTGATATTTGTCAGCCTTTAAATTTGAAAGGTATGTCCGTTGGTATCATTGGTAAGACCGAAAGCAGCGCACCCGCCTTTGAATTTTTCATTTATATATGTATAGTTCATGCTTGGATGTCTAGTTCATTTGCAAAGGCGCGACGGATTCATATTTTGAAGATTATAACAAGAATTCAGTTAGTTCGCTTTGACTAATAACACTGTATAATTTCTAGGTGAAACCTGCACTGAGCAACTTACTTAGACTTACATTTGTTTCCTTGAGACATTTGTTTCTTTCTCGGTTTTATCTTCAACTATTTGAGGAAAAACTGCAACAACACTATTAGCATATCAGTAGTTACCGTGTCCATCGACAACATACAAAAATTATTTCACTCATGTATCATAATAAAGGGTTTTCTATTTTGATACTTCCCTGATCTTTCCCCATCTAATAGTAAATAGGTTATTGTTCCTCAGCAAATTGTCGGTAAGTTCTCTACAAACTTTTCAGTTAAATGTTTAACATGGTTAACAACTTCTTCATATTTTCTGCGTTTTGGGTTACGAATAAGTAAGAATCGAAAAATCGAAAACTTGGGGTTTAATTCTTCAAAAATCTGATCGTACTAAGCAGCATCTGTATGGTTTTATCCAAAAACACCAACAGCTTTGCAGAATAGTATTCACTAGATCCGCGTGGTAACCCAACCGTCCTATACTGGCTTAGGTGTAACTGCTCCTTGTCGACAGTCAGCCACTGTAGCCTAACCGTACATACGAAGATAACATGACGAGCCAGTTTCTTATTGTATTTGGGATAGACCCCCTTCTTTGCACTAAGAGCCGACTAAAATCCTAACCTAAGAGCTACTCCTTTTAGGAAACGTCCCTACTCCAGTGCTAGTATCAGAATCCATTTTTTGGATCGCTTATAATGGAGGGATGATACATATATCCTCCATTAAAAGCGAGTTTTACCAAAGTGTCGGTCCATAATTCGATCCCCCTGATAGCTTACTGTTAAGCCAAATCAAATCTGATCAAAAATGTATTTAGATTAAAACCATTGGTAACAATACTGAAGCCAAGAAAACTATTTTTTATGTTTGTTCTTCTGAGTATCGTCGCATAGTTCCCCAACCAAAAGAATACCTTCTCTACAATAGAGTAAAACCAAAAGATTTGCTTTCTTATTTACATGCGTATTAACAAATTATGTTTAATAAACATTAAATTTATGTACAAATAAATTAAAAAAAGTCGCTTCAAATCAACGCTTTTTCGAGGAAGATTACTGAGCATGGACATCTTTATGACATAAAAAGGCAAGAAATGTTGTTAACGAAATTCACAATTCTACTCTAAAATGTGAAAGATTTACTCCTATGCGCCCCTACCGAATATGTTACTTATGTGCCCAGACCTTGCTGTAAAGCGATTTTCATAAGACAACATTTTATTTATAAGTTTGAATTCAACTGCATTTAGAACCTACCCGGTCGGCTTAAATTATCTCCAAATGATATTATATTCTCACTGACGTTTTGCGTATATGTTCGAGTACGTATATTCTCACGTGTGTAATCACGTGATAACCACTTATCAAAGCAGTGGTCATGACATAATAAAACAAACAAATATTCAAAAGTAAAAATCCACTGCATTCGTGATTCAGATCAGACTAAATTCTATTATTAGAAATTTTACATACATACTCTCAAATACATTATTCACAAAAAACTTGATGTCATAACTTAAGTGCGTATTGTTCAGAATAAAACTACCGACAAAATGTATGTGAAAGGAGGTGTCATACAAAAATGTTACTTTACTGATAAGCAACATATTCGGCAATTTTGAATGAAAAAGCGCTGTCAACACAAGCGTAGAGCGTTAAAAATCAAATAAAAATTATTGATATAATAATCCCAAATAATCTACCATAAACAACCGAAATCTAACCTACACATTAGCGGCGAGCTTTTATCTTCCAAAATTGATGGATTACATTAGTTTACATTGCGGTACCCTAAGTTTACTAAAGATAAGTGGACGCCAACGAATTTGATTTATTAAATGTTCTACAAAATCAATTAATGCAGAATATACATGAAAAGAAATTGATTTTTCGTAACATACTTACGAGTATATGCCAACCGATAATTTTGTCGGCATCTGAATAAGGTTTTCAATTTAAAAAACAAAAAAGTGAATCAGAGGACAGTATGCCTACTCATTTGGAGTGAGCAATTCACAAGATGTTTCAATCGCAATAAAAACTGTTATAAATACAATTCCCACTCCAAGATAATAAAGAGATATTTTTATTAATTTGATTGCTTTTATTATTTTAGGGTGATACTGTTCATAGGAATAGAAAAGCTTATCAATGCTACCTCCACTTGTCAATTTCTCTTAAGCGAATATGCATATATAAAATAACATTTGCGATTGTCAATTAATTATACAAAATCAAGAAATACTTAAAATTGCAACCAAATCGTTTAAATGTGCAAAAGGTGATTCAGTGTTAGATTTATATCTTCTACTCATTTCTAGATTGATTCTGAATTTAGAAAAGATCTGTTTTGCTATCATAATTTAATCCACAAAAACTTCAGCCAAGTCAGATCTGTAAATCCCTAAAATTGAACAGAAATGAAAGCACATTTACCTTTAATTCAAATACACCGTTATTCAATCTTACATTGTTATAAATTGATGGACTGATCTGATTCTGGGTGGAAATGGATTGATAAAATCAATACCGTATTCCAAGTGTGACCTAAGGAAGTAGTATAAGATTAGTAAAGTGCACAACTTTCGTTTTTCTGTTTAAAAAATATATGAATCCATCCATGAATCCATCCTATAAAATCTACTCTCAACTCATCAAGAAAATGAAAAAAAAACTATTCAAAAACAAATTCAAATCCCCATGGAATGCCTTCAAGACTCAAATTAAATGTCATGCATCAACTAGAACCATTGGGCTTATCATCGTGCAACCTTCAGCAATTCACAGTGTGGGAACAGAGTACACTCAATACTAACAACTTATCATGTTGTTAGTTCAGTTACATTATCAATCAATTCTTATTATTATCATTGTCATTTATGGCTTCGTCTAGACTGTGATTTTAAGTAGTTCAAACATGAGTGTTGTATTTTCCGCTTTTCAACTTCAAAAGCTACGACTTTTATAAAACCGTTTTCACTGTTTCTTTTTCTCACATTTCTAAACTCATAAATCTCACATTTTATCATAATGAAAAATCTATCAACAAATTTGAGACAACATATAAATTACCATAATGTGATACAATTGAACAGTTACATATTTTTCTACCAAACTCTGCATCATTCCTATTAACTAGATCACGCATGTTCTCCCATGTCTAGATAACTGCACGAACATACGAACTTCAAAACTTTTTGACGGTACTGACGCGAATCGTTTTGTATTTGATATCTTATCTTTAAATACTATTCATTTCAAATTTATATAGAAAATGACATACAAAAATCACGTAAAAGCAAAAGGCTTTGCTCCATATTAAGTAATACACTTCAGACAATTTTGCCAACACTTTTTACTAATGGACATATGAAAGTCGAAAGTATGATGATATGTAATGCTATATTCTATCATTTGGATGCCAAGTGCATTTAATGGTCAGTAACGAAATATAATACCGATGTTTTAGGTCCTTGCAAACCTTATTGTACTATATTAGTTTTTAACATGTTCGGTACACTTTGGACTCCTAAGCACAACTTTCTCTCCCCTTTCTTTTAGATTTATTTGAGATTTTTTTGTACGCGTTATGTAAATTAATGAGACATTTATTCGCGTGCCGTGAAGCAAAGATGTCATGCGCTGGAGTTTAATGGAAAAGGAACTTCAATACTTAGAATGAGGGAGAGTTGATTACAAGTAAAGAAGGAGAGACACAGAGTAACATAAAATAAGGGGAGAGTAGGGAGAATGGATGATAAGATTAAAGTTGTGGTTGTTTTTGTTAAAGATCATTAAAGCTATTTTGAGAAATATTCAGTAAAGAAAGGTAGGAATGATAGGATATTAATCGATTAGCATGTTATAACCGAATGTATTTTATTAAGCGATGATATATCAGTCCTTTGGTATTTCCTTCTAAGATAAATGATTTGCTGACTCCACAAACTGAATATTATTTCTTTTGTATTTCGCAGTGAAAAATTGAGAAAACTGTCTACGAATTTACGAATAAATTCATACAATTTTGACCATTGTTGTCTTATACTTATAACACAGACAACAAATGTATTGCACATTACGTGGATTTTTTCGAATGATTTTTATCGGGTCATCTGACATGGTTAATAATTAGTTGTACTACCCTTTATGTTACATAATGGTCACTAGAACGTTTCCGTAAGAGAGCATTCATTTACCCTTCGAGCAAACAAAAAAAATACAACCCCTTTGATAAATAAAATTAACATTGCGAAGCTTCCATTATGGTCGCTAGGAGTCTTCCAAAGACGGAATCACCTTAATATTATCAAGCATACGAGAAAATGGCTTATGGTATATTGTCTACTGATTTTATGCCTATGTTATTAGCTGACCTTTATCTCCTAAATTTCTTATGAAGAAACATACACACGTGTGTTGTATTTTGTATACATATATATATTTTTATTATTGTGTAATTTCATCGTGTCAGGTTTTTGTTTGAGCTGCTCCTTGTGTATACTTTTATAAGTACATATCTTTGTTTACATACCTATTTGCGTTGACTTCTTAACCATTACGTCTTTTTATGGTATTGTTGTTAAAGATTATCATAACTTTTTGAACCCTTGACTTTATTCCCGAGTTCCCTCTTTATTCGATTTTCATCAACTTTTTTTTTCCGAAATGGAGTATTCCTTTTTAGTTTCTGAAAACCAATGAACCTTTTTTGCGGTTCTATTGCTCTTTGAAATACTTTCCCTTTTCACTACATTTCCTCTCGTTAATGCAATTGGAATCTGTGTTACATTCTCGTTTTGTTTGCCATGTAGTTGATCTCAATTGTGTGTATCTATGCATCCCAATGTATGTATATCACGCTTCCTCTCTGCTTCCCTATGTGTACCATTTGTCAATATGTCCCATTATTAGACCATATGGAGACTGAAATTATACGTGTGAATGGTTTTGTGGTGGAAAAGGGTTCGATTGTTGGTTTTTCTCGTTTAGAACTTATATAGGGTGATTGTTTTTTTAAAAAAGATTTCCAAATAATTTTCATTCATAGCCCTATTTCTGACTTTAATATAATAGTGATAACAGCAAATAATGGTATTGTTTTTGAATTTTATTCAAAAAAATATAATATATATAATATATATAATATATAATATATATAATATAATGAGATTGATAGATACTTTTTTATTATATAGTACAATATTTAGTGTTTATTAATAATTGAGCACAGCTTGCACAAAGATACGACAAATCGTACTATTGAAAAAAAAATTGTGTGGTTTATACGTGCTTGCATAATTGTATTAATATTATATAATATCAGAGCAAAAACTATAAGTAAAAAACTCTTAATGAAAAATATCGCGAATATTGACACATTAAGTTGAGTGTTATAAAACAAATGAAATGTTTTAACATTTTCTAATATATTCTTATAAATAACAATAAATCATGCTATGATATCTCATACATACATAATATGTAATCACATATCTATTACATACTCGGCAAATTCTTTAAAGTGAATATATTATGACAAATGTTCACGTTGATTGGTGTTTATTAAGAGATTGTTGAAACGTGTGCATATTGTAGACTGAAAATCCATATCATTATTTTTAACATTGCGCTGTGTCTGTGTAACTTGCTATAGATGTGAGATTTTGTTCAATCACTTCATTCTTGTCCTTAATTTCCCATGGTGTGTAGTATTTACCTTCATGAACCTCGCAGCGTTTAAATTAGGTGACCTGCCAGCACACACAGGGTAGAATACATTCGAATTCACAGCAGTTTTAACAAGCGCCTAATGGCGTAGTCACCCTGGGGAGTAAGTTCAGACATGTTCGAGTTAAAGGATAAGGTTAAGTAGGCACTTGGCCAATAAGTAGCTAGTTGACTATTCTATTTTGATATGTAGGTGCAAAAATGATATCACTAATTACTTTGAAACAGTTCGAATGTGAACGTTCATAGGAATGGCATTAAATAAACATAGCAGCTTTATTCTCAGATTTCCTTCATTTACTCGTAAAGCTTTGAAATATATTTCAATGGATATTTAGAATATGTATAAAATATGTATGACTAAAATGTAAAAAGAAAATTAAAATTTTTCAAATTATGGTTTAACTTTTTTTAATGTAAACAATCTATCCTCAGGCTTATACACTGTTTAGGATGCTGACACTTCGTCAAATATTGCATAAATATAATTAATGTAAAATAATGCTTTAAAAGAAAGATGGTTTAGGAAGTACAAATACTTAACTTTATTCATAGATCTAGGAATGAAATAAAATGAGTAAAAAAATAGCTATTTGCTTTGAAATCAATGAGAATTTCCGGAATTAATTAATCCATCCATGACCTTGTTCATGTGGGTTTACATTTCTCAGTAAATGTATTTTTTTTTCTATATTTTAAGATAGCAGTAGATATAATATTGATGATTAAATGAAGAACATTATCTGCGTACATAACTAACATTAGATCTTAATTTTACCACCGAATACTTGGTTCATTCAGTCAAAACATACAAATATAGGTATCTCAAACATCATATGCATACGTACTCTTAGAATTCTTGTTTGAACGCATTCAGTAGATATATGGCTTTATTTTCACTCGTGAAGCTATAAATCCTTTAGTTACCAAAAATGTCTTAACTTATGCATGTTAGTCCTATTGTTTCATTACTCAAAGGACCCTTTTTCTCTATACAGTCTAGTCCCTAAATTCAGCAAATGAACGGCCGTATATATGCCTAAATATATTTGCGTACCTATATATATGTGTACGCTATGAGTATTTTACGCATGGATGTGTGTATGCATGTCGGCAAGAATATTCATATATGATATAAGTTCACATGTATGAAAAATTCACGGTGTTGAACAATATTAATTCGTAAAATACAGCATCATATGTAAATTAGGGCAAATAAGAGCATGAAGTATCAGGGGCCATGTGAACAAAATGAGCATAAAACAGCCGAATAGAGTTTAAGGCATCAACGGTTCAAGAATAAAACAAGCTCGCAGGATTGCTCTAAAAATAATATACATACATGTTTATGTACAAAAAACATACCAAAACCGATTTCATTTAATTATCCCCACTAATCGACCCCAATGCTTTGATATTATACAAAAATACAAACCTACCCAAAATATCGATTTATTGCAACAAGAAAAATTGAAGGAACAAAAGCGAGAAAGAGAAGGAGTGACAAAAAAATATCCAAGCCAGCCATTAATGTACCAACAAATTTAATTCTCTTTATAAGTTTAGCTACACGACAGCTTCATTCAAATGCATGCGATTTATGCAAATATTATCATGAGTTCGACCGTGCTATGCAATGTGAATATTTGTCCGTACGTTTTACTCTCTGAACAGCTCTACATTATTTAATATATTTCATGAGCGTATTTTCATTTTCAAATTTCAATTCTCTCTACTCGAGGGGCTGTATTAAACTACTGTTACAAATACAGAAGTCGTATCTATGGAAACCCAAGAAAACAAACAAGGAACATGGATTCACAAAAAGTATTCATGCGCGTTGTTTTCGTCTCTTCGCCACGCCCCATGCGATTTCCCAACAAATCCGGTTTGATGGGTGTGCCTTATTTGAGTTTTCTATGTATGAGAGCATATTCCATGATTATTTCCATTTAGAAGGAATTATATAGGCGGCACAGGGCTGATAGGTAATGGCCTGTTCACTAGCCAATCAGTAATCGACTCATCGTAAAGGTGTTTTTTTTTTTGAATATTTGCCTTTTTGACATCACTGCTTTGAAATTAATTTAAATCGATATTTTCAGTATTTATTAATTAATTTCATGATTCAAAATACTTCGTAAATCATCATGCTCTGATGTACATTTGGAAATTGTTTTGTTACCAGAAAAGCGACGCGCAGTATATTATTTGAGAGATGTCATTTTAGGTTTGTTTGTTATTATGTTGACTTCGGTTAAAGGACTTATGGTAGAATGGTATACCTATAAGAGAATATGGGAAGAGAAATACAGTTAGAAAAAAGTCTAGGCGTCATAAATCATAAGATATAGGTACCTTACCTACTTTCCTTTCATTGCAGAGACTACAATTTTTCAGTATTTTTGAATTTATAGCAAAAACGAACCTATACACAACGAGCCTATTAATTTAAATTCCTTATTACCTATGTTATGAATATACTCTAGAATGCACTAATTCAACTTGATGAGAAATATAATGAGTCGTAATGGAAATTTAGTATTTTTTAAAAGTACCTATAAATGGAAGTACGTTGTATGTAACGTCGAGTTTATCAAATGAGTATTAAATTCTAGTTAAAAAAAAAACTGACAAAAAAGTGTACTTTGCTAAACATTAAATACAATTTCATAAAAGGGTAACTGTAATAAATTAATATTCTATTCAATCTCAATTTGTAACTTATACAGTAATTTTCTATTTACTATTGAGCTATTTTTCAGAAAGCAGTGTATGAATTGATCTAGACTCATATTTGTACACGTGGATATTTCGAATAAATATATTAACTAACCACTACATTGTAGTTCACTGGGATATCACATTGCATGGTATAATTCCATACAGAGAATACTGTCGAAATCTCATCAAAAGACCTATGTAGGTTAGGTCAGCTGTGACCCACTTAAATGCTGATTGGATCCATTGTGCTATCACTGTCCGATAATTGATACACTGATTCCTCGTTAGCTAAACGACTAACTGACACCTAAGAAATACATGCTGGTATCCTAGTAGTATATTTTAAGATGATTCACTCCATTGCTGAGTTACACCCTGTTTGTTTTCGCAATAAATTTTGTATTGTAGCGAAGTTTCTTCTTCTAATCAAAAGACCTACAACGTTTTTTTCTCTTAAACTATTACTTATTATTTAATAACTGAAAAATATATTCTAGAATATAGCTAGAATTCCATTGGAAATAATATTTATTACACCCAACGTAAAAATGTCAACTTACTCCATAAACGAACATAATGCATCCCATTAATCTTTTAAAAACACCCTTCTGACCAGTGTAACAGAACTATGCATATTGCCTAATCTGTTGACTTCAAATCACGAGATGTATTGTTACTGTAACCACAATTGTTCAACCACCATTTTTAGGAGTTGAAGAGACTATCCTTCAAATAGTGTACTCGAAAGGGCGTTATGCATTTCATATAGTAAAAGTAAACGTTGCAACACAGATATATGATACCAACCACTGAGTGTCTTCAACATTAACAACATCTGGGTTCCCTTTGTCACGCCTATATTTTTTTACTGAGCTCTTGGTCAAGCTACAGTCATACCTGTGTTAACGCAGCTGTATATTCGATTTGGTGGCGTGCGGCCTATTGCTGTTGAGTTGATTCAACAGTATGTGCACAAATAAATTGAGGCAAAAGTCATATCTGTTAGAAGATATTTTGATTTAATTTGATTTATGAAGTTGATTGATCAACATTTTCATTAATGTTTAACTCATCTCAAAAAGTACAATATGTAAAAATGTTTCGACAAAATTCGGATATTATTGTTGATTACAACCAATAGGAAGAATGTTTTATTTGTTGGTTTCAAAACACAATTGTCATGTGTGGGTTACCTCGTTAACATCAAATTACATCAGAGTTCCGCATCAGATTGTATGCACTCTCTTTACCATTCAATGAATGACCTGTTATCAATTGAATTATTTGATTCACAGGTTGGCCTGCAATTCTTTCGACTGATTTGCATAATTTGTGGATGAGTACAATGTTTAGACGTCAATTTTTAAATTGAGTGTCTGGCTAGTAAGATTTGTGTTAACGCAGCTGTATATTCGATTTGGTGGCGTGCGGCCTATTGCTGTTGAGTTGATTCAACAGTATGTGCACAAATAAATTGAGGCAAAAGTCATATCTGTTAGAAGATATTTTGATTTAATTTGATTTATGAAGTTGATTGATCAACATTTTCATTAATGTTTAACTCATCTCAAAAAGTACAATATGTAAAAATGTTTCGACAAAATTCGGATATTATTGTTGATTACAACCAATAGGAAGAATGTTTTATTTGTTGGTTTCAAAACACAATTGTCATGTGTGGGTTACCTCGTTAACATCAAATTACATCAGAGTTCCGCATCAGATTGTATGCACTCTCTTTACCATTCAATGAATGACCTGTTATCAATTGAATTATTTGATTCACAGGTTGGCCTGCAATTCTTTCGACTGATTTGCATAATTTGTGGATGAGTACAATGTTTAGACGTCAATTTTTAAATTGAGTGTCTGGCTAGTAAGATTTGTGTTAACGCAGCTGTATATTCGATTTGGTGGCGTGCGGCCTATTGCTGTTGAGTTGATTCAACAGTATGTGCACAAATAAATTGAGGCAAAAGTCATATCTGTTAGAAGATATTTTGATTTAATTTGATTTATGAAGTTGATTGATCAACATTTTCATTAATGTTTAACTCATCTCAAAAAGTACAATATGTAAAAATGTTTCTACAAAATTCGGATATTATTGTTGATTACAACCAATAGGAAGAATGTTTTATTTGTTGGTTTCAAAACACAATTGTCATGTGTGGGTTACCTCGTTAACATCAAATTACATCAGAGTTCCGCATCAGATTGTATGCACTCTCTTTACCATTCAATGAATGACCTGTTATCAATTGAATTATTTGATTCACAGGTTGGCCTGCAATTCTTTCGACTGATTTGCATAATTTGTGGATGAGTACAATGTTTAGACGTCAATTTTTAAATTGAGTGTCTGGCTAGTAAGATTTATTTATGAGCTTCAGTAAAATTTGAATGGTCATTTTGGTTAGAACGCTTCTCCAATTGATCTCTTGAATGGACCACTTTAATTTAGGTCAATCTCTGATACTCATAATTAGTACATGTATTTGCTGAGCAGACTATTGGTTAGCCGTATTATTAACACTGTACCTGTGTCTGACGTAGTAATTTAGATGACATATTTATTGTATTGCAGTGATTTATACTGATATAATGAAGCTTCGTTAAACAAGCTGCTAGCTGTGAGCTTTTGCTTACAAGTATCATCGTATTCATGACCAAAGTTCAATGTAGTGTATAAATTATTTTTTTTTCTATTTGATCTTTAAAGAACAAACACCGACATCAAATTTCAGGATGGACATTAATGATAACGACAGAAAATATGTTGAACATTCAAAACATATTAAGACAGCCATAAAAGAATATAATCGCCCTTTTATGACAAGTTTGAGTTAATAATTTACAAAGACTATAAATAATACCAATCACATCTCATTTAAGAGAGCATGAGAAACAGATGTTATTGCACTTAATGTCACTGGTTATCGGAATAGATTTGTAAATTGAACGTAGTACCATACACGTATCATACAAATATCAAATAGTAGCGTATATTTATTCCATGCATTTTGAGGGAAAAAACCCTATAATATATGTCATTAGCTCAATCTCAGATTCCGACTCGAAGTACATTGTTTATTCACACCATAGATACCGAAGAAATATACAGAAGTAAACTACGAAAAGTAAACTTAAAAATAAAACATTACCTGAAAGTACGAACAACTTTTCTCTCTATGTGCAAATTTTCGAAAGTCTACAGACTATTTTGGTTTTGGTTTTGCCGAACTCTCATTGAAACAAATCGTATACAGACATCCAACCATGATGTATATGGCCACATAATGAATACCTTAATCGTGCAAATACGTCTTATAATGGCATTTTACAACATTTTCTTGCGGTTATAAGTTTCCAATACAGAAACCTATAACTTAAAAAACATACATGTGAGGAAGGTTTAAATAGCTGTTATAACTATAAGAACATATGCATACATCAGAGTCTGACCATAAAACTATCTTCAATCTCGTCTCTACAATTATTTATGCAAATTATATAAAATAATTTGAAGATAATTGAATCGATGTGATTATTTTAACCGAGAATGTACTCGAGCATCGTATTGAGTAGTGAATAACGTGATAACATTCAATATAAAAAGTCGAGTATGACTGTTTTGCATTTATTAAAGAGTTGTTATTTTGTTATTTTTTATTGATTTTTTTATATTAAGCTTTTTATTGCTACAAAAAATTCTTAAAAGAAATAATAAAGATTAAGTTCGTTTATCATAAAATTGTATTTACTTTATTGCCAAGTTGAGTTCAGTTGTTTAATAATTCAATTTCTTGTAGAAAAATACTTGAATATAGTTACTGATAAAAACTCCACTCTTACAAGGGTATTAAGGAGTAAATTATTTATTATACCCTGATATTGCCTGTAGAAAATCTACTACCAGGTCCACTACGGGTTGTAGCACACTTACAATACAAATTCATTTCAATATCGGAAAAGAAATGTGTTATTGTCACTAGGTTGGATACTTGCGGCAGTGTTGTATTATAACAACACCGAGTATTTGCAGATTTCTGACCACATAAGATATATATAAAAATAAGTTTTGCAAAAATTCCTGAATATTTTTTTAACTTTAATTTAATTTCCCTTAGTATCTCTGTTTTTTGACTCTTGATTTAATATGTACAAAATTAAATATTATATGTATAAATAATTTTGAAAAAAAAATCGAACAAAAAAAACTTACAGAACCTTGTTGACGAAACAAAATTCTGGTCAAAAATAATTGGAAAATTATGCAGGATAAGAAATCAAATCGAAACTTATGTTTTGCGCGTTTGATATAATTTGCTTTTAAAAGTAACCATTCTTTGCTTAAAATATACTAAGAATATACTAAGTTATCATGGGTTTTTCAGTTTGCACTATTCAGTTTATCTTAATTTTGACATGAATGAATTTAATTTATGATTAAGAATTCTTGGATTAACATGACTTTAAATTGCACTTACATACATAATGAAAGTGGATTTCCAGTTGGAGTATTAATTGAGCCGTTCACCGCCCAAAATCTTAAATTCAAGTATTAAGACGTGGTGGATGGATTTGATTTGAAAAAACCGGTTAAGAAGTCCTAGAAAATATGTGAGTACCTAATAAGTAGATTCCTGCGACAAATCTGAGGAGATTTCCATGTTTCTTTTGAAATTCGTGTAGAATGTCCTTTCAATTTCATTCTTCATGTAATAATACTATATTTTCTAGAAATAACTATAATACCGAGATTTTCTTGGGTTTTTTGGTGAACCCCTTCTTTTACGAGTGGGAGGGTTTAGCTTTGACAATGTCAAAAAATACCAAGCCATCTCTCTTTGCAAGACCGTAAAAAAAATTATACTACTGTATTTGTCAAAAAAAAATATGCCGACACAAAAAGATATGCTAGATACTGCGAGATTTAAATGATTTGATTTGATTGCAGTATTATGCATGAAAAGTCTTATTTTTGATAGAAGCAATTAAGATTTCAGCAATTGAATAAAAGATTAGTCGGTAAGGAAAAAGCACTTTGGCTACTATTCGTTTCAATAAAAAAAACCTTACACAATTCATAAATTTGTATAAAAGTCGCAGAATCTATTTTATGTTTTCTGAAACATTATGACCTGAAGCGATCACTGAGGAAATAATTCGCCCCTAGTACATTCAATGAACAGAAATAAATTAAGGTTTCTTATTGGAAGAATACAATATGAAAGTGAAACTTTTTTGCAGAACCAAATGTGAAACACATGGAAAACTGTCGATTTCTGAAAAATTTAATATTTTTTTACAACGTTGTGTAATATTTAATATTTTAATTCTAAGAATATAAGGCTCTTTCTTAAATTATGTATCCACATAGTCATACACATTCTGTTTCTTTCCTTTATTTTTTATTATCCACGTAACAGATGTAAAAATATTTATTTTATTGGCTTCTTCTCTATAGATATACGAACTCCTCTTTGTGTTATTAAAAATGTATTGGTCCTTATCAAAATCATTACAGTCACTCAACATAACATAACATTACAAAGCGCCATTACTCATTGTTGGTTGAGCCTAAGCAGCAATGATTTTGAAAGGGTTCCACCGGGTTCTGGTTAAATGCCACCAAGAAAGTATATGGATACACAATCATACATACAGGAAAATAAATATACACTCGTTCAGATGTTTTTATATATGTACATATATAAAAGAGAGTGAATCTTTACATAGGCATTGTCTTTGCCATTTCTGTTCAGAAGACTAGCAAATATGAACTCCCTCAAGTACTCTTTACGACATTTCGTTCAGATCCCAAAATAAGTGATGTTTGTTAACATCGTTTTGTCTCTGTATTTTCGTGGTGAAAGTTTCTTTATACACATTTAAGGAACGATTCTGGGTGATATATTTAAATATACTCCATTAGAAATGGTGAGACATTACAAAGAACATAAATAACTGTGTTTGCGCTTTTATGTATATTAACTTATCTATATCAAATGGAAGAAGAAAAGCATTTGAATGTTTTGGTTGTAACGAAGCAATATGATTTTACTTTAGAACTCTGTGTAGAGGTATAAAATAGAGAAGAAGATGGAATAACGAAAAAAAAAAAAAACATAAAATCACTACGAAAATAAACCCACATACCTAGCCCATCGAAATCGCTCCTCACCCACACGAATGCAACTGTAGCAGTAGCAAGCAGCTAACTATATCACTCGACTTATATAAATAACGAAAGTAGAAAAAGAAACCACGTGCAATACAACCACTTTTGCAAGTACGCAGCGCAGGGAACAGCACAGCACACACCACACAGTATACACCACACAGCAGTCAGCAGAGTACCATGGGATACAGAACCATCACCACCATCCATTCCCGTCGAACACATCTCTCTGTCTTTCTCTTCCGTTTTCTGTTTCTATCTTAATCGCACTTCATTATCATTGAACGAAACGCAACCCCCAATATCAATGAAAAGCATAGAGCGCGTCGTGTATAGGGGTGTGACTTATTAGGTTTTTCCCCCCGTTGTCTTTTGTTCCTTAAAAAATGCTTCTTCTGATAAAGAACGCAGGCGGCAAATGTGTTGTCCGTTTATTCCCTGTTAATATCGTAAAATTCATTCAGTACGGTTGATGTTGCTGCTTTCGAAGACGGCGGTTATTTTCGTCGAAACCTTGGATGAAAAATTTTCGTTTTTTTTTTTTTCGAACAATCAACACACAACTGAGCTATTTTTGAGTGAGTTAGTAGCGCATCGGCATACCCTGCTGGATAATTACAGTGGATTAAAATATCTCAACATAAAGCCGTCGGATTAACCCAAAAAGCTAATAAACTTGACAACAGGAAGTCAATTTGGCTTATTCCTTTATATATTTGCAAAATAAATGATTTTAAATCAAAACATACTGCACAATTTTCATAAAGTTCAAATAAAAATGTGGAATAAGTTTTAGTTAATATTTTATAACAAATATGGTATTTTGATGATGAATGTGTAAAACCAGTGTTAACCAATAGTGATGCATAAAAATAGTAAATGTTTCTTTTAGAAATATTTATTATATATTTTCAAAATTAATTGAATAAAAAATTGTCAATCATATAAGGAAATATTACGTGCATGTGTGTCTAATTTTTGAGTGATAACCAGTTGCAATAGACAAATTCGGTAAGTTATATATTTCATATTTTAAAAGGTAAAATGGAAAGGGTGTAGTTAAGCCATTATTCATTCGACATACATAGTCAAATAAAACTAATGATAATTCGTACAGGAATTATCGGAACATGTTATAAAATAGTGACAATTGTACGGATTCATCAATTTTCCGTGCTTTTTTTTGTTTTTATTTAAAGAAGACTTATGTGATATTGATTGTGAGTTTATGCAGTTTCTATTAAAAAAAAAATGCAACAATAACTCTAAAATGATAACAATTGCAAAGTTGACTACTACGTGCATATAATATTCAGGCACTAATTCTCCTCGCAGTCTGTCAACTTTCAATTTTGCATACATATGACGTGGACACAAAACCTAAAAATGTGTCATACAGCGAGTATTAGTATTATCTGGTTAGACTATGTACATTATTAGTTAATATAAATAAATAAAGTGCACTCCACATAGAACACGCAAACGATCTTATTTTCCAAACAAACGATTAACTCGGTTGAAGAAAAGTTGGCAACAATATCTCATTCAGGTTAATAATTATGATACGTCATGACTTTGCAATGATTATATATTATATATGTGTATACTACAAGAAAAACATTGAAGATGTAACTTTATCGCTTAAAGATATATGTATATTTGATCTACTCCCAGAAACATAGATATTTGTAAACATTTTTACGACCCAATTGAAATTGCAATTCAGAAGAAATTTCGTAGAAAAACCCTTCTTAAGTTTTACTTACTTTGACTTACTTTTAATTGATAAAAATATAGATATTCACTCGTATAAGGTTGAACAAAGTGCGAACAAACTTCTTAGGACTAAGCAGGAAACAGATGCACTTTGTAGTAACCCTAGGCTTAAAGTTAGTGTATTACTAGGTACCTTTTTGCCATGGTTTCCCGTACAAGACGTGCCTGTAATATAAGAAAAACTTAATATAAACGATTTTTAATGCAATTTTATTTCAAACCAACTAATATATGTATCTATGTACATTGCATTGCATTGTCTTAAAATAGTAGAAAAGCACAAAGGATATTTGTTATTATTGAAGACATTTGGAATGGACATAAATAAGGAAAACTAGTGAATATAGTATTCTCTTCTTTCTTTTAATATGGTTCGACTAGCTATTTTTGCGCATGTTTTGATTTATGTTTGAGGTTAAGCTGTGTTAATGCCCTGTGGAGTGGCAGTACATAACCAGTAAATTTTATCTGCATGCATACATACATCCATATCTACACACATTTGTTCGCTGCTAGGGTAAATTTTTACTGGCTGAATTTTGCTCTTGTGGTTTTGATCAGATCAAACGCTTTTACTGCAATTTAATATGATCAGAAGCTTTTTAAATTAAGTCTTGGCCATATTAAATACAAACTTACAGGCGTCTCTTGATTTATAAAAAAATAGAAAAAATAGAAAAAAATAGTGCAAAGCGAAACTGTGTGTAAGGAGAAACTGAATTCACACACAAAAGGATATATAAATGGTCTGTTTGTTAATCTGTAAATCGACTTATGGAAACTAAAGAAAATAATCTGTTCCATCTACAGCGAGGTAACTCAAACAATCAGTATATAATTAACAACAATGACAGTAACATAATTTAAATACAATAATAATTTAATAGAATGCTATCATTCATTATTCAGGATGTGGAAATATTACATATGCACGTATAATAATTATTGTACACATCCTTATTCGCCTACTTCAGTGTATAAATGTACACAATCCTTAAATATTTTGTTTTTATTTTATTTTAGAGATACCCAGTATATTATCTATAGTTAAATGTCGTGTTGAAGCCTTTCTACAATTAATTTCCCATGTCAATGTTTACAAATTACGCTAATAATATGGGTGGCGCTGTAACTCGTAGAGGGCCAAGGCCTAGCTTCTCAGCAACCACTCGTGTTGAGCGTGCTATTGTTCTCTCACGAATGGACTTATACCGACGCCGAACGCCCAATTTTGAGAAGCTTTTTCTAGACAGTTATACTCTTTGAGCATTGTCAGTGACTCGGTGGGAGACTGAGATTCGAACCTAGACGCCGAGGTTCAAGTGCGTAGGAGTCGACTCTAAGACCCATGGCTGCCACACAAGATTACGCTATCAGCATATAAAATTGCCTCTTACACATATACATAACAGATGTTTGCGATTGAAATTTTTTGAAGGGTTTGTTAGTCAACTTTTTTTGCAGTGTTTATTAAGTCAGTACATCAGATGTAGATAATAAAACAAATTAGTATGTATACAAAATGTATTGTTTTTTAAAAAACATTTCGAAAAAATGTTAGAAACATTATAAATAAAACATTTTCAGTTGCATCCGTTCGCAACATCAATGAGACGTATTAGTATACATATACCTGAAATAAAAGTCGATTCCACCCCAACAGGACAGAAAAGTTCATGACTGCCTTTCCAAATGTTTCTTTCAATGCGATTTCGCATACTGTTCTTCCTTATCATTATCAAGGCTGAGCTCGTGCGTGATAAATTACTTCATATAAATTAATATATTTGAATACAATATTCATGTACATTTTTACATATATGTAACTGCGACAGATATTGATGAACGAGCATTTTCGTTAGTCGGCAAATTTTTGGCGACGGGAATTCAACTACATGTAGTTCGCCTGTGTATACATTTTTATTATTTAACTTCTATCATCAACATAGATTTGTCATTGCGAATATTTCATTACTGAAAGCACCCACCATGACATCAATATTTAATGTCCAATTGAATACCACCAAACTAAGAAATTTTGTTTTAAACGTTCTCCTACTCATAACACAAAACAGTTTTAAGTATAAACACGCCCACAACAAGAAGGGATGTAATGCTGAAGCATCCTATGGGATCTTTAGTGCATTTTTATTCACAACTCCAATAGCATGTGGCGCTTACAAAACCAAAGCGCATTCGTAGTTGATTTCTGATGTTTCTGTTTTGTACATTTCTCCTCTATGTTTTGGGTGACTCCTCCTCGACTATCTATTTGCTGTGGTTCATTGATATTGAATATTTAGATGGAATAAGTCTAAATGCATACATTCTCCTGTATAGACTGAGAGTTCGTTAATAATTTATTCATCACATGTTCGAAACATGCCGAGAATTCTGAAAGATACTGTTGCTGCATTCTCTGTTTCTCTCATGATTATAATTTATCATAAATTAATATAAATATTTCTTTTGTCTTTGCATTGTGGAATAGATAGTTTTCCAGGATCTATGAGTTAATAATGCATTAATAGTTATGGAGCGATGCGACTATGATTTGTTTTGAGTTAGTAAATTTTAATTTTGAAACAATTTATTTTATTCAATATCATAGAAGTATGTACAAGCTAATAAAAACCTGGCGTATATTTCCGATTTAAATAATGCCGGAATGAGGTGATTACAGAGAATAGATTTCTGAACTACAATACAAGTCTGAAAGTTCTAGTTTGAGGCTAACGAAGTTACGGGCCACCACTGTTAGTGATTGAAAAGAAATGGTACGCCATATCACACATGTCATTCATTAAATAAGATATACAATACTTAGCAATTATAACTCACGTAATGCATATTCTTGTTCCCAAGTATTGTGCAGTCGAAAGATAGAAGCCGGACGTTAATTATGTTTACAAAATCATAATGACAATGAGCAGAGAAGGAATATTTCACTGATTCCACGATTTAATAAATATAAAAGTTCCCTTTCTGTACTTGAAATTTATTTGTAAACTATTCAAAATACCCAAACTGCTTAATGAACCACGTTTCTGGCCACAATCAATAGATATATTTTTGATTTGTGGGAGAAAAATATTGTACCTATATGTGTATTAGGATATAGAGGAAAGGTCATCAAAAACCAAATCACATTTTTCAAGTTTTTCAAGTTGAAAACATAAAAATGACGACTTAAAGATAGGAGAAAACAAAAATTTCCACTAAAGGAATGTGACATTCCAACCTAAAAACAGCGAAGTCACACTCCTAATGATAGCCTTCACCAACACGAAGAATGAAGAATGTATCCACAAATCAATCGAATTCTTAAACTGACTTTTGGTCGAAAGAACTTGCTTGCATCGGAAAAAAAACAGAAAAGAATGGTTGTGAGCAAATTTTGATAGAACAATAACAGCGTGTGCGGCCGGGAAATTCGTGTACATCCAACAAATCCCAATGATACCCACAGATTATCCATTCGAGTTCAAACGACTGCATATCTCTGTGGACTTGTGCTTCTCTATGACTATTAATAAATCACAGGCGCAAACTCTGAAAATTGCTGGCGTAGATTAAGAACACGAATGCCTCTCCACAGTCAGTTGTGTGTGGCATGTTCTCGGATGTGTCAGGATAGATGCATCTTTTCATACATATTTATGTACGGTGATATGGATATTCACGTATATAGATTTGTGAAAATACAATAACACAGTACGAACAAAAATTAAAACCATACGAGTATGTTTATATAAGTGAAAGGTCACGGATATTCATACGTTTTGATTTTTTTTTTTTTTGAAAATTCAGTCAATTCAAAAATATAATTTAGGTTTGCCTTCTATTACCTTCAAAGATGGGTATAATACATGGAAAAATTAGAGCAAAGTCGAAATTCTGTAAATTCGTTTGCATTAATTGAAACCAAGCTGAAGAATAATAATGATGCAGATTCAAGTCTTCTAGTCAAGTTAAAAATCAACTATTATTAGTTGAATCACTGATTATTTCTTTTAAATTGTCTCTTCTCATGATACACATTTTACAAATGAAATTTAACATTCGGTAAGAATCTCAGGTTGTTTTAGTGAAAACTTTGTATGTATATTCAACCACAAATTAAACTTAATCTTACTTAAACAAATATATTTTTAAGAAAATTTAAACATTTGTTGTATTTCCAACAAACTAAACTAGGATTGATTTTCTTTGTGTGGCGTTATAGTCCGGAACCGACGTCGTCCTCAACCAACAAGCCTTTACAGGTAGCGCGATCTCTGTGTTACTGCTTACTTACTACTCCAGTTACGCACAAGATTGAGTTTGAGTTATGGTTGAGGGCTCTCTCCACTTGTATCATTTTGTTTCATTTTACATTAATATTTATATTACATTCAAATCGACATTAATGAAGCACATGGATATTTTCACAGAACATTAATTTAGTAAGGGGAATGGTCCTAATTCAACAATGGGGTGTTGTAAAACACTACGATAAGAAATTAATAGTAAAAAAAAATCAAATATTTTATAATAAAGTTGTAGAGATAAATGGGTTTACTTTTCACTGATAGACAATTTTTTTTACATGAACAGTTTGAGCCCATAAAAAGCTGCGTTCTACAAGTAAAACAAATGTTTTGACTTGATTTGTTATGACCAATATATGTGTTCATCAAACAATCATCTCCCGATTAATGATTTTTTGTATAGATGGCAACTTTTTTGCACACATCCGCACGTATCTATTAGAGCAAAGTATGAGTGTATATATACATATATATATACGGATGAGTATGGAACAATATACAATTATGTGTATGCGCACAAGCCACTCCGGTGTAACACACAAAACTGGTGCAGTGGAATAATCTATAAGCCCACTTATGGCAGATGGGAATAGCACTATAATGGTGTCGGTATTGTGAAGATTCAATCCGCAATCAAATTGGTTTGGTATGTCCCCCTTATAGTATTCCCCCAAGATGAAGAGCAAGTGGGATGATTTTGTGCCAAAAAATCATCGTATATAGAAGATGTGTACATAATCGTACCTAATCGATTAGAGCTGCAACATACTCGATTAATTTTAAAAAGACGAATGCGTATATGTTAAAATATCACATTTAGTTTACAAGAAGAATTATTGAAATTCATATTTTTAATGCACACTTAGATAGCTAAGCTGGCTTTACGGATCATTTAGTTAACTAAGAATTTTATATTTACAATAAGATATTTAAAATGTTTACGAAACTCGTTCGGCGCTTGCACTTCTGTTGGGCTTGCACTAACAGTTTTGGAGTAAAGGAGGGAAAGGTGATCTAAAATACATGGATCCAAAACACTCATCACAACTATGAAATACATTTTGATATCATATCTGCAACTTAATAAAAGTAAATCTACACACAGGTAGAGACCCGACGAAGAATAGTCATTCCCGAGAGTTACAGTGCTTACAATGTAAATGATCTCAATCTGTCAAGTTCAGCGACAGTTTTATATTTAACTACTGATGAATTATCCATGAACGAATACCAAAACCAATCTAGGCATTCTAAGTTGTCAACAAATCGATGAAATAATACTCAAATTTAACATTATCATCAATTTAATTACTTTACTCTTTTAAGTCTCTCTTCTACTCTATATACAACTTAAAAGAGTTTTGGTAAAGATTTTGCCAATTTTATTAAATACTTAGAATGCGTTCCTTTAATAATTAACTTAAAACCATGTTTTTTTAAACTGATTACTACACTCTCTGGATCTCAAAGGTAATAACTATACTCACTTATATAATTATTAAAAGAGGTCGACAAAAATAACGGTAACACATACAGGCTTTCAGTTCAGTATTTTATTTTATCAGTAACGCGTTCTCTTTGCCAAGATATATAGAACTTAGAAAAGATTTTGTTCATGTTTTATAGTGAAAACCGCAACGTTTTCACTAATATGGCACTGTAAAGATTTGATGTCGTGACTAACCTAACTCTCAATGCGATCTTGTCAAGATGGTTGCGAAAGAGTTTACTGAATGCCCAGTGTCTGGGTCTACCAAGTGCCAAATAGATACGAAGGAAGTAGTCCAGAGTTTCTCTTTCAGCTTTATGACGGATACCTAGCTGCGTTATTTTTCATCGGCAGGCGCTGTATTGAGCGATGTAATTCTTGTATTATGGCGATGCTTGTATGATATCGTCTGTTGTAGATTTTGTTATCAGATGACCTCGATTGTGCAGAAAAGGTTATTTTAATATAATGCTTCTCAAAATTGGCCGTTCGGAGTCGGCATAAAACTGTAGGTCCCTTCCACTCGTGAGGTAACACACAACCCGAGTGGTTGCTGAAAAGCTAGGCCCTGGCCCTCTACGGGCTGTAGCGCCACCCATATTATTATGATTATTATTATTATTATAATGCTGTGAAACTTTTAGTTAGTATTGCCATTTTATCATGGAAATGACTTGCACCGAACAACATGTCACATTGAGAAATTTTCGGTGTAAAGACCTTAGACCAGACATTTCACATTCATTTCAGGGTGCATAGTTATGTTCTCCACATTTCACACAACTCAGAATTAAAATAATATTTGTTTGATTTGAAACTTTAGTTAATTTTCACTTTCATATTTTTCTGTCTTTTTTTTATGAAATTTTTAAGGAAAACAGTATAGTTGTGGAAAAGTGTTACGGGCCGCAAGTAATCATACAGTGGGCCGCGGGCTGCGAATTTGACCTGCCTTAGACGGTAGAAAAGTTGAAGGAAGATCCGAGCATTTTTCGAACAAAAATTCTGAAAAAACGCTGATTTCTCCTTAAATAAATAAAATGATATGACAAACTAGGGAGCAGCATTACACTTGTTATTATCGCGATACCAGTCAGTACGATCGGCAAAGTGACAAAATTTGACTATCCATATTGACAGAGGTTTCTGTAGTTTTTACTACTTTATTTACATTCGTAATCGCAATTTGCTTTTAATTTGAATTCACTTAAAATATTCTATCACTATATGTAATATACACTATACTCAACCAACAAGCCTCTGCAGCTGGCAGGCTCTTTAGCCACGTGCCCATTTACGCACAGCAAGTTGGCTGAGGTCCTTCTCCACTAGTGTGCATCCCATCTGGGGTTTCGTGAGCGTCTTCTATTGCATTGGTGTGGAGTCGAAGACTCTTTGGGCTGGTGGGTCTTGTCCATGTGATCCACATAGCCTAGGCATCTCAGCTCGCACGAGCTTTTCTTCGTTTATTCCCGCACCTCACGAAATGTAAAGATTTAGTAGATGGACCAATTCGGCCTAAAACCGCACAAGACCTAGCAAATTCTTCGCGAATTGCTTCAGGCGTTCACCACAAAACGGGGGAGAAGATCTTATATACGATATTTAGTAGACTTATCCTTCCACATTGCCGTAGTTAAAGGGATCTCCTTTTTTTGTGGATCGGCCAAAGAAAAAAAAACATTCGACTCATGAGTTGGGGCAAGAGCCCTACAAACTGCTTTCTGTGTCTTCATCGTTAAAGAGTGCAGAAGGAATTTGTCTGCATTCTCAGTATCCACTGCGAATCTATTTACAAAGTGTTCATCATGTTACATACTGTGCAAACATTTGTTGTTGTTTTCAGTTATGTTATGGAGTTATGTCTCTTCTATACTAAAAAGGTTATTAAAGCAGTTTTTAATACCTAAGTTGTAGTTTATGCAGAATAAATAATCTGTTCGTTTGTATCGGTAGTGTAATCTGCCGAATTTAAAACGGCGTCGAATCTAGGATATACATACATAAGTGTGACAATATAATTTTGCGCTCTAGAACCCAGAACTCTCCATGTATTATGTGCTGCAATATTCAGGTTATATAACAGGTACGAGTAATAGAAATATCATAGCATCTGAAGACATCAACATCGGAGCTCCTTGATGCCTATGAATACATATCTTGGTGCCCTTTAATATTGATTGTTTCAACTGTTATTTGGTTGCAAATTTATATGTGTATCATGGTAACTTTTACTATACATATTTAGTCTACGTTTGTTATAATAATAATTTAAGAGATTGAGTACTCTATGCCATTATCAAACCAATCAATTATAATCACGGTGTAGGTACAATCGTAGATCAAAGGAAAATAAATACTAACACCGGTCCCGAAATCGCTACAAAATAGAGAAGTGTAGACAATAGTTTTTGAAAATGGAAGCAATACAAAAAAGTGATTTGAAACAACTCCACACACAAATCTTCTCACGCGTTTTATTCGTTTGTCTTCTGGTGACAGTTTACAAAAGCAAATAATTCCCATAAATTAATGTGAATAAGTTTAATGCATTTAATAGTCTTCAACACAAAGATAATGCAGTGTTCAAATAGTATTCGCAAAGTAATGAAAAGACTATACTGTAGTGTACTAAGTACTAAGCAAGTAATGTCATATTGTAAAGTTTTGTATTAAATAAAACAAAAAATGTGTATTTAAAAATAAACAATATCCATCGCATTCAAGAAGAACACCGGTCCCGAAATCGCTACAAAATAGAGAAGTGTAGACAATAGTTTTTGAAAATGGAAGCAATACAAAAAAGTGATTTGAAACAACCCCACACACAAATCTTCTCACGCGTTTTATTCGTTTGTCTTCTGGTGACAGTTTACAAAAGCAAATAATTCCCATAAATTAATGTGAATAAGTTTAATGCATTTAATAGTCTTCAACACAAAGATAATGCAGTGTTCAAATAGTATTCGCAAAGTAATGAAAATACTATACTGTAGTGTACTAAGTACTAAGCAAGTAATGTCATATTGTAAAGTTTTGTATTAAATAAAACAAAAAATGTGTATTTAAAAATAAACAATATCCATCGCATTCAAGAAGAGTATTTACTAACCTACCTACGCATACACACGCTTTCAAAGTACCACGTTTGAGATGGTATCTATTGTAACACTGTTTGTTTTCTTATATCACCCATCAAGTGCAAAGGGTTAATACCTCACATGAACTTTTGAAAGGTACCATGATTTCAGGAGATAAAACAAAAGTGTACGTTTTTAAAAGAGTGTAGAATTTTAAATTTACTTAACAGATTAAACACCACCGGGTATTGCAGCACCGTAGGTAAATGGGTGATAACACATGCGGCTCTACGAAGTGTCAGATGCATAGTTCTATGACACTGTTCTTCAATGTAACATTCAAGATGAAGATGAAATGTACTTAAAATTCTTGTGATTGCGAGCTGATGGATTTCTTTATGTTCGGAACACAAAATAATAATCCATAATTTTGAAATATTCCATTATTTTGAAATAATGTTATACGATACGCGATTTTTTGTACAAGGCTACTAATTAGGTATTGCAGTTTGTCAAACATTTGTATATGCATAATTTACACTTTATAAAATTTTAGGAAACCGATCTTACAAGAACACTGTTTCTATTACATACTTACTATTCTACTCCAATATTGAGTTCTTTCGCGATTCACATTACTTCTTCACATTTGTCCAAAATACCTGTCAGATCAGAGGACGAAATAGTAAGATAAATGTCTCTGCAAAGTATAAGCATTTCATTTATCGGTTGTATTTACCTCCGTATGTTATTGATAGATAAGGAACTGCTTCTACAAACATAAATATGTATTCATTTTGGAGTTGTGACTCCGCGCCGTGCCGTAATAGGTATGTGCGTCGACTCCTCTGAAACTCCTCACCACTGAAAAGTGCAATGTGTAGCACAAATGTGAAATAAATAGTGGTTGCTGTAGAGCCTAAGTAATTGCTCTCCAGGAGCTGTAATCTGGTCAAGATTATTTCATTGTCAGTATACACAGTTGCTCTTTCGAAAAGAGTGAATGTATTTTCTCTATCATTAATTCTTAGTTGTCTTAAGATACATACAAAGACTGGCTACAGTGATTTGAGGTATTTATTTTATGAACTGGAAATGCCCGCGTTGAAATTATGTTTAACAATACTTAACTCTAAAAACAAGAAAATTTAAAAATATTGTTGATATATTGTATTGTTTTTCTTTCAGATAAGTGCCTTAACGAGCCTCCAAGCAATCATTATTCACGGTAACTAAACTATGGAACGTAACAATGCTATGGAAAATATGAACGATTCCACTGGATTATGTCTTCAAGACCTTGTTGGGAGTGGAAATTCAACAATGAATGGTAACGCAGGCAACGCAAGTTCAAGTTCGGGAAGCAACAGCGGCAACGGCAACTCAAATTCAAACGCAGATCATATGCATAATCATCACAATCTTCACGATTCGGGTTCAACTGTTAGTGTATCAGCGGCTATATCAGGACTTATGCCAATTGGTGGCGTCAGTCTAGGCCAACTTCAACATTCTTCACAAGAACTTAATCATCATCATCATCACCATCACATTGTTCCACCTCACACTCCCACGAATATGCTGCATGAACCGTTAGAAAAACTTAAAAGTAAGTATATTATATTGATACAGGTTCATTTGTTTTATTCCTGTGTCGAATGCTGCTTTGACAGTTCTTTAAGAACGCTGAATTTACCTATGTCATTCAGATGTCCATGCATAACTCAGCATTGAAAATTTATTAATTGTATTCAAACTCACTCGGGTACAATAATCGGCAAACTTACACAATAGCTTATTTTTGCTTTGATAAGAAGGGGTGTTTTCAATAGCCCGCTGTTATATGAGTCCTATTTTTCACACTCCTCATGAAAACACACAAAAATGTTCCGACTAATTGAACACCCTCTTTACTATGTACATACATTCTTGCGTAGATTTGTGTGTGCCTAGGAACTGAAGGAAAACATTTTCGACATCCCCTTGCTACAAGAAATCCCCCTTTTTTCTTTCTTTACCGATTAGTGATGCTACTGATCGAATTATCGTATTACAGCATCAATCAAATTGTAATTTACCGCACATTTAAAGTTAATTGAGATACATTTCTTAACATACATACATATACAATAACCTATCACACGACTACTTTATACTAACTATGTTATATTCACGTATCATCGATTGATGAACATTTTGATAGTCTATTATTAAATCGCAATTTTCGTGAAATGGCGTTCGCTTACAGAACATGACACTTGTTCTGTGTAAGAAAATTAACTGGATATTTTCTTATTGCGACAAGTTGATAGGAAATTCATAAAACGAATAAAAATGTAACTTACCTTATCGGGAGGATCGTTCGATATAATCGAATGGTAAAAGAGGAACATTGGCATCAGTGGCCATCGGGTCGTAACCGATTGTGGTGCGTCGACTTCTACATTGGGTTGTCTGAGTAAAATCCCCGATACTAGCAATATTCATAGTTCGTGCATCCACCTCTTATTTATTGAATTATTGACAATACTCATGGAGTTAAATATCTTGAAAATAAAACATTTCAACCATCGCCCAAAAAAAAATACAGGGCCTCTCCACTCGTGAGGCACACAAACAACGCAAGTGGTTCCTGTTGAACCTATAATATTGCATAATTATAAAAGCTGCACAGTACGAGTTTCTTTATGGTTAATACAAACATTATGATATCTTTACTCTAACATACCTCGCTATTATTATATAAACAAAATTATGGTTCGGATTTATTGCATAGCTAGACCAATGATAGTACCTCGTTAAGAAGTACACGATTGTAGCAGAAAATGTGTTTGGTCTTTTGTAGGTGTTTTGGCAGCTGGGTGCTAACAGATTTTTTTTCCTAGGATAAGCGACGGATCTATTTTTGCTTGACTTCTTCTCATTTACTTTATGACCATCTCGTTCAGCCTGTTTTCCAATCGCCGTGAAAAATTATACCTCGGTACTTTCGGAGCAATTGGATTGATTTGTAGAAGATAACGGCTTCCGTGTTTACAGCTGCCCAAATGACTATCGTTACCAATATCAAATTGGAAGAAATTACACAAATTCGCTGCAGGTTTCGAAACAAACATAGTGAGAACAACGTTGTTTGTTTCTAACCTTAATTGACATCAGGCAAAAACTGTGAAATGGGATGAATGACAATGTATTCCTTTTTCTCCATTGAACCAACCAACTACTTCGAGCTTTCCTTTCTGCGAATTGAATCCAGGACCTATGGGGGTTGAGGAGCACCCTCACTTTTTTGCAATACAGCCATAGCGCAAGTTGATTTCTAGGAGTGCATTGAAAATTTTGCGTACATAATAACACAGGCAAAATCAACATCTGTATTCTAATATGCGCTGTGGGCCGTCGACTCTCCTAAGCGGGGGATGCCAGATCCAATCCGCACAGAAAGCACACCATGAGTGGTCGTTGCAAAAGAAGTTGTAGGACTGTCACGCCACCCTAATTATAATTATATTATATTATATACAAATACATTGTGCGAAGTAATACCAGAGACAATTAATAACTCTTACCGAAGAGGCCTATCTTGTACATACATATAAGCTTGACGAAGTTTCGTATCATTGCAATGAAAAGGACGGATGATAGGAACAAAATTTAAATAAGATTGTAAATAATACATAATTATCATTCCTCACATCTTGTTCAAATTTACATGACGAATTGTAGAAATTATTATTTTTCTTTCAACAATTAAACAAAATTTATTTAATTTGTCATTTATCAAAAAGAGGTGCTTAAACATCCAATAAAGTATCATAAGTTGATAAAGTCGAACAACTTTGTAGATAATACAAAAAAAGTCGTACACATCTTCGGAACTAGACACGCAAAACAAAACAAAATTTGACATTATTTTCGTTGAACATATATACACATATGTTCATACGTTATGCACAAGCAAATTTGGAAATTGATTTCTTTCGGCACACATGGGTATGTGCGCGCCTATTTATGCACATACAAGAAAAATAAAGAATATTATTCTTCTTAATATGTACGTACATATTATACATTAATCATATTTCTTGTGTATATTATTTTATTAATAACACAATTAGACGATTTTTATTTAATTTTTTTAAACAAATTATTATTTGCTTACGTCAAGAAGAAACGCTGAACCAACAAACCTTATTTACAGACATGGCACACACGACACGAAGAGCTCAAACAGCTTATGTGTACTTTTCAGTAGTAAGATAAAAATGTATCTGATCTCTTTAAATTGTGCAATTCTGACCTAACTGTGTAATTCTTGCTATTTGTAGAACAAAATTGAATTTAAAGTGACAGAATAAAGGAACGAGAGATAGGGCGGGGTAAACGAAAACGAAATATATTCAGTGTGAAGTACAATTTAAATGTACCATAACTAAACGTCCATATACAAAGATTTCATATATGTACGTATTTGTAAAAAGCAATTCATACAAGCGTGCATACATCCATACATATATAAATATGTATGTGAACCTTTAAAATATTCAGTTTTATTACAAATGACAGCAACGTGCTGCATGGATTAAAAAATGAATAATTAGTCTAGCACTTCTTCGGAAGCAAGAAATGGAGAAAAAATAAGTAATCATTTTATTTTAAGCGAGGCATGGAACCGTTGCTTCCTCCACAGAAAACATACGGAAACATTTTGAAGAGGGTACTTAGGATTCATTCAAGAGTGTAGCATATCATATCATCCCCATTTGGTTGGTTGCCTTTGTTTTTCATTTCTGAGCACGTCAGAGAGTTCTCACAGGCGCACAGTTTATGGGTGAACCGGAAAATAAGGATAAATGTTTTAACATATCGCAGGCTCCCATGACGGTATTTTTTTTTTCTTCTTCATATGATTCTATTTTGGTTTTACTACTGTATACATAATTCGTTGTAACATTTGACACGCGCTCTAAGGTTGAGGTCAAGTAATATTATATTTATATTATATTATCAATATATCTCTTAACCTATAAAGATACAAATGCACACACAATGAGTGCATTTTTTCAAATTTATTTAGATTTTCCATTCAATCCCAACAAATGAGTACACAGTACAAATGACTTTACCTGTGAATGCACATACAATCGTGTGTATATTCATGCATACATAGCCATAAACGTATCTGTTTTGAGGGATGTCAAATATGGTTTTTCAAAGGTGCTTAGAGATTATGATGTTCACCACTGATAAAAACAAGGAATTATTACAACTTTAATTTTCTTTATCTAGGTGCAATAAAAAGAGCAAATATTCCCTTTTCTTTGAGATTTCTTACAAATAATGATAAGTTATACTCGTATGCCCTTGTTTGTATAAAAATCGTATCATACGAGAACATAAAATGCTGTACAACAATCTTATCTGACTTAGCGAAACTACTTTTATACATGTTACCTTCTATTACGAACTAGATTCAGCTGCGTAGGTGCAGATACACAAAAGTTTGTGTATAATCAAGAAAACTCCCTTTTTAGTATTTCCTTTTTCTTTTCCCAACAAATATGTTTCAAATGCATTCAGACTAATTTATTTAAAAGTGCATATAACCGTAAAAACTCTTTATTACACCCTCCTTTGTAAAAGTCAAAATTTTCGCCATATGGATACCTATTTTTCTTTTGTAGATTAGCATTATCATACATTTATCGTTGGTGGCAAGTTCGCATTTAGATTGCGGTTTACTTGCATTCATCTGCATTAATTTGGGGTGACTTTAATGTTTCTTCACTTTGCATGATTTTATTAGCTATGATCCCATATGCTACCCATTTATGTACATATGTATAAAATCTGCAATCCCTTCATACTGAATGTAGAATATATGTACATACATAAGTTTTCCATTCCAATTGACTTTTTGTATTGAATAGTTGTGATGATGCTTATGTTATTTGTTGAATAAATTGTTTGGCTCTACAAGTACTTATGATTTAATAATAATAATAAATATGTAATTGCTTATATATTTAAGCATTTTTGTGCGTACATGTATGTACATGTAAGGTGAAATAAAAATGAGGATTAACGAATGTTCACCCAACTAATCTGATATCAATTTTTCTAACAACACCGAATGTGTGAAGGGCATATTACAGAGATTAAACTAAAAAAACGGAACGTGCCTAGTTTGAAGTTTTAAAAAAAGAACCGAACAGATGTTGGGGTATCACGCTTACACATGACCAATACGGGATAAAACATTTTAAAGATGCAGTTACGGATTTTCGGATATCTATTTCGGTATTTTCCTAATCCAAAATGTGATTTCTACTCAGACCGTTTGTTGTCGTGTAATTTTTTGTACTCTGCTCTTTTGGTAATATATGTTTTCCTAATCCACACATTATGGCTCCAAATGATTGTTAAAATTAGGAAATTTGTACTTCTAATGTCCATATCCAATGTACGTACGTAGATATAGGTATGTATGTATGCCTGATATTAAAGCGGCAAGCAATAAGAAAAGTCTTGACCCAAAAAGAAGTCTACACTCAAAAATTGCACGATTGTCATATTATTAAAAATAACTAGCCGCAATCACAATAGTTTGCATATGTACGTGTTTCAACCGATTACATAACCCAGTGGCTATTATTTTCTTATTTCCTAACAAATAGTTTATTAGCTGGACTGCGAATTAGCGACAGAGTCTTATCATCGTTGGCAACTCTTCCAATAACGGATGAAGGTTGAACTATTTGTTGTTGGTTCTTTGGTTCTTTGGTTCGTTGGTTCGGGCTTAACAGATTGGATGTTATACATATATATGCGCAAATTTAAAATTAGTTCACAGTTTTGTGTTTCGACAGTTGTTTTTTGATTGATTATTATGTACATACTATTATTTACTTCAATGCTAGATAATCACGACAGTGCATGGATATATGTAATTATTCGTCTGCCGGTAAGAGAAATGTTATTTCCTTAAAATGATTGCACAAAACGACACTGAGCAACAATTCAATTGTTTACTTCACTTCAATTGAAAATTAAAATTAAATTAAAATAAAAGACTGACAAAATGACTTAATTCGATGAACAAAGCGATTAGCCAAAAACGCAGTAAATATGTACACAAGTATATCCTTTAAAATGACTTAATTCGAATTAATTCGAAAATGACTTAATTCGATGAACAAAGCGATTAGCCAAAAACGCAGTAAATATGTACACAAGTATATCCTTTAAAATGTTTGTTCGTTTACGTTTATGATTTATATATAAGAAACCATTTAGTTAGCAATAGAAAAGGTAAAACTCACGTTTTAACCGAAGAAACGGCACGAGTTGGTCATTGCGAAATTCTCTCAAGCTCGGTATAACGCGTTTCAATGTTTGTCAAAAACAAACGCATGAACTCATCGTTCCAATTTAGGCTAACCGCCGACTTGCCAATTTAGAAAAATAAATAGTACGTCACACTTAAATAACATGAATATGAAATTTTAAAGATTGACGACGTCACGGCGACGTGGGTGTGTGTACGAAAAGCTCGATTGATTGTTTTTAGAATGTAGGCAATGGCTCTTTACGAACTGTAATAGTTACAAGTGCTAATAATATGGGTGGCACTACAGCCCGTAGAGGGCCAGAGTCTAGCTTCTCAGCAACCACTTGTGCTGTGCGTGCTACTGTTCTATCACGAGTGGAAGGGACCTACAGTTTTATGCCGTCTCCGAACGGCCAAGTTTGAGAAGCTTTTTCTAGACAGTTATACTCTTTAAGCATTGTCAGTGACTCGAAAGAGGTGAGGCCGTGAAAAGTATTTCTTTTCGAACCTAGGAATCGAACCTAGGCAGGTAGGTCCAAGTGCGTAGGAGTCGACGCACATACCCACAACGGCACGGGCCACCACACAAGTGCTTTTATCATTGCAATTTTTCATATTGTTTTGATATTGATTGACGATGTCACAGCGATACACCCACGTCGCTACACATTATTTTTTTCTTAGGCACTCAAAATATGGAACATGCCATTAATGCCTAGCAAACTAATTTGATAATTTTCGTACTATGCTTCAGACTGCGTCTTTTCACTTTATGCAAGACTTCTAATGAATTGAGCTAACTTTGGGTTCCTTAATTTTTTACCAACTTACAATATATGCATATATGCAAGCTTTATTATATGATTAAACAGTCCACAAAGGGGTTCTCTCAAAAGCAATGCTATATTCTTGTATTATATATTCTTGTCCTTGAAGTCATTTTTAATTGAGTATTATTTAATTAAAATTAGTAGATTTCTTCATTTATGAACAGTCACGATAAGATTTTAAATATGTAATATGATGGCATTTGTCGTTGGAACACACGGGAACGTCTCTTATCAATGACGACTGTATTATTATACCTACATACTCGCATATACATATGTATGTCACCATCTGCGTTAATCAATTTGTCGCTACCACTCTATATTTGTTCAATTCTTTTATCAAACATTCATTTATTTTAACTCTTCTCATTAACTGCATCTAAATGCAGCTATACGAACAGATCAGATAGGGATAACACAAATCTATGCACTCCTCATTTTCTGACCATCTGTTCATATATGTACGTATATGTCCTACCCACAGAATATGAATGATCAATTCATGGACAGACCATACTACGGATGACGCCTCACAAAAAGATCTGTGTGTGTTTATGTCCCATTAAAATCGAATCAAATAAATTAATCAATTATATTACTGGTAGGTATACCTCTTTACAATGTGCAAGCAAAAAGAATAATAGATTTCTTTTTGTCATATTGCCAATTGCTCGGTTCGCTATTTCCTTTGTCAACCCTGCACATTGTTTTTTCACAACATGTTCGAGCTGCTAAAGGAGTTGCCTATGGGTGGAAGAGGCGAAACATGTTTGTATCCTTCTGCAAATATTTTGACTGACTTGAATTGATTCGGGTGATTTATTGATGAGACAAAAACTCATGACAGGAATGACAGTTATAAATTTTTTGTAGAACCGACAATAAAATGATTTTTGTTATTTTGTGTTTTATATTGCTCAGTATTAAGAAAATAAAATATTATTGATCTCTAATTTTAAATCTATGTTTTGGTCTTATTACAGTATGGGCTGAAACTGGGGACTTCCGCGATACGACACACAGTTCAATGGCAGCTGTTGCAAATAGTTTGGATCCAACTCAACTAGGATTTCAATCGTCATTGTTGAGAACTAGAAGTAGAGATAGGAAAGAAGGTTGGTTAATAATTGCAATTGTCATCTAGTTATATACATATTACATTTAACTATGGATAAACTATACGATTTGAGTAAATAAAGTAGCAGTACTATGGTTATGAACGCGAATTCGTTTATTGATTCATGCTTGATTGTAGATTATTTCTAATTCTAGGCAATCGTTCAACTAATGACACAACAATAAAATCGGAAAACACAAGCAATATGGGTCAAGATGACTCTATTATATCTGGAAAGGATGATACGAAAAATGACAAGAAAAATAAGAGACAACGTCGACAGAGGACCCATTTCACCTCACAGCAGTTGCAGGAGTTAGAACACACATTCAGTAGAAATCGATATCCGGATATGTCGACGCGAGAGGAAATTGCGATGTGGACTAATTTAACAGAAGCCAGAGTAAGGGTAAGTACTGAATAGCATAAGAAATGTAGCTAGACAATCTTTTTTGCTTTCCCTAGGTAGACAAATACACAAAAAAAAATTATGAAACAATTTGAAACATCAGTAATATTTAAAGCAGTTATTTGAAAGGCGAACAATCAATCAAGAATTATAATACAAATATTATATCAACTATTATTATAATTCGTGAGGGTTTTATTTCACAAAGTTAAAGTTATCGAGAGTTCATAACTTTTATTTGGACAGTCTTTGAATTCTATTGGTAAAGTAGAAATAGTGTTTTATGAATTTATTCACCCCAACGTTACTGAGCGCTTTTACTTGAGTCTGTTGTTGATTTATGTTTATTTATGCCCATCATTTTTAATTGTTAGAGCAATTAATGATTAGTTGTTTGCTGACATATCATTCGTCGATTGAATTTTCTTGAACATTTCTTTAACAATGATTTGGACAGTTATATTTGTGGATTGTTAAGTTAAGTTACCCAAGAAGGCATAAACTGCATCCAAAATTTATAAGATTACCAACAGGGCCGGGAAAGTACTTAGCGAAATATTATATATAATTAATATCGTGGTATTCACAAAAATTCCTGTTCAACACAATGCATATATCCGTAGAAACTTTATTGCAAAATGTTCTTTTCATAATCTAACATGAAAAACAAGCGTTGAAGAACGAAATTTCCCATTAGGACAAAATGTATTTACTTAATTAGATTGATTTTATCCGCAGAAAGTGTTTGGTGAGGAAACGTGTTTTGTGACTTTTTTTTGCATATAGTGCATATAGTTAAGAAAATCGTGACGTGTTTGTAGAAAGTCGTATTTTGAAATAAAACGCAAACCATAGAGACGTCTCGAAATTATTGGTTTAAAGTATTATCAAAACATTTATGTATAAAATTCAACGTCGTTCATATGTTTACCACAGGAAACTGTCGATTTGTTGAACCCGATTTTTAATGACTCGGCTAGACATTTCGACGGAAACGACCGCTATCGCTTGTTCAATATTGTTCAATTTTGTTCAATATTGTTACACCAATGGTTCAACATAGCCTTAGAAAATCGAGTGGTATTAAGCGGCTAGACCTTTTCACAAAATTCACGCTGGGGTATAGACTGTTTTGGTTCGTTTGCGACGAAAGTTGTCTCACTGGCATGGGAACATCCAACAGCAAAAATGTAGACTTTGTTCACTAGACTATGAACTTCTTGACTAATGGGACGAGAATTACAACCAACGGCTCTTAAATACGCCGTCACCAACTCGGAATTTTAGTAATAAGTTATAACTATTTGTAAGCATTTTTAGTTCGTGAATCATGATGAAAGTGTTTAATCTGTAATTTTATGGTCTTAACGCTTTTATATTGATTAAATCAACTTAAGGACATTGGCTGGTTTGTAATTGTTGTTATTGATTCATATTTCCAGATAGATGTCCACAAATTTTCCTCTGATTCTAAATAAATTAGTCCATCTAACATGAATTTTAAAAAGTAGATAGGGGACAAGCCGTCTGCAAATTGACCAAATAAGCATAGTACATATATATATGTAAAAATGTGTCTCCATTTGATTAATTCGAATGAACCAAATCGACATTATACGATTACGTTAACCGAAAGTTGATAGACCAAATTATTGTTCGCTCAAAATATCGGGGGTAAATCACATTGTGCAATAATGATTACTTTCCCTTAAATGACTTCTCTTTTTTATCTCCCCTTATGCGCCACAATATTTTAGTTTAACCCTAATGCCTCTTGTATGACATTTTACATTGATGCATTTTCGCCCCTCTGTAAACTCACAGATGTTTACACTAACAACTTTCAACGTGGGGTTGACAAATTACCATCGTATGATAATCCATTGTAATTTCGCATTTATGTCTTTTGTGAAGGAAGATATAATGGACCATAAAGCAATATTTGTTATTGTCCTTTGGTTACCCTAACAGTTTATTGTATTCAAATCGGTGATACATACTAATACAGATGTGTACATCGTTTATGCAACCACACAACTATTATATAAAACATATGCCAATAATACGGCAATATGGAAGGAGAATTCTTGTAAAAGATATGTATATTGAAGCTGACCCAGTTCATTGTATTTCATGATTTTCATAGCATATGTAGGTATAGAAGTAGCAGTTTTGCACTATAGAAATCAATTCTGAATTAGAAATCAGGTAAAAGGAAGCTATTAACTATGTAACTTGTTAGGCACAAGTTTTTTACAATTTTTGTTGTTCAAATGCAAAGTACAAATTGGACGTAGCCAAACAAAAATGTCGGGAGGATATGATAAAAAAAAAATGTTTCTTTTTTAAGGTTGGGAGCGATTGAAGAAAATAAAATAATGTTAAATTTCAAATTTATTGAGTAGTAATTTGTTAACAAGGAAAGTAAGTAGGAAAGGTTAAAAAATGTAACTATATGCAACATAATAATAAATTTAATCGCAGTATATATAATTCCCGATGAATTGACATTAAGGCTAAACCAGTAAGTCGATCTTCACCGGAAGATTTTAAGCGTTTCCTAAAGCTGTTATGGTGTTCTTTGAACGCTGTGCCTCTGGTTGTTCATGACATTTTGTTTTTCACATCAGAAACTCAGCCTTCCCAATCCAAAAACCTTTTATAAAATTAAAATGTACTTTGTTAAACTTAGTTTTACTTTTGCCAAGTATTGACGGGATGAAAATATATTTAATGATGATAGAACGGTGTTATGGTTCTCGAACCGAGTTTCGAGCTGTGCTATGAAGTCGTCCAACAAATACTAAAATATGAAAAATGGACACGAACATGAACATGTTTAGGTTGAGTTAACGGAACGAAGTTTTTGGCAAAAGATCGTGTTACCTAAAATATGCACTTGCCAAGAATGTCGGCAAATCAAGCCCCTGTAATCCCCCCCAGCTACGGTATTGGTCATATGAGTCTAGATTTTAGTATCCTGTCATAAAATCAGCATAAGTAATAAATAATGTAATGCACATGCGATAGTCGCGATCCTTTTCAACCACATGACAGCTAGATCACTTCCTCATAAACATCAATGTAAGAAACGAAGACAAATGTACCGTAGGTTATGTATCATTATAAAGTAAGAATGTAGTATAAGAAAGATTTTAAACCGAACATCTTAACAAAAGATTTTAACGCAGAAATACATACAGTTTCATTTGAATTTCATTCATTAAAGAAGTGTTTCGTTTAATAATATAACATAATAATATTGGTGGCGCTACAGCCCGTAGAGGGTCAGGGCCTAGCTTTTTAGCAACCACTCGTGTTCTGCGCGCTATTGTTCTATCACGAGTGGAAGGAACCTACAGTTTTATGCCGACTCCGAACGGCCAATTTTGAGAAGCTTTTTCTAGAAGTTATACTTTTGAGCATTGTCAGTGACTCGAAAGAGGTGGGCCGTGAAAAGTATTTCTTGTCGTACCAGGAATCGAACCTATACAGGTAGATCCAAGTGCGTAGGAGTCGACGCACATACCCACAACGCCACGGGCCACCACATATAAAATATTAAGACAAATCTTAATATAAAATTTCTATCCACGTATGCGTAATCATGACGATGTTCCTGCATCGATTCTTTACAAAACTGTGAATGGGAACTCTCATGCGACCAGACCAGGACATTTCTGATTTTGACTTGTTTCGATCAATGCAGTGATTTTTAAGGAAGCTTACTTGCATACAGTTTAATTCTGTAATTTGAATTTGATTTATTTGAATTTACTTTTTGTAATATAATGCTTAAAATCTTAAAGATTACTCAACTAGGTTTATAATTAAATATAATCTTATAAATAACTAATTTACTAATTAGTATTTATTTATCTCTTTAAAAGGTTTGGTTCAAAAATCGTCGTGCAAAATGGCGCAAACGTGAACGTAACGCAATGAATGCTGCCGTCGCTGCAGCTGACTTCAAAAGTGGTTTTGGAACACAATTTATGCAACCATTTGCAGATGATTCCTTATATTCTTCGTATTCCCCGTACAATAATTGGACGAAAGTTCCATCGCCTCTTGGAACGAAACCATTCCCATGGCCAGTAAATCCATTGGGATCAGTTGTATCATCTAGTCATCATCAAAATTCAATGAATTGTTTTAACGCAACAGGATCCGCCGTTAGTATGAATACCGGAACAATGTTACCTAGTGGTATGGGATCATCGTTATCTGGTTCCTCTTCAGGATCAGCAGTAGGTGGTCCACCATGCCATTATTCAGCGCCTAGCAACCCATATATGTATCACCCAAGGGCAACGACGGAACCTTGTGCTGCAATGAGTTCCAGTATTGCGACACTTCGACTTAAGGCGAAACAACATACGTCGGGATTTTCAAGTCCGTATTCTGTCCCTTCACCAGTGTCCAGATCGAATTCTGCAGGTCTATCCGCTTGTCAGTATACGGGTATTACAGACGTAGTCTGAGAAAACGCCCTCGGGGCTTTCTTAAATCAACATCAGCACCATTTACATCATCACTTTCATACAAACAACAACAGTGGTAATACAAATCTTTCACTAGCGAGGATTTCACCAAACGACGATCACGATAGTATCATTGGTAATAATACAAACGATACTAACGATGATCTCGAAACAGTTGCAGAATAAATATATGGAATATATGATTAATTGTGTGCTAAGTTAAATCCGAGGAAACTATAAAATCAAAAAGAGTATACATTCAAATTTGTTTTGATACAAATTTCAAATGCAAATAAATCTTTCAACAAAGAACAATAACGATCCAAAAATCTATACATACATATAAATACATACAGTATATCAGAACGTTTTCAATATAAAATGTTTATAATTTGTGCAATTCATACAAAAATCCGTAAACATACATACATATGTATATGTTTTATATAATGAAAAGCCAATAACTACCATTAACATTTTTATTTAAAATTCTAAAACAATCTGTCATTTAGCAGAAATCGCCTATCGCGCATTTACTTATTGCATCATTAGTAAGATTCATACTAATGCTTTATTCATTGTTTACATAATTTTTTTTTTAAATATGTTAATTTAAAATTAATTATAAATAAATAAATAAAATAAAAAAATAGCATTAAGTTTTGGTGTAATTTGATGAAAACATGTGTTATTGATTATTGTTTTGATTCGACATTATTGAATGATGGCGAAAAATTAGATTCATTTTTTACTATTATTAACAATAATACAATAATGTGTAACAGATAAATATGTAAACAATTAGAAATACGTATTTCCATTTTAAAATGTTTTAAGAGTTCGCTCAACGTATCACATTGATAGGAATTAATATCCTAAAATAAGTGTAACATTTCATTTGCACTGATAATGAATTGCATATTTATTAAGCAGTCGTCTAGTCTTAAAAAAATAATAAAAGAAAATTAATTTAAATAAAATTATAATTAAAATCGATTAATAGTAATGATAATAATAAATAAATAAGAAAATAAACCTAAGGAAAGTTGGCTAATAAATAAATGTATTTTTATTTAAACAAATGTGTTTCGTTGTACATATGCAGTGCGTTTTTATTAAATATTATTTAATTTTAAAACATTAAAGACTATTTGCTCAGAACATCTATTGGGAACTAGTTTTGTCAATTTTTTGTTTTCATACGTAAAGTGCGATTGAGTTCGCAATTCGTGGGGAACCTAACACTGAACACAAGTGTCACATGCTGGGATTTCATGTAATGTTCTTCTAATGTAATTTTTTATTGGTGGCACTGCAGCCCAGGGCCTTGCGTATACAGCAACCACTACACAACCTTCTCCCCTGAAATAAAAAAAAATTTTATTAAAAATAAACAATTAAAGTTTTAACTTGCGTGCTATTGTTATTTCACAAGTGGAAGGACCTTTCTAGAGGGTTATATTATTTGGGATTATGTTTGTTATACCGGGAATCGATCTTAGACACCGCGGTTTCAAATGCGTAAGAGTCGACGCACAGACCAACAACGCCACGGCCACCAGCAGTGATGGATAACTTTAATTTTAATTAAATTACAATTAATTGCACCAGTAATTTAATTCCTTTTCAATTACACAGTAATTGTAATTTAAATTATAATTATAACTAAACGAAATTTCAATTAATAATTCCAATGTCATTACGAACGTTATTAAAATGAAGTAAATATACATGTATTTAAGTTATTTTTTCAATGTATTCGATTTGATAAACTTAAAGAAAAAACATTTTAAATAAGAAATTCATAACGAACTTTTCGAAACTCAGAGTTAGCCTTAAGCCTTAAGAAATTTTCATCAGAAAGTTTGTTCCGATGAGGGGCATTAAAATAGCATTAAAAAGAAAACAGCCTTTCTACTGGAGAAGAGGAAGGTAGAATATAATTGTATTTCATAAACAGCTTTCATATTTTTGGATATTTCTCCAAACACCTGAATGAAACATTCCTATGCGGTGAGGTATGTAAGCACTTGAAGCCCTTCCGCTGTAGATGGAGAACTTGATGTCGGTTGAAATGCATGGTCTTCGTTAGATGGATCATCGTTGAATTTTTTCGCACAATTTTTTCTGGATTTAAAGAAAAAATTAATTTACTATCATTTCCGTAATCAAAAAATGTTATGTCATGCACAATGTATGTCATGAAAATTTTTTGTACATCCTCTAGATTTTTACCCGACGTTGCTTTTAAGACATTGAACCACTTCATTTTTATTGGCGGGCAGGTAATTGCTGCTATTATTGCACAATATTCCATGACTCCAAATACTCCAAATCCACTGCTGTTAAGTTTGCTATTAAGAGCTTGAGTGCGGAGGCGGCGACGTCCGAAACAGCAGCAGCCGAGACAGGACAATGTTCACTATGTGTCCGACAGAGAGGTAGGCCTGTTTGTGATAAGTCGTTGGCATCGGACACATCGGACAGAAGATGAAGTGCAGCGAGTACTTCGTTCCAAACAAAATGAAGTACAAGACATAGTGGAGAAAAAGAATCGTCTCCTCGCAGAAACAAGAGTGCTAAGAACCAGCACTCTCGCTAGGCGAGCGCTGGACCAATCTGAACTGCGTCTGGCAAAGTATTAGAAGGCGCGACGGCATTCTTCAATCGCTGTCAAAGGTTGGGCACGCCGCGTCGAACTGCCAAATGCAGCCTTGATGTGTGTAGTGCAGTAATATCCACAAGGCGGAGGACTGCCCGCTGCGGAAAGAGGAAGCCGCTGACAAAAGTCAGCTCAAGTGCGTACTCTACGGGAACGCGGTCACACCGCTAACTATCGGAGTTGCCCTAAGTTCAAGCAGCTATAAACAAAAGTCCAGTAAAAGTTCAAGTTCTGCAGAAGCAGCCCCCACTGAAAAATCAACTTGGGGCAGCCATAACCGTAACCCCTCAAGTTACATACGCCCAAATGGCGTCTGGTCAGAGGAGCACGGAAAGGAGCTACCGAAGGTGGTGCCACAGGTTCCAGTGCATACGATCCAACGCCCAATTGAAAATCCTTCATTGAAAGGCATATGGATCGGTTAGATGAGCAGGTAAGCCAATTTCTGGCGCTCCTGCAGAGCCAAGCACGTCACCAGTCCTGATGACTGCGCAAACGGAGAGCCCTTTCAGGATCCTCGCAGTGAATACGAATTCATTGATAGGGATCCCTCGAAAAAACGAGCTCTATATTTGATTAGCGAAACTAAGCTAACTCAGAGAGGCATATTGGAGCACAGTAATAATGTTATTATAAGAGCCCAACTACAAAGGTGGAGGCGGTGTTGCGATCTTCATTACCCCTTCGGATAGGCGTTAGAATATATCTGTCGTAAGAGGCGACTAAAAGCCAACGTTTATTAACACAAACAAATTTTTTTTAAAATTTAATGAGCTAAACTGGTGTATGTATTACCCCAGGCGGAATGCCAATTGCACTGGAAAATCCACACTCTTTTGCGTCAGACTACGGATTCTGGGGAGAGTCAGTTATTGCGTTTGATTGGTCCTTTCGGAAAAAGTTCAAGGGTAACAAGATCACCACCATCACGATCAACTAAAAAATCCATGGGCGCATTAGCGCCAGTTAAAAGTACTGTGTCCAAACACACATGACGAAAACGCCTTAGCTTCGGACTAAGGTGAGCTAGCATGGAAGCTCTATGCGAACAACTAAGACTGGAGCTTGGTAAACTAAAAATAGAAAATACGGAAAGGCATGAAGCCAAGCCCGAAAAGAAACAAAATGCAAACATTGAGTACCTCACGGATGAAGAAGAACTCGATCGTGAATCGGACTGGTTAACAAAAAGGCGACCAGGCAAACAACGAAAGGCGGGATGCTCACCAAAGTTATCGATAGAAAAAAAGGTGTACCAAAAACAAATAACAGTGCTAACAACGAAAGAAAGCAACTGAAGGAACGACCACCGCCTCCAATTAACGTACTCGGAATTGCGGAATACAAAGAGTTGACCATTATCTTAAAAACAACGTTACGATCCGAATATAGACTATCATCGCGTAACAATAGTGCATGGAAGATAACCGTAAAGGACTCTAATGGCTACAGAGCTCTATCACAAAAACTAAACAGTGGTATACATATGAAAACAAATCAGCCTACTCGAGTCGTAGCTAGAGGACTTCATTCGTCTTGCCCAAAAGAAGACATTGTTGATGACTTAGAAAATAAAGGCTTCAAAATAGTTGATGCTACCAACATACTCTCAACATAGACCAAAATATGTAGTATAAAAACAAGCTTGAACATGCTTGTTAAGATTGAAGCCTTACGCAGGAATGAAAATTAATACCTCAATGCAAGCGATGCCAGGGTTTTAATCACATAAGAAAGTACTGCCAAAAATCATCGTTGCATTAAATGCGCAGGAGAGCACCGAAGAATGCAACAACACAAGCAAGGGTACATTTGCAACCTGCATTAGAAAGTCGGCTAACTCATCACACATTGGAGTGAAAACATTTGCCGAAACAGTAGCAGCTTCGAGTGAGAGTAGTAGAAAGCCACTAGATCCCGTTTCTCATACTTTCTCTATTATACTGCAAAAACTTGAGGAGCGGAGTCTGGCGAACAAACTTATTTTTGAGAGACTTTTAATTCTAGAAACTAACATTAACAAGACAAATAACCGAACATGAATAAGTCAATAAGAATTTTGAACTGGAATGCAAACGGACTGCTGCAAAAGCTTGACGAACTAGAGCTTTATATTCGGGAAAAAACATATCGACATATGCTTGATTTCTGAGACACACTTAACCCTTAATTACCCATCGGAAAGGGTTTATACGAGATAACATTAAACACTTTTTTTTTTTTTTTAATTCATTTTTGTTTATTAATTCAGAAAACTTACATACTAGACAAAAATGCCTAAAGCTAGTTGGACGAACAATGTTACTATTTCTAACTTAACTACTACTAACTAGGCGGGCGCTGTAAGCTAAACTTAATCTTAAATTATGTCTTTCGACCTACTCTAACTATAATTAAATTAGATACTAATATTTAAACGAACAATTTTATATTATGAAAAAATTAAAACATAATAACTTAACATTTTATTTAAAAATTACAAACTAACTTACATTCTACCATAAAATAAACTTAAACAACTAAACAAATCTACTTATATATGCATATAAATTTATATATACTATATCCTATACACATATGTATACGCATATATCCTTATATACATTATAATGTATAAATGTATCTACTTGTATACATAAATACATCATTTGTCAATTTTTTTTTTCTTTTTTTTTTTTTTTTTTTATTTTTTTTTTTTATTTATATACAACTTAAAATACCTTACAACTACCCTAAGATATGGAAGTCGGCCATAGGTTGCAGCTGATGAATTTCTATAACCCACTGCAAGACAGTGACCGACTGCGTCCCATAAGGGGATACGCACTACCCTTTCTACCCCGGGTCTAAAGGGTTCGAAGCTGGAGTTCCCTCGCTCCCCAGCCACCAGAACTTTCGATGTTGCATAGCAACATCCCGCACATCTCGACTCGATACCGCTGTACTGAACCGGAGGAGACCCTCCTCAGCTCGTTGTGTGACGGAACGGTCGTGGTTGAGTCGCCCATCCACAGTTGAACGGGCGATGTGAAAAATGAGCGGTACCGCATTTATGTCTTGTAACAGACCGTACATGTCTAAATGGAGAAAAGTTTCTGGGGGGACGAAGCCACTGTGACGTACCCTTTCATGGTACTGAGGATTGGGGTAGTAAGCCCCAGAGATCAAGTTATTGACTGAGTTCATCGCTCTGGCAGTATGGCCTCGAATCAATTTCAACAGGAAATTGTCCACTCGTATCAGGTTCGCCCCGTTGTATAAAACCTCATTGGAGTAGAATTTTCTGTACTGGGACTCTGGTGTTCTGTAAAGGCGAAGGCCCTAAGACAAGCCCTCTCAAACACCCGAATCTTTTCCATCAAGCTTGCACTCACGTTGAACCACACGGGACAGCCATAGGTGAGCATTGGCCGGATGAGGGCCATGTAGCAGATTACCTTCACCCTCGCATCGAGTTGGCTGTTGTAAAACAGTCTCTTTGTAAGAGCGAAAGCGCCTCGGGCTCGGGCTAGAGCAGCATCTACATGTTTGTTAAAATATAGATATTGATCTGGCCAGATCCCCAGGTATCTGACTACAGTCCTTTGCGCCAGTGGTTGCCCGTGACGCCCAACAATTGAGAACTTTCGCCAATTCTTTTTTGTGTCCGCCGAAGCCTTATACAATGGGGTCCTGAACAGTATGGTTTCCGACTTCTGAAAGTTGATATTCAACTTCCAGTCATCGCAACTTCTCATGAATGAATCGAAGTCACCCTGCGCGAGAGTAGTGATGTCCTCGATCTTTTTGCCTGATCTGTACACAATCAAGTCGTCGGCGTACGCAATTACATGAGGAAGAGAACTTATCAGATCGCTCAAGAAAATGTTGAACAGGATCGGCGAATTAACGGCACCCTGTTGGAGACCATTTTTTACTTCAAAAATACCTGCAGAGGTCACATTGCCATTCTTGACGACGAACCTTCTACCAGTAAACATGTTACACAGTAGGTACAGCAGTGGTTTACTAATGCCTAGCCCATTGAGCTTGTAAAAAAGTCCTTCTAACCATACGGTGTCGAAGGCCTTCTCCAGGTCAATCAGGCAGGCACCCGTACATTGTTTCTGGCTCTTGTTCCATTGGATATCCGACATCAGTTTCGACGCGGCATGAATAGTGTCATGCCCCGCTTTGAAACCGAATTGGTTATCCGGAATTATATGTTTGTCCTCTGTCCAGGTGATCAGAGCTCTATTTATCACCTTCTCGAATACCTTGCTGATGTTCGGAAGGAGACTAATTGACCGGAGGTTGCACGGATTCGAAGAATCTTTACCTCGCCTGGATATGGGTTGCACAATCGCAGTTTTCCAATGTTCCGGATAATGTGCATTATTCAGAGCATTGTTAAACAGGATAGTGTACATATTAACCACATCTAGGGGGCGATGTCTTAGCACAATGTTCGAGATCCCGTCGATTCCAACTGACTTTTTCTTCTTAAGTGATTCGAAGACCGCTAGGAGATCTGTCTTCGCTATGAACGGGGGATGAACCTCTTCGTCGGCGATGACATTATCTGCAATGTTATCGTCATTGAACACGACAAAGCCGATGTTCTCATTTCGCCATTGTTGCATGTCTTCTCGAAGTTGCGAGTTGCTAGATTGTACGCAGTTCTCCAGGTCGTGGTTTGGGCGAATACTCACATTCACCTTATACACTTCCTGAAAGACCGCGCCTAGTACTAATACTAACGCCTAGTCCTAATTTCCTCATCTCGTCTGTCAGTAAACCGTCTATCCAAGGTTTTTAATCTTGACAGCAGTCTACCCTTTTGTTGGTGGAGTGCGTCTATTGTCGCATTGCGGTACATGTTTTCGTTGTTTGTGCGTGTATACCGTGGTATCGTACTGTCCATTGTTCGTTTTATGGTCTCATCCACTTGTATAAGATACATGTCAATCTCCTCGTTTGACAAGTTTCTATTGGACGGTATGTGGAGCGCATTCGAGGAGACTGTTCTCGTCATTTGTCTGGAGAAGCGTGTCCAGCGTGTCCTACTGTAATTGTAGGGATACGTCTGAACAAACTCTCCTAATTCCGCAATATCGTTGGAGATCTTGATTTCGGCACTGAGCCCGCAATGGTCACTGAGATACACGAAAGTGTTCAAACAGTTTACCGTTTGTGAGTTTGTGTCTGTCAGCTGCAGTCTTGCGTCAAACAGCAGAAGATCCAGATAAGAGCCGCTTCTGGGGAAGGACGAGATCTCTGTTGCTTTCAAATCGAGTCTATACTCGACACTGTGCAAGCAATACCAGCTGTAAAGCTGGTCCCCTCTACTATTGGAAACTTTGTTTCCCCACTAACCGTGACGGGCATTTAGGTCCCCGGCCAAAATGAAATAGTTCTCCTCCGAGTCCAGTCTTAGACATCGAAAGAGTGAATCAAGCTCTGATATAGTCGTTCTGGAACTAGGGGGGCCGGAGGAGTAGATCGACACCGCATACAGCTTCTTTCCACTGCGGAGAGAAATGCACACGATGCAGGCCTCCAACTCTTGAAACCGTCGAACTTCACTACTATACACTATTTTATTTTTTAATAAAGATCGCAACACCGCCTCCACCACTGGAGTTGGGCCGGTCTCTTCTAATAACATTATAATTACTGTGCTCCAATGTGCCTCTCTGGGTTAGCTTGGTTTCACTAATCAGAAATAGCTCTGGGCTTTGATTGTCCAACAATCTATAGAGCTCGTTTTTTCGCGGGATCCCTATCAATGAATTTGAATTCACTGCATTGATCTTATATGTGCTCGCCGTCCGCGCAGTCATTGAGACTGGTGACGCGCGGTGGGCAGTAAATGGACGACACGTTATATAAGTGGTGTTTGTTATGTACGCGAACTGTACATAATTGCATTGTATGGGATGCTATCCTTAATACTACTAAGTGTTTAATGTACTGACTACAGCAGGTATTGATCCGGATAACGCGGTACTGGATAACTTCTTTGTGGTCAAAGACCCGCAAGAAAAATTGGAGGTACTAGGCGCGGTCTTTCAGGAAGTGTATAAGGTGAATGTGAGTGTTCGCCCAAACCACGACCTGGAGAATCGCGTACAATCTAGCAACTCGCAACTTCGAGAAGACTAGCAACAATGGTGATCTGAGAACATCGGCTTTGTCGAGTTCAATGAAGAAAACATGGCAGATAATGTCATCGCCGACGAAGGGGTTCATCCCCCGTTCATATCGAAGACAGAGCTCCAAGCGGTCTTCGAATCACTTAAGAAGAAAAAGTCAGTTGGAATCGACGGGATCTCGAACATTGTGCTAAGACATCGCCCCCTAGATGTGGTTCATATGTACACTATCCTGTTTAATAATGCTCTGAATAATGCACATTATCCGGAGCATTGGAAAACTGTGATTGTGCAACCCATATTCAAGCGAGGTAAAGATTCTTCGAATCCGTGTAACCTCCGGTCAATTAGTCTCCTTCCGAACATCAGCAAGGTATTCGAGAAGGTGATAAATAGAGCTCTGACCAACTGGACAGAGGACAAACATATTATTCCGGATAACCAATTCGGTTTCAAAGCGGGGCATGACACTATTCATGCCGCGTCGAAACTGATGTCGGATATCCAATGGAACAAGAGCCAGAAACAATGTACGGGTGCCTGCCTGATTGACCTGGAGAAGGCCTTCGACACCGTATGGTTAGAAGGACTTTTTTACAAGCTCAATGGGCTAGGCACTAGTAAACCACTGCTGTAACATGCTTACTCGTAGAAGGTTCGTCGTTAAGAATGACCTCTGCAGGTATATTTGAAGTAAAAAATGGTCTCCAACAGGGTGCCGTTAATTCGCCGATCCTGTTCAACATTTTCTTGAGCGATCTAATAAGTTCTCTTCCTCACGTAATTGCGTATGCCGACGACTTGATTGTGTACAGATCAGGTAAAAAGATCGAGGACATCACTACTCATCACTACTTCGACTCATTCATGAGAAGTTGCGATGACTGGAAGTTGAATATCAACTTTCAGAAGTCGGAAACTATACTGTTCAGGACCCCGTTGTATAAGGCTTCGGCGGATACGAAAAAGAATTGGCGAAAGTTATCAATTGTTGGGCGACACGGGCAACCACTGGCGCAAAGGACTGTAGTCAGATACCTGGGGATCTGGCTAGATCAATATCTATATTTTAACAAACATGTAGATGCTGCTCTGGCTCGAGCCCGAGGCGCTTTCGCTTTTACAAAGAGACTGTTTTACAACAGCCAACTCGATGTGAGAGTAATGGTAATCTGCTACATGGCCCTCATCCGGCCAGTGCTCACCTACGGCTGTCCCGTGTGGTTCAACGTGAGTGCAAGCTTGATGGAAAAGATTCGGGTGTTTGAGAGGGCTTGTCTTAGGGCCTTCGCCTTTACAGAACACCAGAGTCCCAGTACAGAAAATTCTACTCCAATGAGGTTTTATACAACGGGGCGAACCTGATACGAGTGGACAATTTCCTGTTGAAATTGATTCGAGGCCATACTGCCAGAGCGATGAACTCAGTCAATGACTTGATCTCTGGGGCTTACTACCCCAGAATTTTTCATAACACACATTTGTCCCTAAATATTAGTATATATTTTATTCATTGTTAGGTTAGGTCGAAAGACATAGTTTAAGGTTAAGTTTAGCTTAGAGTGCTCGCCGAGAGCCAGTAAGTTAAAAATAGTAAAATTGTTAGTCCAACTAGTTTTAAGAATTTTTGTCTAGTACGTAAGTTTACATCGAAATTCAAAATAAAAATGAATTAAAAAAAAAAAACACATTTCTTAGTCTTGGTCAACACTTTATAATCGGTGGAGATTTCAATGCGAAGCATTCCTTTTGGGGATCAAGAAGCATCTCCCAAAAAGGCAGAACAATGTACAAAGGCGGTATGAAACTTAGCTGCGACCTTTACTCGACAGGGAAGCTGGCTGGCACTTGGCCTACGGATTTCATAAAAATACCAGACGTCGTTGACTTCTTCTTTATGAAGGGTATTTCACGAAACTATTAAAAACTAGTGGTTGCCCGTGGCGTTGTGGGTATGTGCGTCGACTCCTACGCACTTGGACCTACCTACGCACTTTTCACGGCACCACCTCTTTCGAGTCACTGACAATGCTCAAAGAGTATAACTGTCCACAAAACGGTTCTCAAACTTGGCCGTTCGGAGTCGGCATAATACTGTAGATCCCTTCCACTCGTGATAGAACAGTAGCACGCACAACACGAATGGTTGCTGACAAGCTAGGCCCTGGCCCTCTACGGGCTGTAGCCCACCCATATTATTATTATATATTATTATACTTAAAACTAGAAGAAAGCTTTGATCTCAGTTCAGATCAATCTCCAATTATATTGACTATGAGCGATGCGCTCGTAAACAGGGAAGCGCCGCCTGCATTAACTACAAATAGGCAAGCATTTAGGACCTACTTGCAAAATCACGTTGAACTTACCGCTGAGAACCCCATACGACTTAGAATTTGAACTTGACAACTTTATAGTTAATATACAGTGTGCCTTATGGAGCAGTACACCACGCGCAAGAAGAGCACATCTTACGATACCCACCGGAAATAAAGGAAAAGAGGAAAGCACGCAAGATATGGCAACAAACTCGCTCGCTACAGCATAAAACTTGTCCTAACCAATTGTGTAATCTGTTGAAGGCGAAAATCAAAGCGTTCAAAAACAATAACTTGAGTGCGTATCTAGTAAACTTATCTGCAAAAAAACAACCAACTATTCACTGTGAAAAGCGGCGAAAGGGGTTAAAAAACCTGAGGTACATAATGAGCCAATCCTGAAGAATGGAGACGAGTGGGCGAAAGAAGATAAAGAGAAAGCTAATCTCTTTGCAGATTACTTGGAGGAAACATTTAAACCATTCGACGGTCAAACGCTTCCTGCCAGCTACAATGGACTACAAAGGACGTGACGTACTTGACGACAATTACATAAGAAGATGTGCTACCTTGACAGAGCTTAAGGAAGTACTAAAAAAGCTCAAACTGAAAAAAGCTCCTGGTTATGATTTAATTACAGAAGAAAAAGCATAAGCTCGTTTATTCAGCCGCATTTATTGATGTTTCCGAAGCCTTTGACAAAGTATGGCACGAAGGCCTGAAACATATACTTAACCGGGGAAACTTTATAGTATTCTAGCGAACTATCTCTCTGATAGAATCTTCCGAGCAAAACATGGAAATGAATATTCTGACTTTAAAAATATAATTGCTGATGTACCGCAAGGGAGTGTTCTTGGCCCTCTGCTATATCTGCTGTATACGAGTGATTTACCACAAGAAGAACACACTGTTCTAGACACATTTGCTGACGACACCGCCATTTTGGTAACAGCCAAAACGGAAGAAGAGCCTACATCAAAATTACAACGCGCACTAAATCAGATACACGAATGGATGAACTAATCGCGAATCGTCCCTAACGAAGGAAAATCTGTTCATATCAATTTTACTTATAGGCACGTTAATAACTTGTCACTCTTTCTAAATCGCGTCCAAATACCTTTCGGTAATGATGAGAAATACCTCGAGATGACTCTTGACGTAAAACTCAAGTGGAAAGAACACGTTAAAAAGAAAACTTGACATAAAATTCAAAGATATGTACTGGCTTATTGGTAAGCACTCCAAGCTAAGTATTGACAACAAATTGCTTGTATACAAGCAAATCCTAGTTTGGACGTATGGCATACAAATTTGGGGTTGTACCAAAGCAAGCAAGCAAGTGCTTAGAACTATTGTTAATTCACCATGGTATATCAGAAACTACGATATCCACAGAGATCTTGAAATTTTACCAGTCCAATATGAAATCAAAAAAATCGCTTACAAACATAAGCGCCGCCTGGAAGAGCGTACAAACTCTTCAGTTTATTCGATCCTTGATGAAACTAACGTCTGCGCCGACTTCAAAGGACTAAACCCCTTGATCTCGTGCGATAGCCTACACCCGCCCATGGTTGCGGTGTTAACAGGAACATTCATTGGAGAGTTACCAATCAAACGTATCTAAATCAAGAAATACAAACTACTGGATGAGTGCTTCACTTAGTTGTAGTAAAACATAACATTTAAAGGGAGGTGGTTTTAGTGAGTAAGAATCTCACAATTCTATGGGCAAACGAAAAAAAAATAATTAAAAATAACATTAAACACAAAGTGTGTATAGTAGTGAAGTTCGACGGTTCCAGGAGTTGGATTCCTGTATCGTGTGCATTTCTCTCCGCAGTGGAAAGAAGCTGTATGCGGTGTCGGGCTACTCCTCCGGGTCCCCCAGTTCCAGAACGACGATATCAGAGCTCGATTCACTCTTTCGATGTCTAAGACTGGACTCGAAGGCGAACTATTTCATTTTGGCCTGGGACTTAAATGCCCGACATGGATATTGGGGAAACATACTTTTCAATAGTAGAGGAGACCAGCCTTACAGCTGGTATTGCTTGCACAGTGCCGAGTAGAACCTGGAGAACTGCGTACAATCTAGCAAGTCGCAACTTCAAGAAGACATTCAACAATGGCGATCTGAGAACATCGGCTTTGTCGTGTTCAATGACGATAACATTGCAGATAATGTCATCGCCGACGAAGAGGTTCATCCCCCGTTCATAGCGAAGACAGATCTCCAAGCGGTCTTCGAATCACTTAAGAAGAAAAAGTCAGTTGGAATCGACGGGATCTCGAACATTGTGCTAAGACATCGCCCCCTAGATGTGGTTAATATGTACACTATCCTGTTTAATAATGCTCTGAATAATGCACATTATCCGGAGCATTGGAAAACTGTGATTGTGCAACCCATATTCAAGCGAGGTAAAGATTCTTCGAATCCGTGTAACCTCCGGTCAATTAGTCTCCTTCCGAACATCAGCAAGGTATTCGAGAAGGTGATAAATAGAGCTCTGACCAACTGGACAGAGGACAAACATATTATTCCGGATAACCAATTCGGTTTCAAAGCGGGGCATGACACTATTCATGCCGCGTCGAAACTGGTGTCGGAGATCCAATGGAACAAGAGCCAGAAACAATGTACGGGTGCCTGCCTGATTGACCTGGAGAAGGCCTTCGACACCGTATGGTTAGAAGGACTTTTTTACAAGCTCAATGGGCTAGGCATTAGTAAACCACTGATGTACCTACTGTGTAACATGCTTACTGGCAGAAGGTTCGTCGTCAAGAATGGCAATGTGACCTCTGCAGGTATTTTTGAAGTAAAAAATGGTCTCCAACAGGGTGCCGTTAATTCGCCGATCCTGTTCAACATTTTCTTGAGCGATCTGATAAGTTCTCTTCCTCATGTAATTGCGTACGCCGACGACTTGATTGTGTACAGATCAGGCAAAAAGATCGAGGACATCACTACTCTCGCGCAGGGTGACTTCGATTCATTCATGAGAAGTTGCGATGACTGGAAGTTGAATATCAACTTTCAGAAGTCGGAAACCATACTGTTCAGGACCCCGTTGTATAAGGCTTCGGCGGACACAAAAAAGAATTGGCGAAAGTTCTCAATTGTTGGGCGTCACGGGCAACCACTGGCGCAAAGGACTGTAGTCAGATACCTGGGGATCTGGCTAGATCAATATCTACATTTTAACAAACATGTAGATGCTGCCCTAGGCTGAGCCCGAGGCGCTTTCGCTCTTGCAAAGAGACTGTTTTATAACAGTCAACTCGATGCGAGGGTGAAGGTAATTTGCTACATGACCCTCATCCGGCCGATGCTCACCTATGGCTGTCCCGTGTGATTCACCCGATGGAAAAGATTCGGGTGTTTGAGAGGGCTTCTCTTAAGACTTGCCTTCGCCTTTACAGAACACCCGAGTCCCAGTACAAAAATTTCTACTCTAATGATGTATTATACAACAGGGCGAACCTGATACGAGTGAACAATTTCCTGTTGAAATTGATTCGATGCCATGCAGCCAGAGCGATGAACTCTGTTAATAACTTGATTTCTGGTGCTTACTACCCCAATCCTCAATACCACGAGACGTTATAACGGCTTCGTCCCCCCAGAAGCTTTCCTCCATTTCGATAAGAACGGTCTGATATAAAACGTAAATGTGGTACCGCTCGTCTTCCATATCGTCCGTTCAACTGTGGATGTTCGACTCAACCACAACCGTTCCGTCGCACAACGAACTGAGGAAAGTCTCCTCCGCTTCAGTACGGCGGTATCAAGGAGGGGTGTTTGGGATGTTGCAATGCAGCATCGAAAATTCTGGTGGCTGGGTAGCGAGGGAACTCCATCGTCGTTACCCCGGGTAGTAACGGTAGTACGGGTAGTCGGCCAGCGTCTTGCAGCGGAATAGGTGGTAGTCTATCAGCGACAGCCTAGGTCCGACTTACCGACTTACGTAGCTTAGAGTAGTTTTTAAGGTAGTCATAAGTTGTATAGATCTGACAAGAAATATAAAAACATAAAAAAAACAAAAATTATACATAGATATACACATGTGTACACAAATGTAAATATGTCAAGGCCATACATATATGTATACAAGTGTATATATTTATATATATACAGATTTATATGTATGTATGTCCTTACGATTAGTTTAAGGTAGTTTTAAGTTATTTTAAGGTAGCATGTAAGTTTTAATTAATAACAGTTCTAATATAAAGTTTTTTTTTAAATTTTCTTAATTTGCTAATTCTAATTACTTTTCTTTAATCATGTAGGTTAAGTCGAAAGACATAATATAATATTTAGTTTAGCTTAGAGCGCCCGTCGAGAGCCAGTAAGTTAAAAATATAAACATTGTTCGTCCAACTAGTTTTAAACATTTTTCTCTAGTGTGTAAGTTTGTTATGAATTGTTGAAATAAGAATGAATTTGAAATGAAATGAAATAGGTTGTTTAGGTTAGCTAAATCCAGCCTGTGGAGTTTAGAAATTTGATTATGTTTGATATACTTTGGTTAGTGATCTCGGAGAGGTCAGACCTGTCGCTGCAGATCGCTGCGGCTCTACCATAATCAGGCAGGTACTACTGAGGAGTTTACACGCTTCACTGATCGCTAGTACCTCAGCCTAGAAGATACTCGAGTGGGAGTACGGAAGGCGGTAAGAATTGTCCCGTGGTCTAGCTTAGATCCATCTGTGGAGATCAGAAATTGGTATTCTGAGGCGAGTGATTGGGATTTCCAGTCCTCTCTGTATGGATATCGGCATTGTGGCGAAGTGTATGGTGGGAGTAATGTATTCCGTCAAATGTCAATGTCAATGTACTCCTGATCAAAAATAGAATCTGGAGTGAGAGCAGGAGTCTTCGGACCCAATACAGGGATTGCCGTACCAATGGGGTCGTATCCTACAGTGTTGAAATCCACTCCATCATCCACAAAGGCATTAAGGGCGCTAATATACTGATATTCTCAAACAGTCAAGCAGCGCTAAAGGCGCTCTCGTCTAACATTCTGGATGCCAAAACAGTCAAATGTTGCTATGACGCTCTACAATCCCTTGCCAGACACAACAAAGTGAAACTTGGCTGGGTCCCTGCACACAGGGGGATTGCAGGCAACGAATTCGCAGATGAAAAAAAACTTCGCCTAGACCAGTGGACACATGGTCATGGTCTTAGACAATACAAACGTATCTTAACAAAGAAATCTTCCCGTTCATATCGAAGACAGAGCTCCAAGCGGTCTTCGAATCGCTAAAAAAGAAAAAATCAGTTGGAATCGACGGGATCTCGAACATTGTGCTAAGACATCTCCCTATAGATATGGTTAATATGTACACTATCCTGTTTAACAATGCTCTGAATAATGCACATTATCCGGAGCATTGGAAAACTGCGATTGTGCAACCCATATCCAAGCGAGGTAAAGATTCTTCGAATCCGTGCAACCTCCGTTCAATTAGTCTCCTTTCGAACATCAGCAAGGTATTTGAGAAGGTGATAAATAGAGCTCTGGCCAACTGGACAGAGGACAACATATAATTCCGGATAACCAATTTGGTTTCAAAGCGGGGCATGACACCATTCATGCCGCGTCGAAACTGGTGTCGGAGATCCAATGGAACAAGAGCCAGAAACAATGTACGGGTGCCTGCCTGATTGACCTGGAGAAGGCCTTCGACACCGTATGGTTAGAAGGACTTTTTTACAAGCTCAATGGGCTAGGCATTAGTAAACCACTGATGTACCTACTGTGTAACATGCTTACTGGCAGAAGGTTCGTCGTCAAGAATGGCAATGTGACCTCTGCAGGTACATTTGAAGTAAAAAATGGTCTCCAACAGGGTGCCGTTAATTCGCCGATCCTGTTCAACATTTTCTTAATAGATTTAATAAGTTGGCGAAAGTTCTCAATTGTTGGGCGTCACGGGCAACCCCTGGCGCAAAGGACTGTAGTGAGATACCTGGGGATCTGGCTAGATCAATATCTATATTTTAAACATGTAGATGCTGCTCTAGCCCGAGCCCTGCTCTAGCCCGAGCCCGAGGCGCTTTCGCTCTTACAAAGAGACTGTTTTATAACAGCCAACTCGTTGCGAGGGTGAAGGTAATCTGCTACATGGCCCTCATCCGGCCAATGCTCACCTATGGCTGTCCCGTGTGGTTCAACGTGAGTGCAAGCTTGATGGAAATTCTACTCCAATGAGGTATTATACAAAGGGGCGAACCTGATACGAGTGGACAATTTCCTGGTGAAGATGATTCGAAGTCATACTGCCAGAGCGATGAACTCGATCAATAACTTGATCTCAGGGGCTTACTACCCCAATCCTCAGTACCACGAAAGGGTACGTCATAACGGCTTCGTCCCCCCAGAAGCATTTCTCCATTTTGATAAGCACGGTCTGATACAAGACAAGAATGCGGTACCGCTTCTCTTTCACATCGCCCGTTCAACTGTGGATGGGCGACTCAACTACGACCGTTCCGTCGCACGACGAGCTGAGGAGGGTCTCCTCCGCTTCAGTACGGCGGTATCAAGGCGATATGTTCGGGACGTTGGATTGCAACATCAAAAATTCTGGTGGTTAGGGAGTGAGGGAACTCCCTCGTCGAACCCTTTAGACCCGGGGTAGAGAAAGGGTAGTACAGATCCCCTTATGGGATGCAGTCGGTCTCTGTCTTGCAGCGGATTGATTTAAATCTATCTGCCGCAACCTACGGCCGACCTACATACTTAGCTTAGGGTAGTAGAGTAGGTAGAATAAGTTTACAAAAAAAAAAAAAAAATGTATTTATGTCTATACACATGTTATATGGACGTATATACCACTGTATATAGATGCATATATGTACATGATTTTGTATAGCTTTTTATACAAGACGTATGTATATATATGTAGTGTAGGTAATAAGTTAGTTTGTAAGTCTAGTTAAGTTGTATTTAGTTTTAATTTTATTTTAAGGTAGAATTTAAGTTAGTATAATTTTCACACAAATGTTCAGTTAATAAGTTTTTTCAATTTTTCTTATTACATATTTTTTAAATATAATAATTTTTTTAAATATTATAAACAATATTTGTTAGGTTAAGTCGAAAGACATAGTTTAAGATTAAGTTTAGCTTAGAGTGCCCGCCGAGGCCCAGTAAGTTAAAATATAATATCACTGTTCGTCCCAGTTTTAAGCATTTTTGTCTAGTAGATAAGTTTGTTATGAATTATAAAAATAAAAATGAAATTAAAAAAAAAAAAAACAAAGAAATCTTAAGATTGCTAAGAAGCTTTCTTACAGACCATTGTATACATGGCCTGAACTACCACCTTAACAATTTAAACCTGTGTCAAGACAAGGTCTGTTGACTCTGCTTCGAAGAGGATGAGACTTCTGAGCACATTTTGTGCGAATGTCCGGCACTAATATGCTTAAGAAAACGTATCTTTCATAAGGAGATACTAACTTCAGTGAGTTTAAAAAACTCCACTACTAAAGACTTACTAGCTTTCATGAGGGAAGTAGTACGTCTTTTGGGATAACTCCAACCCTCCGATACCATAGATCTATCCTGGTCGCGGTGTCGTTGCGTTTACGTTCGTGGGAGCTGGGGTTAGGTGCTCAGGCAGGGGTTGCAGAGCTCTGCTATGGACATAAGGTCTCGCTGACCAACCTCCCTCTGCATACTTGATGTAAAGGTCCTGTGTGAGGAGATGTAGTGGTGGGCATGATCTCATCGCCCCGCAGGTTCCGATTCCTGCCGATGTCTGGACTTTGTTAAGCTTGTTTAAGTTGTATATTTTGCTAAAGGCGGGCCACCATACTAGTAAGCCGTAGGTGAGAATGGGAGGGACAACAGCTGTGTACATCCAAAGTGTCATTTTTGGTTTAAGACCCCAATTTCTGCCGAAAGTTTTGCTGCAGGAATAGGTTAGCTTAGGTCAATGTGATTGCCGTACCTTAAGCAGTTTTGGCCCACTTAGATCCTGATTGGTTCCATTGTGATATCACTGTGCGGCATCTTACGCACCGGTTTCTCTGTAGGGCGCTAACTAAACACCTGAAATTACCGGACTGGTATGCTAGTGACATATCCTGGATGATACACTCCTTTGCTGGTTTAAAACCACTTAGTTATTTTGTAATGTCCAGAAGTATAATATCTGACATTTCTTCTAGGCTATTAAATGAATATCTGCCTAGAGTGCTTTTTTTGTCCTCGCAAGTGCTGGGCAGGTACCGAGTGGTTTCTTTTTCCTTTCTCTCCTCTGCTGCAGGCATAGAAAGTTGAACTTGCTTTCTTAACCTGGTTTTCTATATTAGATTTCCAGTTGAGTTTGGAATCCAGTATAACGCCTAGATACTTAGCACTGGATGAAAGGGAGCGATTAATATTGTTGAGCCAAGGAAGCCTAAAGGTTGGTGTCTTGGTCTTCGTGGTTAACAGCATCAGTTTCGTTTTCGTAGGATTCACGTTCAAGCCACAGTCCCCTCGGTGATTTCACTCATCACTGATGGAAACATACCCCATACTAAGATTACTACGTCGTCCGCATACGCAACTACTTGCTTTCTAACTCAACGAAAATTTTATTTATTGTTTTCAGCCACAAGAGTGGTGAGATAATCCCGCCTTGAGGTGTACCCCGGTTGACTGATTTGGTAACTTGGCAGTTACACAATTAACTGACTAAACGATTCTGGTTTTTCGCATGGCCACAATCCATTTGCGGATCCTCTATTCCTAGCGCAGCGAGTTAATTGTTGATGTAGTTGGTTAGGATGTTTTTAAAGACACCTTCGATCTCCACGAACGCACCACCTCATGCAGTGCCGTTTCTGGCGTGTTGAGAGTTTGATAAGGGGTTTGCTTTCAAGAGCTCTCGAATGTGCGAATCGAGCACTCCTTAGCAGAATCGTGCCTCTTTTTCCGACTTTTGGAATAAAAACAATACGGACTTTGCCCTACGACTCGGTAACATTATTTAAAGATGAACAGCTGTGATAAATAGTTGTAAGGGGGCGTGACATTATTTATGTTCTTTTGGAGCATGGCTGGAATAATGCCATCAAGCTGGCAGGTGATTTGAATGGTGGAATGGCAGATGGCCCATGAAACATTTTTCTCGGTAACTATGGCTAAAATTTGTGCCATGTTTCCTCCTGAGGTGATGTTTCAGGGGGCAGGATCTGTGCAACCCGGAAAATGAGTGAGAGTCAAGAGTCGCAGTATTCTTTAGCTGAATCCGTCCAAGTTCCGTCCTGTCGTCTAATGAACGAAGGGCAGGAATGGCCCTTGGCCAGGATTTGCTCAGTTTAGCTGAGTCTTTAATGTTGTTGATGGAGTGACAATACTCTGTCCAGGCTTCTGTCTTAGCCGTTCTAATTGCTTTTTTGTATATTTTAAGGCAGTCCTTGTAGGGCTTCCAGAACTTATGCCTATAGCAGACATTGAAGATGACCCAAGTCATGCTCATATCGGATAAATCCTCGCTTCACCAGGGTAGGAGGGTTTTTCTGATGTGCTTTATGGGACATGAGTTTTTGAAAGCGACATCCATGGCCTTCTCCTCTTTTGTCTCAGGTCGGCTAGCAGGTAAGACTGTTTTAAGGATAAGATTTTGTCGAATCTTTTCCAATCAATTCACTTAGAGTTTCTGAAGGGAATCGGACTGTCTATACCGATGTTGAAAAGTATACATTTGTTATCTTGAAAGGATCGTTTGTCAGATACTCTCCAATTACTTACCCTGCAGTTGTGAGTGTTATTGCTAAGTGTTAAGTCAAGAACTTCTTCGAATTGACAATATGGAGGTTGACTGACAAAGGGACTCTCCTCGTTAGTTGATCTCACTGCTTCCCCACGTCGTGTGTCTGGCCAGCTTAAACAGACGCTCAACTTCCTCTGGTGGTGCCACTCGGTCGCGAACTAAATATACAGCGGCGATGAGAATATTGTTGTGTTCCGCGTCTTCCAATCTAATGACGGTTAGGTCTTCCGTGCTAAGATTGGGACATAGAAAGGATGCAGGTTCCTGGCTTACCATTTTCTTTCCTGTGAAACAGGTTGTCTTGGAGGCCCAGGATAGTTTGTCTTCTAACCCAACCCATCCTGCCTGATGCCCACGTCGATATTTTCCTCCCTTGAAAACTAACAGATTTTTCGACGCACACTTGGAGTGCTGGAGGTTAATCTGTGGCGGTTGTTGGGTTGTCGAAAACGATCGCCAGGTCCTCCAGGCATATGCCTGCAGCATCGATTTCATCTGAATCGTCTTCTTGATCCGTCGATCGATAAATGTTAAGTTTGGGAAGACTTATGCCAAACAGCACTTTTTTATCCACCTTCCGAGGTGGTGTTTTTCTGCGGTGCTACCGCTTTAATGAAGATTAAAGCCCTCCCCGTCGTTGCTGATCTCAGCTATAATATAAAGATAACCGAACCTACTATTTCAATAACCTAGCTAGCTAAATAGCGTAAGCTTTAGTCAGGTAATCCAATTTATTATAAACACCAACTAGTTAGAAGTTTATGAGTAGCCAATCCGCGTGGTATCACAATGGGCCTACTTTGGCCCACGTGTGACTGCATTATGCCACTCCTACCTAACCTAAATTAAATGCATTATTGACATTTCGATTTCTTGGTAGTGTTGAATTTCTATGACAAACTTAAGCGATATCTTGCTATTGTACTATTGTACGTCAAGGGCAAGCTTCCAATCATCAAGATCAAGCTGTCTTTTGCCCGCGATGGCTTGGTCTTTAAACCGCTGGTTCTGCCATCCTCTCCTTCTCGAACCAGAATGTATGGTTTCGTAGACCCTCTTAGCTGGACATTGGTGTCCATGCGCTCGATGTGACCGAGCCAGTACAGGCGACGAATTTTTACCTTCCTGCCTAAATCTTGGTAGCGCTTGTGAAGATCGCGGTTTTGAGTTTTGACTTCCCTCTTTTCCTCCATTCACCTTCCTCGCAGACACGACTGTACATCCTTCTTCTTTTGTTAACCACCAAATCTAATTAAATGTGCTGTAGGTTCTTTTATCTCCTTTATAGCAGGACTGGCAAAATATTAGTTTTGTAGTTTTGATTAGACCCTCTTAGCTGGACATTGGTGTCCATGCGCTCGATGTGACCGATCCAGTACAGGCGACGAATTTTTACCTTCCTGCCTAAATCTTGGTAGCGCTTGTGAAGATCGCGGTTTTGAGTTTTGACTTCCCTCTTTTCCTCCATTCACCTTCCTCGCAGACACGACTCTACATCCTCCTTCTTTTGTTAACCACCAAATCTAATTAAATGTGCTGTTGGTTCTTTTATCTCCTTTATAGCAGGACTGGCAAAATATTAGTTTTATAGTTTTGATATTGGTCCTTCGAGAGACAAGTCCAGTTGTTTCGACAAACTGAAGTAACATCGGTTGCAAATGATTTGTTGCTTCCCGCCGCACACTTAATGTGAATGTGGGGTAATGGGTTGGTACTCCTACCCCGGCTCGGGGGTACCAAATTCAATCCCCGAATTTACCAACTTTCATAATTCACGACGACATCTCTCTCGAGGCACTGACAATGCTCAAAAAGTATTTCTATCTAGAAAAAGCTTCTCAAACTTCGCACATGGAGCCCCATCTATAAACCATCAGAGACTGCGATTTGATTGATTGGTGGGTTATATCGGAGATTGCCAGAACCTACAAAAATATATCCGATATGCCGATCAACATCCGACTTAGAATTACCATTGACAACCGATGCTAATTCGGGGTCAATACTCCTAACTCAAAGGACCAACATTTTGCTTTACAAGACTCTTATTTTGCCAGTATAATAGTCGAAAGGTCTACGGTAAGCAAATCAACATCTGATTCTGGTGCCTTCTAAAGAAAAATTCTACTTCGGATACAAGGTCCCGCCTGCATGGAAGGTGGAGTAGAAAACATTACCTCGAACTTTACTCTACTATCAAAATGTGCATGTAGTACAGAAGGTTTAAAATCCGTCCACTGCACTGGCTCAGCCACATCGAGTGCACCCTTCAGTTAAAAGAGTCTTCGAATTCGAGCCTGCTTTTTCGAGAAGGAAAGCAAAACCGAACATCCGGTATAAAGACCAAGCTTGATCTTGATGACTGGAAGCAGCGTACCCAGTATGCCTGAGATGTAAGTCGTTGACTCGTATGTTCAACGTACGCGTAACAGAGAGTCTACTTTTTAGACTCTGCTCCGGCTATCTCCGTTGCAATACATGTATGGTGTATTGAGCTTTAACTACTAATGGCGGAAATATTTTCATATTGCATCTAATTTTATCTGGTAGGCACACATACTGGGATAGGGTGTCCAGTCGGTCCTTTAGACATTGTGTCCTTGTTCTAAAACCACCCGCATTCACAGATGAATCTTAAGAGGTTTTTCTGTTCAACACGAAAGAGGACCTAAGGTTCTATCTCTAAGAATAAGTGTTGTTTCTTTGGTAGGGCTGGAAAGTGGACCATAGAGCCCCCATTATTACTCCCGTAATCAGGCTAAGCCATCGAGCTCTGTCTCTATCTAGGGCTTCGTCCTCTAGTTTCTTCCTTTTGGAGCTTAGTGGCGTATACGCGTACGGGATGGCTAAGATTCTTTCAAATCCGAACCTTTTTTCGCGAGGCTGTCTGCTTTTTCGTTACCTTGAATACGAGTATGTCCCAATAGAAATTCACCGAGTTCACCAAGAAAATCTCTCTGATACTCTGTCAGCACAGTCTAAACAGCTTTCACGTCAGGTTGTCTGATGCTATGGTTTCATTACCGCTTGACTGTCAGAAAATATGGTGATCGATTTGCCGGTTAAGTTGTGAACTTTCTGCGCCAGTGCTGCCTCATGTATTGCAGTTACTTCGGCTTAAAAGACGCTGCAGGCAGGGATTTTTCGAAGAGATCACTGAAGATCCCCGCGCCTGCTCCTCTTTAAGACGTCGCATAAAACGATCCCCTTTACCACTATTACATATTGTTCATCCCATTGTAACCAATCCGGGAAGCGCTGATTGAAGCTCCTCTGCGGGGCTAGGGTTTGTGGTATATTGTAGTCTGTTTGACTTATGTCTACTGGTGTCCATATCGTTAGCAACCCGCTTCTCTGAGCCTTAGGCCCGATGAAGCTGTACTGTTGCCACAGAATAGGTCGAGATTAAGGAAGAAGAGAATAGCTTCTGTAATACCTGTAATACCTAGACAGGCCGAACTTTGGATTTTGGTTAGCTGTGTCAGAACATATTTTCACTTTTTTTCTAACCTTCTTCCCTTCTTGTATGTTAAGTGAGATGTTGCTTGTGAGATACTCAATTCATCTGTTATAATGAATCCTGAGAAGTGTTTTTCCAGCAGCCGATCGATTACGTCAATAGACGCGTATAGATAATAGAGAACAATATTGCAAAACTAATATCTGTGGGGTATACAATATAGATATAATTATAATAACTAGGCATAATTATGCTACTCCGTAAGGAATCCGGTTATACATATATTGCTCACTTTTCTCAAGATTAAATAGCTCAAGGTAAACACACAACCATTGCTATTCGTTTACTTACCCTAGCTTATGGCTTATTTCGCTAATAAAAGGAAGTTATGCTTCGGAAAAGTACCCCATTTCTTATAAGTGATTGAAAACTTTAAATTAGTATTATTCACTATCCTAATCATTTGCCAGATTATAATAAATCTGGTGCAAAACGTATCCATCAATTTATTCATTATACGGACATAATATCAAATTTATATGCACCCTAAACGAACAGTACCAACACTAGGTAGCATTCCGTATTGTTTAACAAAGGGGATGTTTAATTTCTTGCACAAAGTCGTAGCAGGATACAATAAAGGTCTTATATCCATACATGCACCCTATATTGCCCAAACGAAATGAGCCCTCGTAAATGTAAATGAGCTTTGGTATACTAACGACCCAGAAATAATGTCATTTTTATTCTTTGGTTTTATGGAGAGAGTGAAATATTTTAATGCTAAACTAATACATTTGCTGAAAATGGAACTGGTACAGGCAATTATTAAATGGCGAGCGCTTTTATCATGAGGTCATGAACATTTGGTGGTTTTATTTTTCCTTGTACAACTGCTTCGAATTCAAATTTCAAGTGCTTATAATTAAAAATTTAATGTAAATTCCATATTTAATATAACAATAAATAAATAAGGATTCCACATAAAACTCTATAATTTACTTTTCCTTCTGAAGTTATTGAAACTATATTAATAGTCAATACTTTTTAAATATATCATTCGTGAGATTGATTCACAAATGCTTACACAAACTCTTATACGTAAAATAAAACCAGAAGCGTCGATAAGTTGGTCAGTACTCCTAAGTGGAAACATGTCTCAGGTAATAAAATCAAAACCGAGGTGTAATCCTTATTAGATTAAAACTATATATATTATATATATATATATTTCACAATCGGCGGAGTGGTTCGAAATCCACTAAAAGCCTGGTAACCAGAAATAAGAGAGCAAGGAGATATCCAACTTCTCCTAGTCCACACCGGAGAGAAATGTGAGAGTAGTGGAACTCCCTTGTATATCACACATACTCTTACAAAAACCGTGGATCCACCACAATATGGCGGCCGATTCGTGGATTTTGTGGGATAATGGCGGCAGATTCGTGGATTTTGTGGGATAATGGCGGCAGATTCGTGGAATTTGTGGAATCTCATGAATTTAAATTTCATAATTGTTCAGAAAAGTGTCTAAATAATGCAACTAACTCATGAAAATGGTTGTCAAAATTTGGAATAAACTTCCATCACATTTCTTTAAAAAACTAAAATGACCAAAAAAGTTATTTTTTTAAATGATTCATGCAAATTTTTCAATATTGTTATTATTAGTACTTTTACATGTGCAGAAATAAATATGTACATTAAGTAAAGTATTCATTAATTTCACCCTAGTGTTTCAGATAGTAATTCAAACAAATGGGAGTTTAATAAATCGGCTTCATGAACATACGCTTTGTTCGTTTGCTTACCCCTCCTTTCTGTGTTGAAAATTTAACACCAAAATTTGAAAAAAGTTCAGTAACGAGCGAATTTTTAAATAAGAACTCTAATTCACCCCAATACTACGGTTGGGGAAGGGTGTCAGCTGTTTACCAGCTGTTCGTAAGAGCTCACATGCATTCACAGACAGGGGAGAAGAAGCGTATAAAAAACGCTGTCAGATAAAATCAAGGGGCAAGAGAGGTAGAAGTTGGATATCTCCTTGCTATCTTATTTCTGCTGGTAACGAGAGTAAGAAGTGTGTTCGATAATGCCTATGAGATCTTTGCCGGTCACTACCTGGGTGAAAACGGCAGTGATGGAAGTTCATACAGTATAGGACTGCCGCAGTACAAACGAAAAAAGTATTTCCTTTCCAAAAGAAAAGCAACATTTAGCAGCTTCAGATCTTGAACAATGTGGTAATATGTATTTAGAAGCAAGAAATATATCGGCACCCGATTTGGTAAATGCGATTAATCCCGTAGAACAGGGGTTCTCAAATTGTGCGCCGAAGAAAGTAAAGAGAGCCTCTTTTATTTATGCTTTGCGTTGCTTGTAAACCGAATGTTTAAGCATACCTCACTTTGCACTTGCTTTATTCATTTGGCCCATTTAATAATTAACTGCATTTGCAGTAACTCAACTACCAATTAATAGAAACAATTAAAAGCAAGGATTTTAAGGACAGTAATAATGATGCACATCTTATTGGGTACGTGCGCTTTCAGGCTCATAATATTAGTGTCAAAGAACTTTTATTCTGCAAAAGCATTACCATAACTGCGAAGGCCCAAGACTTTTTTAACATTCTTGACAAGTTTTTTGCAGAAAATGGTTTGTATTGGGAAAAGTGTGTTGGTGTATGTACTAATGGTGCTCGATCCATATCTGGCAGGAAGCTCTTACATCAAAGTCAATAATCTTTGAATTGAAACAAGTATTAGAATATTTCATTGGTGCAGTAAACTACATACAAACAAGGCCGCTAAAGGCGCCCTTTTTGAAAAACAAACTGTCCACATATATAGGAGCTGAACATACGGCCCGGTATTACGGTATTACTGCAATTCACGATGGCTTCCACGTGGAAATGTCTTATTTCGTGTGTTCGAATTACATGAAGAAATTCGCACTTTCTTACAATAACAACGTAATGAAAACGCCGTATACTTTGCTGAACCAGATCTTCTGCTCAAACTAACATATTTTTGCGATGGCAACAATACGCACATTCTGAAACTGTTATAGAAGATTGCGGCGTTTAGAAAGAAATTGCAGTTGTGGATAAAGATGATTGAATGCAATTTTTTTATAAGGCATCTATTATCTGTTATCTATATTCATTGTATAAATATAAGGCATCTAATGGACTGGTTGTTTGACAAGCCCTGATGGCCCTTTTCACAAAACACGTTTTGGAACTCATCGAATGCTTTTCAAAATACTCTGCAGATGATGATATCGAAAAGGTTACTAGTCTCGAAACTAGAATCAACACTTCCGGTTTGGTGGAGTTTTAGTTATCGATTCGAAATAAATATCCAAATTTAACTTCAAAGGTTTTAAGAATTTTCATTCCGCTTGCAACATTATATTTGTGTGAATCTGGATTTTCAGCTGTAGCTGTAATCAAGAGCTAAGGGATCAAGAAATGAGAGTAGCAGTGTCAATCCTTATGCCCCGCTTAGAAAAACTGTGTAGAGGTCACCAGGATCACCCGTTACATTGATTTGACTAAGTAACTACTGTTTTTCTATTTTGTTTCGTTGTAATAGAAAAAATTCAGTTCATATTGGGGATGATTTAATTTTTGTACCTATCTATCCATTATTTGATTCGACTGTTTCTTTTTCAAATAGCTAGGGTAGGGCGTCGCGACATAATACTAAAAAAAGATTGGGAACCACTGCCCTAGAAAATATATTTCCGACTAAGACTCAACCAAAATCATTCAATCTCTTGGAACCGAACTCGTTTCATATTTGTTTAATAAGAAACAATAAAATTGATTTCAATTCAAAGATTTTCATTAATTGGAATAAAAATACTTTCCTTATAATAATGAAGTACCCTTCCTCGCTAATTAGACCAATAAAACCATCCTGGGTTTAACCATGGGGAGTATAATCATCAGGTTCTATGCACACAGATATAAAGTTGAACGTCCTATGCACGATCACGCATATCTTTCCCGTTCTGAAAAAAGGACAGAAAAGAGTCGGATATACATTACTTGCATTGGCGTTGTATTCGGATGAGATTTAAGTTGACGCCTTCATATTGGCGAAGATTTCCGCTTGGAAGAAGCTAGAGTATTTTAGGAGTCTGTAGTCCGCAAAGATGATCAGAGTATCTAAATAATTACCCGCGGTTATTCCGAAATTCATCTTTTAACTGTCTGTATATACAAATTTAACAGAACAGTGTAAGTGGACCGGTCCAACTAAACAGGAACCTCTATAATGGGACCACCTATCTAATCGGACCACTTTTCTTCGGTCCCAAGGATGGTCCAATTTGTCAGATTTTAGTGTATATATTTAAAATATTGCTTTTCAGAGGGACTAGCCTCAGTAGTGTCCGGTGTTAAATATGGCTAGACAAGGCCTTCGACGCTCTATCTATAGGCACGCGACGCGCCTCCACTGCATCCCGGGTATGCCAGTGCGGACTGCTAAGTTTTGTTGCACGATATTGATTTGTTCGAGGTATATAACTTTGAAATGGAATAAATCAAAGATTATTTTTTTAATCTTATTATTACTTTTTATATTATTATAATTTAAATATGATTTCTGGCATACGACGGCCACAGCTGGCTCGTACGTAGTCTAATCTGGAGATCAAATTTCGATGACTTTCCAACTCGATGACGGTTAAGAAACGTTTCCTTCAATAAATCAATTGTGGCACGAGCTATGTGAGATATTGCGGCGTCTAGGGTACGTCACAGTGGCTTTCTCCTGGCTGATACAGGACTATATGGACGTATATTAAATGTTATAAATAGTTACATATATGTACATACACATTTGTATATGGTTATATACATTTACGTATATGTATGTCGGATATACATGTATGTATATATGTATATATGTATATGTAGTTTAGATAATAAGTTAGTTTGTAAGTGTAGCTTAGTTTTTTTCTTATTATACATTTCCGAAGTTAATAATCTAGTATTAAAATATTCGTTGTTAGGTTAAGTTGGAGTTATCCCAAAAGACGTACTACTTCTCTCATGAAAGCTAGTAGTCTTAAATAGTGGAGATTTTTAAACCCACTGAAGTGAGTATCTCTTTATGGAAGATACGTTTCCTTAACCATATTAGTGCCGGTCATTCGCACAAAATGTGATCAGAAGTTTCATTCTCTTCGAGGCAGAGCCACTTTGTTTTAGAGCGTCATAGCAACATTTGACTGTTTTGGCATCCAAAAGGTTAGACGAGAGCGCCTTTAGCGCTGCTTGACTGTCTGAGAATATCAGTATATTAGCGCCCTTAATGCCTTGTGGAGGTTGTGTCTGGCGCAGATCTCGATGGCGTGGATTTATGGATGTAATTTATTTGATAAATGGATACGTGGATGTAACGGTGGCTCAACATACAATTGAGGACACCAAATACGGCGGTTTTGTTTATTGACGAATCCATTCAACCAAAAGTGAGCATGGTGAAAATGGACGTGGTGCGCGATACGTATTTCGAACAGAACCACGATTTTAAAAATAAATTTTCACAATTTGGAAGCGTTGTTCAGGCGTCAGTCTATTCATGTTGAAATGCCAAACCAAACTAAAAATAAATCACTTGACAGCTGAAAAATTGTTGCCAACTTAAAGTTCTATACCTCTAAAAAGAACACCCTTCACATTACATGCTTAAGGTAGGTTAGGTTAGGTTGGTGTGGCTGACTGATGAGTGCAGTCATACTTAGGCCAAGGTAGGCCCATTGTGATACCACACGGATTAACTTTTCCTAACATCGGAACCAGTCAGTGCTTGTAGTGAAGCGATTTAGTTAACATATGCTGACGCTATTTAGCTCATTGAGATGCTTGAGGTAACTAAAGAATTTAATTTGTTAAGGATAAATATCGTATTCGCCTGAATAGCTTTCCAAACTCCACATGATTTGTATACATTTTTTTTAAACGTATACATTTCCGTAAAATATGTGTAGACGTACATATGCTGACTTTTTTGTAGTAGTCCTAATAATGTGATCATACTAACCTCTAATGGTCGCGTATGAGATTTGTACGATTCCCTCCAGGGTGATGTTAAAGAAATCAGATGACAGCCCGTGGCCTTGTCTAAATCCTTTTTTGAAAGTCTCAGTGAGTTCGTTACCGAACTTAATTGTGCAACGGGAATTCTCCAATATCAGCCTACACAACCTGATGAGTTTGGCAGGAATCTCAAAACTGGTCATGGCGTTGTATAGCTCGGAATTTTTCATAAACGTCGGAAATCTGCGCTAGTACATTCGCATTTATTTTCTAATGGGTTTTTGAATACACATACGGTACAGAATGTCTGCGGCTTACTTTAGTACAAAATATTTTTCCTCCATTCGACTCTTTTTGCAGTAAAAAAGTAATGGCTGCACAATCTTCCCGACATCGATGGTCTATTGACAGTAGGTACTGCACTTCACCTAAGTACGATCGTATATCTGCCTTTGTTAGTCTGGGTATCGATCTGCATTTCTTGAGTTTCACGAATCACGAAAATACGACCGATAGCGGACTTTCGTGGCCCGAAACCGCATTGATAAGAACCTATCAGGTTATTTACGGATGATTTCAGGCGCTCACACAAAGTGGCAGATCTTATAAGCATTGTTTGTAAGTCTTAGCCCTCTGTAACACAGAGGGCCCCCTTTTTCGTGAATCGGACAAACGATACTGAGATCCACGCATCGAGCATGCTTTCTTCCGACCAGATGAGTTGGTGCATGAGTTCTACCAGCCCATCTCCAGCTGCCGCAAAGACCCTCCATTTGCACCAGCACCATTATTCGCCTGTAGTCTCAATAACGCTATCTTCACTTCGTCTAGGTCGGTGGACGGAATTCTCTTCTATCACCGTTCATTGTGTGTAGTGAGACTCGCCGTGAAGGTATCTTTCCAGATTCACAGTATCGACGTTGATTCTGCTACGATTTGTCCCTCGTCGTCCCGAGAGGCTTCTGTCCGAAGTGTATACCCATTGAATAGCTCTATAACAGTTCTTGTTGTTCTTGGCAGCGTCGTTTTGTAGGTTTACTGCTTCGTTCGTTGTCAAACCATGACTTTTTCCTGGATGGTCTCGTAAAACCCAGCACATCAGTGGCAGCTTCTTTGATGGCTTCTTGAGCAAAGAATACCAGCCCGTGGCGATTGTAGCTTTTCGAAACCTAACCTTGGTATCCTTTCTCGACTCTCGATAACCGCGACTCAAGTCATTGTTTGCTCCTCGGAACGTTCGCACATCAAGAATGCTAAAGAAGTGCCTGACGTCGATCGCAACGTGATCAATCAGGTTGATTGATCAGGGACCAATAGGCCATTTTATGGATGTTGTGGGGTGTGGTTGCCACCCCACTATAGAGATTGAGCCGCGTGACAAAGCCCACCAGCCTCAGTCCGTTAGCGGATGTGGTGTTGTGCAGGCCCAGCTTTTCGTTGAAGCTGGGGCATTGATCGTATGTCAAGTGTGCCTCGAACGACAAATCAACATCCAAACAAGTGCCTCTCCGTTGCAATCACCGTAGTAGATCTAGCAGTTTATAATACTTTTTCACGGCCCATTCCATCGCACTTCCTGGTTTGTGGTGATATCTGCTTTGTAGCAGTCCAGGGCATCCGCGAATATCCCTTTGCTGTGGTCGTCAACATGAAATCCGTTCGTATCTGAGGCATGTGGTTGTCTCTGAACCATTTGTTTTTATCCGTGGTGAGTGAATAAGGCTCAAGCACAACCCCCAACTGGGAAACCGGATCATTTTATTGACCCCAGCGTATGGTAGGCAACTGCAAATGCGGAAGGAACTATCTTCTACAAATCAGGCAAACTGTTGGGCTACGCAGATGACGCTTGTACGGCGATTAAAGAAAAGGCGGGATGGTCTTGGGGTTAATGAGAATTTGAATTTTAATTTGACCCTCCATGGGTCGCAAGCCTATTAAGTAATTATATGTATGAGGCTCTAATTATGTTAGCTTTAAACAAAAGGTCAACTTAGATGACAATAGCATAACCTGTCCCTTCAATTCGTTACCAATCCAATCAATTTAAATTTTGATATTTAATTAGACTATTTCTTATATCCAGGCGATGATTTTGGCAAAACAAAAATAAGTAAAATTAATAGTTGTTGGCAAATCAAACATTTATTTTGTGGTTCTATTGATCAGGCATACAGATTTATAGTAGTTTCCATGAAAGTAACATGAATTACAAGAAAAAAGAACATTAAAAACTTACATATTTGCGTAACCATTTATTTATTTATTTCTTTAAGAAACAGCTCTACTGATACCTGATGCACCAGTCCTTTTTGTAAATTGTTTCCGTAATGCATGCCACGAATATTTTTGAGCACACGTATGTATAAATCTGATAAATCAGTGCCAGACGAAATCATGGTACCAAAGCTTTCCGAAAGCTCATCCAAACAGATGAAGAGTGAAAAACGCTCTCAAAACATTTATTTTCCTAAACGATACATAGGTTTCATAATGTCTTACACTTCTTGCACAAATATGAACGTTCTCTTATTGCTAAAATTAAAACCCACTTGCAATTCCATCATTCTTATACTAACACTAACGCCATATATCCTCAACTTTTAAAAAAAATGCATTCAATTCAGTTGTCTGATTTTGCAGAAATTCCAATTGTTTTGGAACTCAAGATTTCTTATAAATGGTTCCTTGCATTGTTTAAATAGCTCGCTGATATTACTTATAACTTGTTAGTATAAAATTTGAAGGATCTAGATTTATTTTCAAATAATAATAATGTAGGTAATCAATGATGAGTCAGTTAGTAGTAAGAGCTTTACCATTCTTTTATATATTTAATGTTTTTTGTTTCACATTTTACTCCTTTTTACAAACTTAAAACTTGTGACACTCACTCGAAATTTAAAATGTATACTTTATCCAAAATACAGATAAGCCGGATGACCTTACATATATTCTGTTTAAAACTTATGCAACTTCTAAAACATAAACCCATGCATATTTCTTTAAATTATTCTGTATTTGTTTCAATATTTCCATTCTTTATTTTGATTAATGTTTGCATATCAATCGAGTGTTTTCTTAACATTTCGTGTACTTTTTTGAGAATAATAATTTAGTTTAATAATGAATAAATGAATTTCTTTATTTGTATCTTTTTTCTTTCATATTTCAAAAATAATAAATGTGTAGGAGAGCGTTTGTTTGTATTTTTTAATTGTTTTTATTTTAACGTTTATATTTGTATTACATGACGGATCGGTTTTACAAACTGGAACGCATCACATAGCATATTTTCTAGTCCATTCTCGTGCCAACTCATTGTATTTTTCTCGATCAGTTTTATATATTCTTGCAATTTCAGGAACAAGTGGGTCATCTGGATTCGGGTCACAAAGAAGAGAGCAAATCGATAATAAAACTGTAAGAAAAACAACATATATTAATAAACATTAAACTGCAAAAAATTAAAAAAAAATTCTACAACCTTTTGAAATAGTCAGTGCTGGTGACCATTGGGATCTTAGAATGTCGAGGCAAATCGAACCGTTGCTATTAATGTTTGGATGGTATATACGAGTTGTGAAAGCCACTTTTGGTGGTTTAAAGGGATAATCTGTTGGGAAATGAATTGTTAAGAAAAACACCCCGCCTTGATAAGGACTATCCGGCTATACAAAACAAAAAAAATACAATATTAATTGAAAAATATATTTTTAGTTTTATTTATTATCTTACAGGTCCCATTATTGTTGCTTGCCAGTGAAACACTGAAAAAGAAAAGAAAACAAATTGATTACCTTTGTTGTGTAGAAAACAAACCTAAAATGTATTTCCCGATTTCTTTAAGGTAAGAACTATATGTACATATACACTTTAATTTACATTTCAGTTATTAGTAAAAATAGTATGGCAATTCTCGTATACTAGTAGTACAGTTTAAGATGTGTTTATATATAAGTTAGTAAGTCACAAAATGAATAGTACAATGAACTCTCGCGATATATATATCACCTATCATATGTACATTTTCATTAATTAAACATTTTGCCTTTGAAAATATTTTGCAAAGTAATAATACAATAATTATTAAATAAAGCCAATAATACAAATTAGTATTATTTTCCATTTTTTCTTAGTTTTCTTTGAAGGGTCTTCCAATAGGGACTTCTGGATCATGGTCATTTATTCAGTCTTTTTTGCCAAATCACTATGGACGGATATAGCAATCAACAACACGCCCAAATGATAAAATTGTTTTATCAAAATATGTTCAGGCTCATCTTCAAAGATGTGGTATTGCTCATGATAGTGCACAGGTGGTTTTATAGTTTAATGGAAACAGAATTTTCATTGAAACGAGTGATGTGATCCACGCGGACAGATAACCTAATTATTTGTTCAGTCTTCTCCACAGAAGCGTATGCAATCAGGTCAGCAATACATAGAAGAAACAAGCCGGGATAAGTATTTCGAGGGTGCCGTAATGGACAAATATTTGAAAAGAATGGACACTGATCAGAAAGTGGAATGGAAAAGAAAAACTGGAAATACTTTCGCTTTTAAAAGGTCAAATTTCATAGCATAAAATACCGTGATTTATCAGACCGTGGGTTCTTTCTTTTCTTTTATATCTCTTTCCCACACATAATCTGTCTCTTACTCACACATGTGTTACATGTTTCCGATACCCAACGCTGAGGAAGAATAAAGCAGAGCAACGCAAGTACGAATAAGAGAGAGAAGGAGCCAAAGCGCACTCGGACTCTGAACCGATTTTCTATACCCATCCGATACGGTTTAACATCTGCATGTTTTAACTTTTTGAAACGACAACAGATTTTCTGTTTGGTGCAAAAAATAAAAATCTACAACTTAGTAAATGCCAATCCAAAACGCAAACGTCCTCCACAATCGCATAGGAACTATTTTCTCTGTAAGGAACTAGTCCCTTCAGCTTCATCTTTACGCAACTTTCCATATTGACAGTATTATAAGTAGAAATATGGGTTTGCCATTGTCAAACTCTGGTGAACAAGAATTTTCTAATCATTGTCACAAAATCTCGAATATGCAAGCCGAGTATGGTCACCGCACTTCGCGATCCCTATTCGTCGGATTGAAGTTGTCCAACGTATGTTTCCAGCTTGGCAATGAGCGCCATATTCGCCTTCTCCACCAACTAATTACTATTAATACAGACAGCTCCTCGCTTCTCGAATTGTTAGCGCAAAACCCCACCTCTGCCTTCTTCTGCTATAGACCGCATAGTACTAATTACGGCTTCAACTCACCGGTATCAAGAATATTATGCTTGGCTAGGTTACGCCAGAGTAGGGCCATTGTGATACCACGCGAATTAACTTCGCCTATCGGAACAACGCTCAAGTAGCCTGATCAGATTGAGTATTCAACCTTAAAACCATCGTTGGCGTAATTATCGGGCATTGTGCCATTGGTACACATGCCTCCAGACTAGGCCTCCCCTTTAATGCATTCTGTAGAAGAGGAGGCAGAAACTATTGATGACGTAGAAAACGCCTATTACTTCAATAATTTGACAAAAATAACTTGCATCGATATCAGTCAGATCCTCTGCTTTATCAAAGGTTTGCGGAATGGGGTTTTAGATCGGCGTGGTATCACAACGGGCCTACTCTGGCCTAAGTGGGACTCCTGCTACCAGCAGTTAGCCACTCCAGCCTAATCTAACCTAAGATCGGAACCAGTTGGTGCTTGTAGTGAAGCGATATAGCTGGCCTATCCTGGCGCTGTTGAGATTATTCAAATAGTAGGCCCCTAGTTGTGAGAACTGCTCTGCGCAAGCAGAGTAGGTGATCTGTGAGCATGAATGCGATGACTCCGATGAGAGTCTGCTGAGTCTAAGCAGACTGAGTGACCGTTTTAGGTTAAGTGATTGCCATATTTCCTTTGTTTTAAGGCAGGTGGTGCCCTCTAACCATTTGTGATTGGTGGTTTTGATTGTGTGTATCTTCAGGTGATGGTAGGCTCTAGCGACCGGGATTGAAGATGGGACTCCCCCTATTGTTGGAGAAGAGGTTGTACCACACCTCGAGGCGATTTCGTCAGCTTTGTAGTTGCCCGGTATGTCTCAATGTCCCATATCACAATGAGATATATGTTGAAATGCTCAGCCATCTCCCTGAGAGACAACCATCTCAACATCTCATCTCAACAAAACCTCTCTTTGTCACCCTCTTCAATTTCATTCTATCCTTTCCTAGTCCTGCATATCTCAGTGTAAGCACTTTCTTGTTAAATTGTATGCACCTTAAATATATGAGTCAAGTTCCGTGATCATGGGCAATTTACAATTTATTACCATTATCATGTTTTGCGTTTTACTGATACTACCCTTAGCGATTTAAGTTTCACTTAATAAGTTTAGTTGGACCTAACGGTTTGCACGATTCGAAAACTAGATCGTAAAGTCGGCTAAGTATAACTTAAACTAAGTTGAAGAAATAGTGGGTTATAAGACTTCGTGGAGAAATTTACGAATAAAAATTCAAAAGTATTCAATAATTAAATAGTATGGGGTCGAATTACTTGATTTATTTAAAGATGATGAGGAAGTGTAGAAATTAATATTTGTATAGCTCTGACGAACTTTCGTTTTATAAAGGAATTTGGCTAACCACGAACATAATCCACTAAATTTTCTCATATCATGTTCATGAACATGACAGGGTTCATGGCCAGTGGAGACGGTGTGTAAGGTTTAAGTGTAACTTGGCTATGAAGTAGAGTATAGCTAGTAAACGGCTTAGTGTCTGAATTTTCTAAAATCTTAGTAGCTGAATCTGTACACTCTATTTTAGAATGTACAATTTATCATCGCCCCTATTATGATAGCGAATCAAACAAAAAAGTAGTCGAAAAGGACAACTTTGCGTTTCGCTTGCAGATGTCAAACTTAGTCGAATTTGCACTTCAGTATTGAGATTAGAGAATTTTTACTACAGCTTTGGTGACTAGTAATAAATCAAATATTGTATATTATATTTAATTGTATTTTGCAAATATTTACAGTGGCTTCCACGAATCGAACACAAAAAAGAAAAGTGTTTGTCATATGATTTCTCAAAACAAAAATTATGAAAAAAATTAAATTAACACTGTGTCTGATTATAAGTGAGAGGTAAAATTGTAAAGTTGTTTTGATCTTTACAATAAAGTTCTAAGTTCCACATCATATTTGTTCTCTGTGTGATTTGTGGGAGCCACTGTGTATTGTAAATAATGTAAGAAATTAGCAGATACCATGGCGTGATGAATTCATTATGGATTTTCATGTATAAATAAGATAAGCAGCACGCATTGTAATACATCTTTGTACATTTAAACGAAAAAATTGGGGCAACAGTTGCAGAAGGGAAATTTATTTGCGAAATAAACAAATTCATGAACTCGAAAGAACAAAACTCAAGCAAATTCCATTTACTGATTTTCGTACGAACAAATGAATGGTCTGACCATCAATTGAAACAAATTACATTTGCTCCCTTTATTTAGAATCATTAACTTTTTTGCAACCTTCTCTTATGATCTATTATATTAAACATCTTTTGACAATGCCTGTGTAGTTCACAACTTGTGAACAAGTGGTAGTTGATATAGTTTTTCTTTAACAACCTAATACGATTCTGAACACATTTTTGTTAAAGATCAACCAATATATCCATTTTGGCTCGGCCGATAGAGGTTACTAATCCGTGTTAAAGTTTTAAGAAAACAACAAAAGGAAACAAACCCTTTATAACTCAGGTTGTAATAAATAAAAAAAACACAAAGTTTTGCATTTATTTCTAGGAAATTCAATAAATGAAAAAGGGGAGTGTGGCAGATAGACATGTTACACTATCTCATATTGTTCAATACAGATTCGTAGTTTACTTAGTTTTTTTCTATTTTTTTGTAAACGTCACTACGAACAATTCACAACTTTTGATACAAGTAAGCTACAATCGACCGCTAGGAACTTTGCCGATCAAGTCTGCCTGAAGCTCTCAGAAAGTTCAAACCTTCCAGTCGAAACAATCGACGAAAAATGGAAACGTCAAAACGCCATCTCGAAAAAACCCTTTGTTTGACAACGTATCAGGCTACGCTGCACAGATGGAAGAGAGTAGTTCCTCAGCTCTACGAACTTAAAAGAAGGGAGGCTTCTCAGAAAGAAAAGGTGTTACGGCAGGAATGATGTCTAAAAATTCCACCAAAGGATAACACAACTATCCCATGGGTATAAATTCCGGACAGAAACCTTTCGAAACGAAGAGGTCCGACTAAAAGACCACTTCTGCACATTGCTGAAGGCGAGGAAAACAGATACCAGTCAGGCAGAATATCTCACTCCACATAATGGACGATGATAGAAGAGAATCCGTCTCCCCGACCTAGAAGATAGCGATATCGGGACTAAAGTCGAATAAAGCTGTTGAGGCAGACGGATTGCCAGAACTCTTTTGAGGCAGCTGGTTGGAAGAAGCTCAGAATCGTTTGCCCGATACACGAATAAGAAGAGTAACTGCGCCAATATCAGATGGATAAGACTCACAAACAATGCTTATACGATCTTCCGTTTTGTGTGATCGCCTGAAACTATTCGTGAATAACCTGATATGTACTTATGAGTGCGGTTTCAGGCCGGGAAAGTCCGCAGTCGATCGAATCTTCCCACTTCGGCAGATCCTGAAAAAACTCAAGAAATGCATATCGCCGCACACCACCTATTTGTCGATTTCAAGACTGCAGATATTCTGTACAAATTTCTCCATTTTCCAGTTTTGACATTCCTGCCAAACTCGTGAGGTTGTAATGGATGAGGATGGAAAATTCTCGCTGCCCCATCAAGGTGGGTAACGATTTAGACAAGGCAACGCTGGTGTGGGATTTCTTCAACGTATTGATGTAAAATTAATGAATGAAACCATTTGTTTATGGTATTATGTAGGAAAATGCAGAAATGTGCATTGGAAGCTTCTAATGTAACCAGGAAAATTTTGAAAAAAAAAAATATATTTATTAATCAGAAAATGTTCATTTGAGTCCGCTTTTAAATTTCTATTAACATGAAAATTCCTGCGATGACGTCACGGATAGCCCACAAAGCTGTCCACCGTAACTTGTTTTCCTTACCTCCCTCCTTGCCTCAAGTGAATTTGTTATTATTTTTCTAAGCATGGATTTTGTAAATTCATTTTAATATGCTCTTAGTGTGGCATATTTTTTTACTACCATTTTGAATTTGGCAATAGTTAGTGGTTTTGATTTTTGTTTGATTTTCATCTGGAAATATATATGGAACATTCATTTATTTTTCATCAAAGTAGAGTAACTTCGGGTATTGTGGTATACATATTACTAGTTTGAATATGTTAGCAAAAGTGTCGTTCTGAATCGAACCATATATAGCTAAATATGAAGACTAAATTATTGGCAGACAATAAAAGTTTTTTGCTATAAATGCAGCATAAGCCAAAATGGTGATTGAAATGGACACTATACCACATTACCCGCTTTATAATTTCAGTTTTCTTGAAAGCACTTATAGCTCCCCTCATATCTTTCGTGTCACATTTTCGTACTTCGCCTTTTATGGTATGTTTTCTAACGACACAAAACAAAAAAAAAAAACAACAATAATTCGAAGCAATCTTGAATTGCGTAATGTGATATAGTATACCATTTTTGCCACATTAGCTGAATATGTATGTCACATAAGGAATTATTTAAAAAAAAATAAACAACTGACAATAATTAATCAATAAAGTTAAACAAATTGTTTACCTTTTTTAGGTTACCTAGGGCAGAGTAAATAACAAAACAACGAAACACAAACATTTTTAATAGCACAAAAAACAACGTTAATTTAACGAATTTTATGTTCAATAAAAATGACCGAAAACGTGAATGGCTTTCAAGTTGGCAGAACACGTGATGCTAGTTATTTATAAAATGTTAGTTTTCGTAGAAAAAAAACTGCCGGTACCACATTTCCCCTTGTATACCACAATACCCGAACTTACTCTACAATGTCATTCAATCGGAACATGCGGACTTAAAAGACCAATCGCAATAGCTCCACCTAGAACTTTGTGCTCCGGCTTACGATATTACAGTCTATAAAACTTCAACGCCCAATGATTTATCCAATGGATTTATATGCATCCTACTAAAAATGTCAAAGCCCGAACCGACCGCTCGAATTTATAATCTGTCAATGTCAAAACTTTGGACCAAATGTAGTGCAGGTGCAGGTCCCCAACGAGCTACGTTGGGCAATTGAGTCAATATAATATTCAATACGATACGCACCAGACGGAACGCGGCCATATGTACTTCAGTTCAAAATGAGCTAATGCACTCGACTGCGATTCCACCCCAAGTGTGTGTAAAGATCTTGGCCTAGACACAACTTCAAATTAACTCAAGAGCTGATGCCGCTTCGAAAGCTTTTGCCACTCTTCAGAGTTCAGACCTCAATCTCATATTCATAAAATGCATTTTACCACTATATGAACGACATTAAACATTCGCATAACCATAGTGGCGAGAAAAACAGGATACATAATTTGAAATGTTCCATGAAATTGAAGGCTATTACCATTGTAAGAATAATCTAATTTAGGTCAAATGAGCTGTTAGACTTGTTCCCACTTTGAAGGTAATCCCATTATATCTTTCTCATAGAAGCCGTCGTCCCTGTTGGCAAATAACTGGGAAACTCGTTTTTCACAAACCTCTTTTCATGCGATTGCACCTCTTTCTAACACCATCAACTGAATATCGCTGTAAAGTAAACATCTGTCGAATAAGCAATAATTTGAAGTGAAACTAATCCTACTTTATATTGACTATATCGTAGGGATACACAAGAGATGGCGAAAGTTATACCACACAGCTACACTAATGCACTGCTAAGAGCTAGTATTTATCAATTCACCGAAATGTAAACATTCTGATTAATTTCGTGTTCAGCATACGTGTCAAATAACACAATTTCTGGGAAATTGCTGGTGGCACTCATCGAAAGTCAACACTCAACTGTATATTTCATTGAAAACATGCGAGTTTTGATTTCGACACAGTAGAAGTGGTAATGTTGACACCGAAGACAAGAAACAACAGCGACACTACGAAGACGACACTACGAAGACGAAGATTATTTCCAAATCTCATGTATGCACGGAAAAGGTGCGCCAAGTTAACCTTGAGTCAACAATATGAGGCAAGTGGAATGAAAACAAGTAGGGATAATTGCATTAATTTGATCGATTTCATTTTTTTCAAAATTTTAATTTATAAACATAAAACTGAAAATCTTCAAGAGGCTGACGAATTTGGTCGGTATAAGCGACAGGTCGTTGTAACCGATATCAAGGTATATAATGGAGCTCAGCTGGAACTTAAAAATGTGGTCGTTATAACCGATACGTAGTTATACCGATGTTGTTGTAAGCGATTTTGACTGTAAAAGGTTATGACATACGAAATTGGAAAAAATTAATAAACTAAAAAACCGTAACGTGTATAAAACTTATGAAAATCGAGCAAGACAATTGACATAAAATGACGTGTAACAAACCGGAAACTGTACAAGACGAAATATGAACGACAAATAAAGAATTTCGAGCTAAAATATTAATTGCTCAAACAGTTTACTGTCAACCTGAAGCAAAAATTGCTTACGTTTTAGAAATGTCAAACAAAAAAAAAATATGTTCACGTTATCCGGAGTTCACACAATATAAAAGGGATCATATATAAATAATAAATTTGTTCCAATGTACTTGGACCTCACAGAAATATTTAAAATCAACTGACGAAGAGATTTTTTGGTAGACTGGGAGATAAGAGGTATTATCTAAATCCCAAGGAAACGTAGCATTTATTATTTATGTAAATTAGTTAGTCATTAGGGTATGTACTTTTTTATGTATATATAAATGAGTCATTGTATTGCAAAAATAATATTATCTAGTATCATGATTCAAGGTTAATATAAGTCTAAATTTAAATAAAACGAACATCGTGTTTAATAATGGTTAGTCCGATTTCAATGTAGATGTGAATCATGTGAGTTGATAAGATTAAGCATATAGTCATTATAATAACCCCTACACTAACCTTCCTAAACTTTCATTACATGTAATGCATAAAGTCGCCCATAACAAGCAAATTTTTCTGAGAATAAGGAAAATTATAATATCATAACTTCACTTAGAGTACTACTGAACCTTATTGTGTTAGTGTATCGTAAGAATACTGGACTGTCTACAAACGCCCCAAAACAAAGCAATGAATAATACATTAAAGCGCTGTTATAGTTATGTTAACTGTATTGAAATGGTTAAAACTGTATATTATTAAATTGGAAACTATTGCCATGTGATTTATGAAAAAAATAAACGAATACATGTTGGAGATGTGCAATGCAAAGATTTGATTTATAACTTATATATGTATGTACACAGTTCAAAATACGTTTTATATAGGTTTGAAAATGTTTAACCAACTGCCACGTGAATTGAAACGTAAAAATAATTTATTAAAAATTAAAAAAATGTACTAAAATTTGTCACTTTAGGAGAAGGAAAAACATATCCGAAAAATAAAATAAATCAAACAAAAACAAATTTGTAGAAATCAAACGTAAGCGTATACTACCAAAATGCAAAAAATGCTTTCTTCAACCATATTGTTAAAATAACTTGATTGACGCTAACATTGCGTATCTAACTTTATGTTAAAGGCGTTAAAGTAGAGCTAAGTGAAGTGAAAAAGAAAATAATTGCATTCTGTTTTCTAGAAACCAAATGTGCAGTAAAAACTATAAAAACCAAAATTCTTATCTTGTCGACCTGAAGTTTTTTTTCGATTAAGAACACATGTATATCGTAAAAAAAAAAAATTGAGGACATTCTAAAATTATAACTATCAGTGGGCTATGTCAATGTTAAATTAACATGGATTTAAAAAAACAACACAAAATGTGAGGTCTGATGTGACATAAATCACAGAAGAAAATAATTACGGAACTGTGAAGAAATCGCATTTGAGTTATTAATTATATTAAGTTATTTATACATTTCTGTCATGTTACAAGCAGGAGCATTAAGGTTATGTTACACGTTATTAAAAGTGAAGTACGGTAATAAGACTATTTACTTGAACTACTTTACACAAACTTTTAAACCAAAAACCCGCAATTAATAATTTCTCTCCATTATATACATGGATGATCTTTCCGATTCTTAACAGATGATATCACAACATTCTACAATTTACAACTATAAGCTACACCCCTGTTGGCGCGTTTGAGTACATTGAACTCATCATCTGACTTCAAATCAGTACACATTTTAAACTAATGATAACTCAATGTTATTTAATGAAATTTTGTCGCGAATTTTTGAACAAAGCATGATATTGGTTCTTATTTTCTTTGCTCAACCCAAGGAATTATTTATATTAATGAACAATGTTACTAAGATGTGTTGTACTCAAAATTTATCTCGGCATATTAGGTTTCTATTATTGATTTGAGCTACTCCTTCGTGAAATTGTTACGTTTTTTAGAAACACAATCCATCGTTTTTTTATTTGTAAAATTTTAGTACAACATATTTATAATTTCTCGGCGAGTATAACTCATAATATCCACATCTTAAGGTAATACATAAAAAATCTTCCCCAGAACGGATTTCTTACACAAATTATTTTTAAACATTATTTAAATGCGAAATACATGTATATGCATACATATGTATGTACAAATTTATTTGTGTACTTACAATCATCCCCTACGGGTCCAGCGGAGCATTGTGCTGGAGGATCTCTGCCAAGATCTTGTAATTCCTGTGAATAAATCAATCACACATAACGAGCATAAGTATTTTTCAATCAAAAACATTAATAAAAGCTACATTTTACAAACTAACCACCGATTATTCTACATTTATGCGATTCGAAACGAGTCTCGACAGAGTAGTTTCTGTTATGAGTAACCACCACAATGTCGTTTGGCAGACATACGTTCAATGGTGTGCTGCTATGCAGACAAAATAAAATGTCTTCAAATTTTATCATGTATACATAGCATTAAGACTGCAATTTGTAATAAATACGTAGAGTGGTTTAAGATAAAATACATCTTTAGCTAGCTGTATCTACTTCATACAATTTAATAGAAATTCCGCAAATATACATATATAATATATATAAGTGCGGTGAGCATATACGTATATATGTAGCATTTGCGACCAACAGTGAGCCGTCTTTAATGGCTGCAATCACGCCTTTTTTCCCGACACCAATATGTTTATTTGGTTACCATAGATGATAATGAAATTTATTACGAACCAAACATAAAAATGTGAGCGTGAATAGCGTGAAAAATTACATCTTACCTTGTTGATTCTTTTCAACGCCATTTTCTATGCAAACTTCAATGGATTTGATTTCAAGCAACAAAAAAAAATATCCGCAGCCGTTTGCGTGTGTTATTTATTTATTATTTAATAAATCTGCGATGGAAAAAAAGTAAAACGATTATCCAGAAAACTTCTATATTTGAGAAAATTTTCTGTTCCACTACACTGTTCTTTTTCCTAATGTCTTTGTTCCTTTATACAGCTATTGTTTCAACTTGTTCCACTATTCCAAGTGCACTGCACTCCCGACTAGAACACTACAATTTACCAACAATTCTAATACAAGATCTATAAACGTATTAATTAAATAAAGTAATATATAATTTTAATTAAGGGACCAATATGCATCCCTTCTCAAAGCCAAAAATAAGTTTATCTAGAACGAGATACCCACTAGTGAAATGTTTTAGGTTACCGTGTGTTCCGTTCAAACGTAGGGCGAAAATGTCGTCAGCGGATAAGGTAGTTGATGACAATGTCACATACATCTTACATATTAAACCACGCTTACACTATTATCCCAACTTATGAGAGGTTATCCCAATGACATTTTACATGTGCTTCCCATATAAACCATTAATTTCAAAAGCATAGCAAATTCATGAAATTTTATCTGAAATTTATAATTTATATAAAATATACTTTATTGTTAGCCGAATAATTCAAATTATTTATTAGCTAACAGTTCAAACTTAATTTATTCAAATAATCCATACACGACTCGACTCTGTCAAATTTGAAACAATAATAGATTTTAGAAATTTCACGAGACGATCAAATGTTTTCAGTATTTTGATTTTCTTAATTTCGATTTAAAGTCTCTCAAATGAACAGCCATGTGTACTATTTGGGGAAATGTTCTCCTAAAAGTTTTTGTTTTGGGAAATTTATATTCTATATATCTATATCTATATCATTCCTTCCTAGCTACGTTGAGTACTTCACTTTTGTCGACAAATAACTATGGAAAATATACTATAATGCTAGCTAAATAAATTTTCAATTATTTAAACTTTTAACATGAATACATAATAATCTCATGAGCGTCAAAATGTATCCAATTCCTCCCCTATTCACATATTATCATGCGATATTATTTTTACAAATTTTTACAATTAAATCTCATGTAATCATGGTGTTAACCTTGCGGCGTATAGCGTAGACAGAATCACATTACCTGCGAATTTAGCCATATACATACATCTGTACTCAAGTTAATTAAATGTCATTTCGATTATTCACTCAAAGTTTCATGTTAATTCCAAAAGTTCCGTTTCGAGATTTTCAAAAACCCGCTCCAAAAAGGTCTTCCCAGCGGGAAATGTCTTCCTACAAGAATCTATAAAATTCTTATTTCTGTATAAAATCCCTGGATTCCAAATGCACTCTCGTTTTTTGTAGATAAGGTAGTCCGTGCTAAACAAAATATTTAAATTATACTGCACAACGAATTTGCAGAAATATATTGGACACTGACTTAACTTCTAAGTCTAAATATGAATATTCAAAAACTAATTTCAGTAATTCTTTCTCTAGATTGTACTGGCTATCACAGACATTAACAATAATTCATGTTTTGCTCTTGAAAAGTTATTTTAACAATGAAAATATACGAATTTATTAAACTTAACTCAGTTGTAGAATATATAATATATCTTCTCAGTTTTCCATGAATTCTGTTGCCCATATATTATGACACCTTGAACTGATGTTATCTTAATAGTAATAAAATGTACATTTGAATTTTATATTATTAAATGTGTTATTTGTGTGTATATTTAATATTTTCTGTATCATATCATTGCAAATAAGAAATCGTATACTAAAAGAGATTACGAACGAACATACGTCACAGTCGGAAATGTCATTAATTTATAACATACCTTGTTTGCATATACTAAATGATCCAAAACTAGGCTGAATCACCACATTTGGCTGAATTCGACCAATTAAAACGTCAAGTTTTTTTTATGAAAATATTTCTTTTCGTTTCTATTTTCTTTTTTTGTGATATTTGCATCCTAGATTTTTCCTTAGAAATTTGAGAAATAATAAGAGCATACATTTCTTTAAGAGTGTTTCATTATATACGCGATATACTCTGTGGTTTTGATCATGTTCAGTCAAGTGAATCGCAGGAATATGTGTTCGTGTTGCCCTTGTTTTGTGGGCCAACATTTCATTTTCGCCTAACAATTTGTTAAGTTTAGAAAAGTCTTGTATTTTCTTTTAATTGGTTTTATGCTTTCGAAATACTTAATATGGAACATTTTTACTGTGGAAAGTTAAAATGCTGAAATAGATGCCTTCTGCAAAATTTTGTCCAATATTATAAGGTGGTAAATTGCTTTTCAATTCTTTTTTATGCACGTTTTATACATGTATATTTATGTACATTTTGATTATATACATAATGACTTAGTGTTTATATTGACTTAATATCTACTTCATATTGGTAGAGAGACTTCAATAAAGATGATTAAAAATAAAGACGTGGGTATGCACGCAAAGGAATTTATGGGAATTACAAATGCCACATCTATGGAAAAAACCTGTGAAGTCCCAGGGGTTGTAACATCTAGGAGTCTGGAAAATTTAGAAGTATTAAGAAGATGCAACTCTTTTCCATTATATATATCAAGTGTAAGTACGATTTGTTTTCCTTTCTTGCTATACAAATAATATACATATGTACGTACACAATTGCTTTATTGTTACCATATACATTACTTTTGCTTGTAGTGCTATTAATTTAGGTACCTCAATGTATATATTATTATAGTAGCAGCTCGGCCCACATTTTCACAATTTTCCAGAAACCACGGAAGGATTAAGGAAGTCGACTAAGAATTAGACCGATTTATAAGTCTAGAGATATGGAATAATGTGCTGATACATATAACAAAAGAAAGTTTTGTTTGTTGTTAACTATTATAGTCGCGAATAAATTACAAAACAATAACAAAATTATGCGCTTTACAACTGTTTAATACTCGTATTTCCAGTTTGCCGACGCTATTATATCTTTACGAAATATTCAGACTAACATTTAGTTCAACATAGAGTTGTAACATTTTGTTTTATGTAATTTATGAAAGTTAAATTGTATGTGGCTATGTAATTTAAACATATCACTCGTCTAAATTGTCAAATATGACTTGTTGTTTTGTATCCTTTTGGCAACTAGAGACTAGATATAGTTAGGCGTATGATCACCTGCGTAACAATGACGACTTTGTACATACATTAAAAAAACACATTAGTTGAATTTGTTGAAATGGTTGTAACAGTTCAACGTTAACATGCAAGCATAGTGTCTCACAACCGAAGACGGCCAATGACATTCCGTTTCAGATGTCTAAGTAAAGATCTTTTTTAATTGTGGAAAGAGCGGTTGTTTTATGTTTCTATAATTTAAGTTTTAAAAATTTTGCAAGTAATAGTAATATCTGTATTATTTCATTTTGTTTTGTATTACAGAACGTTTACTGTGATTGGAGAAAGAAAAGCACTAGCACTGTCCAAAATAGATTTATAAGCAGCAATTCATACCGTCAATCTGTTAATTCTACTGACGCACCTACATTTAACTACGAGCTATATAATCTTCAATCAGAGACAAAATCACTTCAGGAATTACAAATTGAAGTTGACGCCCTTTTGGAATTTCGAGACTTAGTTATTGAAACGTTTCCCGATCTCAAGAATAAAATAATATCAATGTCTTCGGCAGCTATTTCAGCAAACACAAGTAAACTTCATTCAACACCAAGGTAATAAGAAATTGTGATCTCAAATGTGCTTGCAAATTAAAAAAAAAAAATGCAACAATAATCTTAGTCTCCTATCCCCCTTGATTGGCCCCTCATATTCTAAATAGTCATAATTGAAATCATATACCAATTCCAGTTTGTATGTTTCCCATTGATACAATCTTTAAACATGTGTCCTTACCAAAGCCAAGCACTTTATTTAATTCAGTTCAAATTTTTCTTGGTACACCTGCGAAGATTCTGCTTCATCTTAGGTAGTAAAAAAAATAAGTAAAACGGATTGCAAATATAAAAATAATTGATACAACTGAAAAAAGATAGTTTGAAGTATAATAGTAACTCGTTTGCTTTTCGCCTCGCCATCGCTCGCTTGCGTTCTAGGCAATTTTCTTGATAAGTTTAAATTCAATACTTTCTTTAACATATTTAACATGAGTGCCCTATTCGCATCAACTGAAAATATAAACATAATTAAAAACAAGGTTTTTATTAACTTCTTAAAACTGGCACGTTATTTAAGAAATATTGATTAAGCACAATGTAAATCATATTTCGTCTTTCCAATCAAAGTAATATATGTATATTTCTTTTTACTCTTCTGTTATTAGTAGAGTCCAAACAAAGAAAAAAAAGTTACGTAAAGACTCGCATTCATCATTTAGTATTCAAGGATCATCAGTTTTAAATACATCTGTCATTGTTGGCGAAGCTTCACCTGCTTTTGTTTCACGAAGTCGAAGTAATTCGAATAGTTGCAAAAAGGAACCAAAGAGTGGGGAGGGCAGTGGGAGTGTGGTACAGGATTCTGGATTTTCAACAGAAACAACCTCTTCCAAAGATGGCCATAGCGCATCTTCAACAACTGGTGTCCTTCAGGTTGTTACGACTAATTACTGAAATGTGTATATGTATATATTTTTATCGATTTGCTTTCTTATATATCCTAGGGTACTAATATGCCCGCTAGAAACTTGTACGAAACAGATGACGAACTGTTGAACTTGCTGGATGTAATATATCGGAAAACTTCAAGATTTCGCCAAAAATTTTCATCTATGCAAAACTATGAACGCGATAAACAGGATACATATATTTCCTCAGCATCTATTTCAAATATTGTACACTGTAGTAGTTTTAATCGTAAGGTTCTACGGTACAATTCAGATAACCCACCCAAGGAAAACGTACTAGTTTTGCGTAAAGAACGAGATAAATTACTCGACAGAGTAGCAGAATTAGAATCGGATATGCTTGAAGGTCAAATAAAAATCTCGGATATGGAGAAACAAGTGCAGCTCTTAACTTCTGGAAATAGTAATCTCGAAGAACAGTTAAAAATAGCGTTAAGTCAAAACCAAGAATTAAATTCTAAATTACTGCAAAGTAGAAGTGATAGTGCTAGGTGAGGAAAAACTGTTATTTTTTAAATATTGAAATTTTTAAAGTTGAATATTTTTAGCCGAATATGTTTACAATCTTCAAGTTCAGTTACTGCATCACGTAATATGACAAGATCAGTTATATGTAAAAACAATGCTGCAACTGATCAAAATGAAAGTTTTACTCCAAGGATGTCATCGATGAAAGATATAGAAAACCAAAGTCAACAAAAAACTGCGCTTTCTACATGTAGTGAACCTACAGTTTCCGGATACCAGATAAACGCAGAATCGACGGAAACAAAGGAAGGAGTCAGTACGTTACGAACTCAGAAATATTATACGGATTTCAATATAAAGTGCACTAAAGATGACATTAAGAGTTTGGGTAAACTAGATGGCATATTGAACTCTCCGAAATATTTGTGCAAAGTTCGTGAAACTGATTCTAAGAAATTTGCTGCTATTTTACTGGAAACAAATACTCTAGAACTGCAACGACATCTACTTATGCTAACCGTGCAAAATCAGGTAATATTTGACCATTTCATTAGTTTATTGAGGAAAAAATATTTGTTGAAAAAAAAATATTTCCTTCAGTTGAACTTAGAAGTTTTTACTTACTTACTTACTTACTTACTTAAGGTGGCGCTACAGTCCGGGGTGGACCTGGGCCTCAACCAACAAGCGTCTCCAGCCAGCTCGATCTTTAGCTAGCTGTCTTCAGTTTCGCACGCATAGTTGGTTGAGGTCCCTTTCCACTTGCGTGCGCCACCTGAGTCGCGGTCTTCCTCTACTGCGCCGTCCCTCGGGGGTGGATTCGAAGACTTTTCGGGCCGGAGTATTGGTTTCCATCCGCTCTACATGACCTAGCCATCTCAGTCTTTGGATCTTCACTCTTCTGGGTAAGTCGATTTCGCTGAACAGCCCGTATAGTTCGTCATTATATCTCCTCCTCCACTCACCGTCTATGCAGATGGGACCGAAAATCACACGAAGAATTTTCCTCTCGAAGCAACCAAGGGCAGCTTCATCCGCTTTTGACAAAGTCCATGCCTCCGCGCCATATAGCAGGACTGGGACGATTAAGGTCTTGTAGAGCGTTATCTTGGTTGTTCGAGAGAGGGCTTTGTTTACCAGTTGCTTTCTTAGCCCAAAGAAGCAGCGATTGGCAAGGGTTATTCTTCGTTTGATTTCAGCGCTGGTGTCATTGTCTGAGTTTATAGCGGTGCCTAGGTAGACAAAGTTTTTGACTACCTCAAAGTTATATCTGTCTGCTGTGACGTTCTGACCGAGACGTCGGTGTTGGGTGTCCTTTCTCGTTGACAGCATATACTTGGTCTTACCCTCGTTTACCGCTAAACCCATCTTCGCGGCCTCCGTTGCAATACCCACAAAAGCGCCATTGACATCACGCTGCGTTCTTCCAATAATGTCAATGTCGTCGGCATATGCGAGTAGTTGGACGGACTTCTGAAAGATTGTTCCTCTGGTGTTGGCGTTCGAGTTTTGAACAATTCTTTCAAGAACGATGTTGAAAAAGTCGCATGACAGCGCGTCGCCTTGTCTGAATCTTTTTTTGACATCAAAGGTCTCGGTTAGGTCTTTACCGACCTTGATGGAGCAGCGTGCATTCTCCATCGTCATTCTACACAAACGGACGAGTTTGGTAGGGATGCCAAAACTAGACATTGCTCTGTATAGCTCGTCTCTATAGATGCTATCATACGCGGCCTTAAAATCGATGAAAAGGTGGTTGATTTGTTGCTCCTGGGTTTTCTCCAAAATCTGCCGTAGTGTGAATATTTGGTCGATGGTGGATTTTCCTGTCCTAAAGCCACACTGGTATGGACCGACCAGGTTGTTGACGAATGGCTTTAGGCGTTCACACAGTATGGCAGATAAGATTTTATATGCGATACTTAGGAGACTGATGCCTCTGTAGTTGGCGCAGTTCAAAGGGTCTCCTTTTTTATGGATCGGGCAAACAATGCTGAGGTTCCATTCATCGGGCATGTTTTCCTCCGACCATATTTTACAGATGAGTTGGTGCATGCTGCTTACCAAATCATCGCCTGCGGCTTTAAAAAGCTCAGCGGGTAGGCCGTCAGCTCCCGCAGCCTTGTTGGATTTCAGTTTAGATATGGCAATCCTCACTTCATCCGGGTCGGGTGGACGGAATTGTTGATCTTCGTCGTCCCTTTCATTGGGGTTGAATGGTTCGTTCTGCCTGACAGCGGGATTTGGTTCTTCGTCGCCGTTATACAGTCTGCAGAAATGGTTTTTCCATATCCTCAGCATCGACTGTGACTCTACTACGATGTTCCCTTGATCATCCTTACAGGCTTCGGTTCGGACTTTATAACCTTGACTGGTTAACTTTACCCTTTGGTAAAACTTCCTCACCTCATTCCTGCAGTAATATCCCTCTATTCTGCCGATCGCGCGCTTCTCATGCTCCTTCTTTTTTCTCCTGAGAAGCCGGTGTTCGTCTCTCCTCTTCTGCTCGTAGAGCTCCCGAGCAGCTCTTGTCCTTCTTTGCAGTGCCGCTTTGTATGCTTCTTGCTTGGCTGCATTCGCCTGCCGACACTCGTTGTCAAACCAGGGGTTTCGTTGTGGTGGCGGATTGAAACCCAGCACATCAGAGGCGGCATCTCTGATGGCTTTTTGGCAATGCTGCCACTGGTCTTCAATACTTGATGTTGGCGGCATAGGATTTCTTAAGAGGTTAAGGGAGACACGATCGGAAAAGGATTTGGCAATCTCTTGCGATTGTAGCCGGCTGACGTTGAACTTCCTCACAGTATTTCTTTGTCTTGGCGGTGTTCGGCATATCCGCAGCCTTACCTTGGCTACAACAAGGTGGTGGTCCGAATCAATGTTGGCGCCTCGGAACGTTCGGACATCTATGATACTGGAGGAGTGCCTTGCGTCTATCGCAATATGGTCAATCTGATTGACGGTTGATTGATCAGGAGATCGCCATGTTCCTTTGTGAATATCGAGATGTGGGAATCTTGTACTGGCTACTACAACATTTCGCCCCGCAGCAAAATCGATCAGCCTAAATCCGTTATCGGATGTGGTGTCGTGTAGGCTGTGCTTTCCGACCGTACTACCAAAGATGTTATCTCTTCCTAGCTTTGCGTTAAAATCGCCAAGGAAAATTTTAAAGTCGTCTAGGGCATTGCTCATACGTTTTGTTCAGGCGCTCATAGAACCTGTCTTTGGTGTCATCATCTTTCTCCTCTGCGCATATAAGGCTTATGTTGGCAAATTTAGCCTGGATGCGAATTGTCGTGAGGCGCTCGTTCACGGACCTGAACGATAGGACTTCTTGCCTAAGTCTGCCTCTAACGACAAATCCCCATCCAAATAGGCGCTGTTTTTGTTGTTTGTAGCAATCACCGTAGTATATATCACAGTTTTTCATCCTTCTTTTGCCGGGTCCATCCCATCGCACTTCTTGGATGGCGGTTATATCTGCTTTGCAGCAGTCTAGGGCTTCCGCTAGTTGTTCGGCTGCACGTGGCCTATAAAGGGACCTTACATTCCACGTACAAATCCGAAGATCGTTGTCCGTATATCGTTTGCAGGGGTCGTCATCAGTAAAATCATCCGTTTCCGAGGCTTGTTGTTGCTTCGTAACTAGCAATTTTTTGTGTGGCCGGGCAGTTACCCCGACGGCACAACCCCCAACCTGGAGGGCCAGTTCCTTTTTTGTAACCCCTAGGACAAGAGGTCGCACTTATAAGTTTGGCAAGTTGAGCTCGGGTGAACTACAACCAGTACCCGATGGCTACCACTTGGAGGTAAAATAAGCACAATTGGTGTGTAGAAAAAGTTACAACACTGGGCATCGCCAGGTTGACGCCAGTCAGTGCCTACCCGATTCCCACAGCACCCAGCCACCTTAGAAGTTTTTACGATTGTATATTTGTGCATATAAGTTACATTTCATTTTGCTCTTTGGAATGAATGAGTTAGTTGAATTACGGAAATTCACCTCCTGTTGCTTGTATAACAGATACAAAGAAGTGACCAACGTTTAATGATTCATAAAGCGCGACTCAATTTTCACGGTTATTTATAAATATACATTTGAAATTATATGCATAATCAGCATATTTGAATTTCATTTCGTTAACTTGATTATTATTAATTATACTCTACATGCATATGTATGTATGTATGTTTTTGTTATGCAGGTTTTAATGCAGAAATTGGATGCACTACTCAAATTAAAACAACCTTTTGGGAAGCGATTTAGTGGTTCACGAGAGGAAATGACCAGTTATAAGCAACAGGTAAGACCGTTACTCATTAACCAATCATTAAAAGAAAGAAATTAAGTGGTATACCTACGTCCGTAGGTAACGCCGGTTTTTTTAATATTATATTTGCCCATCGTGTCTTTTACCAGTTCGACAGCGCTTTGTTTTTGGATTTTAAATTCATTATGGCGTAATTTTTTGAACATAAAATACGTTGGCGATTCCATAGTTGATGAGAATATTACCATGGACACAATGACACGTAGACACCAGAAGATCAAAATTAGTGTTACAATTTAGTTTAATTATCCACAAAAAGCAAAACGAAAAAGAAAACAGAAAAAAGGAAAACGAACTTTTTTTGCCAAGTTTTAAAAGCTATTTAGTAAAAATATTAATTGTCATCCTTGTTTTTTAGTTCAACTCATAATTAAGATCAAGACTACCATAGTTTATTTTTGGCCGTTCATACAACAAGCAATTTAGGCTTCTCCGACCATATCACATTGCCATGACAGCTTTTGTCGCTTTGCTCTGTTTTTGAAATTCCAGTTTTATATGGTAAACCTTTGAAAAACAATCTAGTCTCATCGTCATTAAAAATGTCGTTTTCATTATAGCTATGTAACAATTGCGGTAAAAAGTACATTTCCCATTCATCACAATCTTATATGTTGGTATCTGCGCTGTACGCGCATAGGCCGTTTCGAAGAATAGTGTCGTTTTTTTTTTTAAATTTATTCATCCATCTTGTCTCTTCGTGTCCCATTGCAATTGGAAACTCTTTGGCTTTGGCTCATAAGTGGTCCAGATATATGAAGATTCTTACCACGTGCGACGTTAACCTTTTCAGCATTGCTTCATCAATATTTTCAAAAATAAAGGTAGCTTTGTGATTATTTCTTAATTTCTCGTTTTCTACACGTTTTAAATCACTGCATTGACTGATGACTGTTTCTAAAAAATGCGTTGTATATCTAGATATTTAGCTCGTTGTAGAGAAAAATTCGCTAAAAAGTTAAAACACACTTAACCTAGAAGGAAAAATATGTGTGCTTTAAACAATTTTGTAATAGAGAGATCTTCGTTTTATAGAATTTCGTTATAGAAAACTTTGAATGTAGAATGTATATGCCTTAAAGATTGTCACTTTATAGCACTTTATAGGCTCGCATTGGACGCCTGAAATAATAAATAGCGCCTGAAGCTAGGGGTTGTTATTTTAACTCTATTTCTGCGGTTGATTGCACACCATACATTTCTAACAAAAAATTGTTTAACTTCGTTCAAATTTTTTTTAATGTTTTATTAGATGTTTGCAATTTGCAAACACTAACGTATGTTCATTCTGGCCCAACCAAAAGTATTCATGAGTAGAAAAAGTGTACGCCGTCAAAGACATTCTCAATCTCCTCACGCAATCACCATTACTATCTTTTTCCCTAAACTAGTCGCTGTTATTGATATTAGTTGTTACTGAGATTAACCAATAATATTAATCACAATTGTTCAGTACCAGTCACAGGTTTCGTCCCGATGCACCATTTCTAGATTCCGAAAGTATTTTTGAGCCTTTTGCAATGACTTGGTATCAAAAAACAGCAAAACTAAATTGTCATTATTAGATAAGTCTCCCACTTACATGCGATATCCACCGCTGAGAACACAAGAATAAAGCACATCGAAGAAATTAGGGTAAAAGACAGAGTAAGAGCTAAACAAATCCAACATAAATATAATTTTAAAGAAAAATTAAAAATTTGTTAAGGGCTGTTTATAATTTTTGTTTAATTTCAGGTGAGGAAGCCAAGCATGGAGATTGTTGAAACAAAATTTAAGTCTGCAAAAAGTAGGTCTCCGCAAAATATTTCTTTACATCGAACAGAAACAATGTCCAATTCTAAAATGTTCTGCAACAATTCTATGTCCCCTGCGAATTCATATACTGACAACAACATTAAAACAGAAAAATGTGATTCACAACTGAGTGAAAGTTGCACGGACTGTGTTCGAAATCAAGAAATTGATAATCAAACTTCAAATGAATACGAAGAAACATTCCAACCCCCTAAACGTTCCAAACCAAGCAAGATACCACTTCCTGGATCTAAAACACAATATTCCTCAAAAACCCTTGGATACATGTCTAATGGCAGTAGTCCTCCTTTTACCGCTATTCACAAATCTCTTAGCTACAGCACAGGAAATATATTTTTTAAACACAATGCAAGTAAATTAAATCGACAAGACTCGCTTATTATGAAAAACCGTGGATCATCAGCTTCCATTTCCACGGATACTAAAATCATGTCACCACGGAATGTATTTATAACATCACCTTTGCCAAAAATTAAACGTGATTCAGTGACGGCTAGAGTTCGTCAGTTAGATTATTTAACCACATCACGAAATAGTGGGAAGAGTAGTGACAAAACGCAATCTGATAATAAAACTGGATCTTCACAACAACTTATCGCTCAAAATAAATTGAATAAAATAATTGTTTCGAATGTTGTAAATAATTCTCCCATCACATCTCCAAGTCGCGGCGTCAAGGGCAAGAAAGAGAACAATATATCAGTGGCAACCAAAAGGAATATTATGTTAAGGAAAGATTCTGACAAGTCAACAGCCGCAAAAATGGGACATACAAATCCATCTGGTGTTCAAGCGCTAATTGGAGGTAATAATAATACCAATAATAATAGCTCAATAACAAATTCATCGGTTAATAGTAGCCTGGCAATAGATGAACAATATAACGATATAGATATTGGAAGAGTACGCAATTTCCGATCGGCACTCCTGGGCTGGCTTAAAATTTAGTTTATTAATGCAAATATGTATTTTATTCAAAAGTTGTATTATTATTTTAATAAGAAAAATGCAATAATATGGAAATTGGTACATTAAATACTGCTGAAAAAATATTAATGTATTTATGTCTTTTTATTAAATTTGGAAAGTGATCAGTAACAACTGAAAAAAGAAAGTCACAATTTGAATAATATGATCACTCATGATGAAGTAAAGGCATGCATTCTGCTTGATTTTATTTAAAATGTGTTTTTAAGATCAGTTTATGTTTACACTAGTAACTTTTGAATTGCTTGAAATCGTTTCATGAGAAATAAAGTAGAACAGGTAAACATAATCAGACGTACCAAAACGTGGGACAAGGGGGATAATTTGTGTTTTATTTGCGGGAATGTCCAATACAAAATCATCATAACATTAGTCGGTATGGTATATATTTGAAGGTAATTCTTTCTTAAATGTGAGGATGTAAACTAATTCGACTAAAAGTAAAACTGCTTGCAAAATCGAAAGACAGATTTTCGCCAGCGTTTGAGTGTTTTTGTTAAATTTTTGGAATTTGTAAATTGTAATTTACACGTTCGCCTTTTTCATCATTGTACCCTTGTAAATTTAAGAATCATTAAAAAGGGAAAACTATTGAAACACTATTAAACTATGAATTCGGCAAATGATTGAGAAAACTCAACACATGTTGGTAAATTGATGTTCATATCCCCAAAAGCTAGTTTTTGAATCGTATCAGAAGCTGAAATTCCTAATCCATCAAAATTATTATCACACCCTGCTTTAGCCGTTCGAACCTATTCCATCTAAAGCAACCAAACCAACTAACTGATAGAACACTAAATACACAATTTTTTTTTCAATACATTTTCAAATTCGAAATTTATATTTTTTACCGAACACAGAAACTTATTTATTTAAAGGAGCGTATTACCATTACTAAAAAAAATAGTAATTACTTTTTCGCTCCGTGTGAAACAGTAATACGCGTTCTATAGATTTCAGAATTTCAATAATGCAGCGTATTTTTGTGATTGATTAAATTGCAATTAGCTGCTTTAGACTCATTTGGTATAAGAAAAATAATTTACATATTTAATCAAAATCTCAGACAATACTTGTGTCCACTGTGCATCAAATTATAGGAAAAACAAAATATATATTCACGTTTTTTTGTAAAAGGAAGTAATACTGTCGATACAATATACATTTTTATTTTATAATTAAATTAAATTAAATTCACAATACATATCAATACAGTGAGGAAACATCTTATCATAGTTCGTATCACAACACACAGTATTCGATTAAATAATGAAAATAAAAAAGTAAAATATTTATAAAATATGCATTTATTAATATTACATAGAGCCCCTATTATGTATAGGAATGTGTTAAGGAGTTTTTTTTTTTAGTCAAACAAAAGTTAAATAAGGACACCCACTAATTCTACGAACGGCAGTACAAATAAGCCACGAAAACTAACTTATTACTGCTGAACAAAGGTCCAGCTTCATCATTTACGAACAGTCTTCTAACAATCTTAAATTTGCTAGATTAAATAGATGGCTGCCAAAAATAAAAAATATATTCGCAAATATACAACGAATTTGGATACTGTATTCGTCTGTGAGTCGAAATCTGGCCATTAGTGGAGTTCGTAGGTTCAGTGTGGATTTCCGGTACTAGCATTTTGCTCGTTCTCCCATTTTTAATAGGTTTAATTTTGCTAGAGTAAATAGATGAGTGCCAAAAATATATTCGCAAGTATGCACTAAATAAATCTACTTTTTTTGATACTGTTTTCGCGTGTGAGTCATACTTTGCTTCAGCCGAGATCTTGTCACTGGTGGAGTGCGTCGGTTTGGTTGTAGTCTTCCAGTGTTAGCATTTTGCTTTCTCCCATTCTTAAGAGGTTTACTGCAGTCTTTTGATAGTTTTGCATTCTTTATTGGAGCAGTTTCATTTATTTCTATTTGTGGTTGCCTCTTTCTTGTAACGCGTGTTTCTCTCACTGGTTTAGTCTTATTTTTCTGTTGTTCAACAACTAATGTTGATGTTAAAGTTTTTGTATTACGTCGTGTACGGTGCTTAATTGTGGTCGTAGGTTCCAACTGTTCATTAGCATTGGAATTCACTGAAGACGGTATATCATTGCCTGACGTAGGTACTTGACAGAGTTTTCTAGTAACTCGACTTTGTTCGCTTTTCTTTCTATAAACACATGATGATACATCTGTTGTTTTGTGCTGTTGGTTTATGTTTGAACAAGATAAAGTCACCAAGTTAAAGGCTGATACACGCGGTCGTGTATAATCAATACTCTCTGTTAAATTAATGCTGTAAGGTAAACAATAACTAATTTATTAGAGATTTACGTAAATTTCAAGCAACTATAAAAAATATGAGCTACGTTATATCTTACTATATTTGTGCCATAAGTAGTCATTAAATGTTTTCCACTCTTTGATGGAATAAAGAATTATTTCAATTCTGACTTATTTCAATTCAGACTTATTTCGTTTTGAAAATAGTAATGTACGCATAATGGCAAATGAATGGAAATAACGACTAATACAGTCCAATATCAGTCCTTTTGACTGACATTTTATTGCATATGGAGTAGGTTCGAGGCTGGGAAACTTTTCCGTATACCCAAGCATCGCATAGTAAAATGTAAACAATTTTTTCTAAACATATTTCAAGAAGAGCGTGCTTAAAATTCAGTAAGTAATCAGGTGGAAGGATATAAAATGTATGCCAACATAAATTTAATTTTGTTTTAGGAATTTATGTACATTTTGCGAATTAAGGTAGGTAGGAAATTGGATGCCCTGCCGGCCTTATGGCCGTGGCTCATTTAGAACAACGTGTAGGGTTCATTGTGCCTAAGGAGCGAATGAATCATTATTTTAAATATGACCAGAATAAACAAGAAATTGGAAAGGGCTTGTTATGAAGTGAATATATTAATTTCAATCATATATCAATCAATAGAATAGTAATAATAATGAATAATTACTCTAATGAAATATTAAAAATCAAAGTACTAACCTTGGCGTTGGCCTTTCATCTTCATTGTGGTTTGATCCTTCCTTTACAGCTAACTTAGCTTCGGGAATTTTTATGTTTGCTGTTTTCGACCTAGGAGAAAAACATTTGTATATATTTCACAAAAAACTGCAAGACAATGTACCTCTTAGCCGTTGTTGGCACCGTTCTGATTGGTTTAAAATGGCACATTTCACTTTTTAGACTGTCTACACTATGCGTTTCTATACGCTCTGGAAATCGATGGATACTGGTGGGAGGGACGGTGTACAAATTTAGGGCTGAAATTTGATGCGATGGAATTTTCGATGGAGGTGTCTTCTGGACTGTATTTTTAAATAAATCAGCCTCGCGAGTTATGCGCACCGAAAGCGTTTTGAAGTTACTCGGTTCATTATTAGTAGGAATTGCGGAAACCGCAGTCATCGTTTTTGAAATTACGGTGCTAGTAGAAGGTGCAATTGTAGCGGAACTTGGTGGAATATATCTATTTGAAGAGGACACCGTAGCATTGTTCCTAGCCGTTTTATTTGAACACGGCTTTTTTGATATTATTGAGTACGGTGCTTGACCAGGATTTGCAACTAACATGATTTTTTGAGAGTTTCTTCCATTCTCAAGCACCCATAGGAGGCTCTACAAATATTGAGTTTATTTATTTTCATTTAGTGCATTTGTAGACTTCTTAAGATGTTCATATAAATTAATATATTCCTAACTCTTATAAGCACAAACATCACCAGCAGGCACTTCCACAAACTTTAACTACATCAAACACTAAACAAAATTAAGAAAAAAAAACAAACAAAAAAGCTGCCAAAATCACCTGTCAATTTTTCTATAATTGTATGCTTACAAATGAAATCTTTAAGCAAATTATGCTCTACAGCTGTGTTGTTTTGTTAAATTACGTTATTGTTTTAAAGGAATATGACAATACTCTATTCCAAATGTTTTACTCAAAAATCGTTTACGAAAAGTCCATTTAATTTTGATAAATCGCCACAAGTTCCTGATTCCAAGCAAGGACAAACCACGGAAAATTGAAAGGAGGAGAAGTGTAAAACGGTTTGTTTGCCGATATTCCACAAATGGATTGTGGATTGACAATCCACAGAAGAAATGTCATCCACTGCCATTTAATGATTGGGACAAAAATTAACCAGGGTTATCAATGAGTACGGCTGACATTCTTTTCTATTTTGTTGTAAAATGTAGATAAATAAACCTATTGACCCTTAGTAATAGAAAATCATAAAGTCGCTTCTAAAGTCGAATATTGTTAGGTGTAGCTAAGGTACTTTTAAGTTTCCGTAGTAATAAATCAGTTTTAACAAAACTCGAATTTAACGTAATCATTGTGAATAAACATGTCATATTCGCTATTGTGAGCTAGCACAGCTGATTTTGACACTCATTTTGAAACATTAAACTGTCACTTTTAAATTCGACTTAGATACGATTCGGCCACATCTAAATATTTGTCGATTTTAGAAGTGGGTTGCTCGATTATTACTACGGATTTCGTGTTAAACTCTAGTTTACGTAAAACTCGAGTTTAAATTCCTTTATTACTAAGGACACTGACTACGCTCGTGGTGGACAGCGCACTTGAAAACTGATGACTTCGGTGATCCACCTGATTGACGTCTGCGGTCACTGATGCCGAAGTGGTACAGCTGGTAGTGTTCGCTTTTAATATGTCAGATGCGAGTTGGGTTAATTCATATGCAGTTAGCAAACCTTCGATTTCCAATAATGTTGGGTTTTTTTATGTTGCCGCCATTCGAACGGCGTCGTGGGGTGTGTAAAAAATGACCATGGTCGACTTCATAATTGCAACATTGTTGCCCCTGCACTGCACAAAATATTCTCTCTATGTATTTATGAACAGAAATACTGCCGCAGGCTTGCAGCAGGCGAGTATTATCAAAAACGTATTCATAAATGCAACATAAGTAGGTGATACAAAAAGTCTTGTGACGTTTCATTCTATCGCTATCCGAAATACTATTCACAATGTTACTCATGTGTTTTCGTTTGCCATATTTCCCTGCAATCCTGCAACAAAATAAAAATCACTGCGAAGTTGATTGCAGTTTGACTGTCACATTGCTTTTATGAACGCATTTACTGACTGCTGTCATGCAAAGGTAATGGAGCTTATTTACATTTATGAACGCAAATCTTGCAGGGCTGCCGAAGTGTGACGTTTAAGTATAAAGACCAACTAATCGCGGATGCAAGACAGCTTGGGCTTGATGACCGGCCTGATAAGTAAGGAAGTAAATATATTTCCGCCTGCCTGGAAACAACTACTCATTATCCAAATCTTCAAATCTGGAAGGAAAATTATATAAATAATTAATTCCAAAACTATTTGATATGTTGGTTACTGCGAAATTAAGCTATTTCTGCAAATCTCTTATTTGCAACAATCAAATGGTTTTGTAAAGAAACGATCGACTAATACTAACATTCTTGTCTTCACGATTTTTTTTTCAATTCTGAAATCGGTAAAGGAAATCTACACTGATTTCAGCAAAGCTTTTGACCATATAAGATCTTACTCTATGAGATGGAAAGACTTGGTATTCTATCTTCCTTTTTACGGTGGCTTTCATCCTTCTTACATGCTCGATACCAGTACGTTGGGTTTCGGGACCAAACATTGACCCTTTTGTTTGTCATTAATGCATTTAAATTCTTACCTGATAGTATCATTTTTATGTTTACTGCTGCCTTTAAAATATACATATATATTGCTATACATTGTTTCCAAAATCTGAATATGCACTTGAATTTGCATTCCTACTTTATTGGCGGTAAAGACGTACCTCGTGTTACTTTAATAAAAAAATTAGGTGCAGCGTAGCATTTAACAACCAGATTCCTTAAAGTTCTTTAAAGCTCTACTACAATTAATGGTTTAACTACAACGCAAATTTTAACTTAATTGATTTTACCGTGTCAATTCTTTCCATAAAGAAAGCGTTACTCAATGTAATTCCGTCATGATTGTTTGTTCTGAATACTTCTATTGTTTATAAAGGGTGATTTTTTAGCTATTAACTTTTTGGCAATACTGGTTTAAACAGCTGACGCACGTTTCGTGTTTTGTTTCACTGTCAAACATCTTCAGTTTGGTCTATAATTTAACCATGAATCGTCTTACAAACGAACAACGCTTGCAAATTATTGAATTTTATTATCAAAATGCGTGCTCTGTTAAGAAAGTTCATCGCGCGAGTTAAATGAGGATTGAGTTTTTAAAAACGAACGAACTTTATTGAATGAATCGTGTTTTAAGACTAAATTCCTAATTCTACTTTTCTCGCCTCGATACTCATTGTGTTCATAACTGAATTGTTATTGTTTCGGCGACAGTAGCATGATCGTCTGGGCTGTCTTCTTCCTGGTATTGATCATAGCTGCTGACTTATCTCTATTGGGGAATGAGTGTGGGGTATCTATTACTGCTGAGTCGTTTCGTTGGTCGGATGAACGTTTGGTGTTTATTACTGCTGACTCGTCTCCTTGGACGAATGAGTGTATGTCGTTTCCTCTGCTGGTGGTCTCCAACTCCGACATAACCCGCCTCCCCTTAGATTCATGACTCTCCTGAGTTATGATAATTTTATTTTGTAACTTATACAATTTAAAATAAACGCAAATCACAATGAGTATGGCCATAAAAATTACAATTACAAAATTACAAATAAAGTATACAGTATATGATTTTCTTGAATATCTTAGTTCATTAATATGTTCTATATTTTGTATTTGTTTCAACGAAACTTCTTCAAATGTTATCTGTTTTTGTGTAAAATTTAGTATATTATTGTATGGTATGATAAATTTTTCTTCGAGTACATTTTTTGTATTATGAAAGATTTCGTTCCCAATTTTAAATGTACAATTATTAAAGTTTATTAGGTAATTTCCATTTAGTTTTATTTTTCTCTCATCACATGTACTTGTTAAATTGATATTTTTATAATTCTTTGTTACTAACAATCCATTTTCGATTTCTTCAGGCACACTTTTAGTATTCTTTGTTTTGATACAGTTCTCATAGTAGATACATAAGTTTGTCTTTTTTAATTCTTTCTTCTTATTTTTACAATGTGTTCATTTTCTATAATAATTTCATTTGATTCATTATCTGTCATAGCAGTAATCAAGTATTTTGATGTTTCTATTATTTCTTTAGGTATTTTTCAGCGAAAACAATTTTATTGTCATTATATTTTGCCGTCCCTAACTTGGTTAATCTTAATTTATCAAAATCTATGTTGTACTTAGTTATTTCTGCCTTACTAAATATACTGCTGCTCATTATTCCTAACCTACTTGAAGCAATATTAGCCTGAATATGTTCAACATTTTTCTTAATGATTCCTATCTTTAATAGAGTTTCTAAATATGTAAGTTTGGCAAAAAGTCGTTTAATATTGTCGTCTGTCTCGTTTGATTTAGCTCAATTGTCTCCTTAAGTATCATAAATGTCTTGTTAAAATGATCGTTAATTATGATTTGTTTGTCAAACTGTGTAATAATGTTGTGATTATTTGTGTTAGTAATTTGTAATTGTTCTTCTATGTCTCGTCTGCCGTCATCGTCCATCGTATCGTACAACCATTTCATTTCTATGCCTATAATATTTATAAGACCTCTTTTGTGCTTGTGGGGAATGATTGTATGCACGTTTTGCTTAAGTGATTTTAGTTGGTTTACGAGAAAGTCTTTTTCCTCTTCAAATTGTAAATATGATAAGTTGTCTTCTAGTTTCTGTATGATAATTTGGATTTCAGTTGGGTCAATCGTATGTAAAATTATGTCGTAAGATTTTGTTATAATTACGTTTCCTAATTTTATTTCTGCAAATCCATTGTTCGCACTAATGTGTTCTATCGTCAACGTTGCTTGGGTTGTCGTTAGTGTCAAGAGGTCGTATGGTTAGTATTGACCATACGACCTGAAAATTTGTAACGGCGTTTTATATTGGATGTATGTATGTTAGAAAGTCTTAATTTCCTATATTTTGGCTGTTCCTTATGTCTAAGTGCTTTGTAATTCTTAACGTATCCTGTTTCTCTATTTTCCTCATACTCTTCTCTGTTTTTATTTCGCTCTAGAATAGTTTTCTCTTTCTTCGAAAGGATATTTTCTTTTACTATTTCTTTATCTACCTTACCTTCCTGTACTAACATTGGCTTAAACTTTATTGTGGAATGAATAGAGTTATTATACCATTCTACACATTTATACATCTTTTCATGTATTGTAAGTTGCGTATTCCTCAATGAAATTGTTCTCATTTTTTCTCCTATAGTGCTATGGAATCGTTCGATATCCGAATTACCAGTGTGACTATTAGGTTTCGTAAAGTGCATTTCAACATTTTCTTCTCTTAGGACATCTTTTATATTTGTATTACGGAATTCGTTGTCAAAAATTATCAATCTATAATTGAGAAATAGAGTCTTATTTTTTCTGTCGTATTTAGCTTTTGTACAAATTTCGCAATTGTTTACATATTTCTGAATAAGTTCCTTGAAGTTTTTGTAATATATTACCTTTTTTAGTCCTTCGTAATTTTCGATTATACCTACATGTCCTGTTTCATACTTATGGTATTTCGCTATTTGCTTAAAGGTTTCATCTTCATCTTTCATATCCCTCGCTTTATATGCACATTTGAAAATTTTTATATTTTTATTATTATTATAGAGATCAATAAGCTTCTGTTGAATTGTATTATATTCGTGCTCTGAAAGTTCTGAAAAAATTCCTATCCTTCCTTTACCTTTAATAAATCTTCTGAATACGTCGTCAAGTTTATTCTGATTTATATCTTATGAGCTTATATATATTCTTTTTTAATTATTTATTATTTCTATCTCCCTAGTTATATTATTAGAAAGTATCAACTGTGTGTAAAACATGTTTACGACTGTATCTAAGATTCCGAAATGATCACTTTGTTCAAATATCTTTTGAAAATTGCACTTATCCGGTGGAATTTTTAAATTATGTTTCCTAAGCACGTCACATGAAATCTGGCAAAATCGACTTTATTAATCGTTGAAAGGTTGAGGGTGCATTTGTGAGTCCAAGAGGCATTCTTACAAACTCATAATGACCCGATGGTGTGGAAAATGCCGTTTTTTTTTCTGTCACATTTCTTGACCAAAATCTGGTAAAAGCCTTTGCTAGATCTATGCTAGTGAAATATTGCGATCTTCCTAACTTTTCCAATATTGTGTCAATATTTGGAATAGGAAACTTATCGTCAATTGTTATTTCATTAAGTTTTCTATAGTCTGTGACTATACGATACTTTTTAATTCCAGAGCTGTCTACCTTCTTAGGTACAATCCAGAGCGGACTGTTATAAGGTGAGTTGCTCTTTTGTATTATTCCCTGATGCAACATATCTTTTATTTGTCTATTTATTTCTTTCTCGTGAATTTGGGGATAACTATATATTTTAGAGAATACTGGTCGTTCTGTTGAAGTAACGATCTCGTGTTCTATTTCGTTTGTATGGGTTAATTGCTGCCCTTCTTTATAGAATAAATCGCGGTTTTTATTTAAAAGCTTTCTTAGTCGTTCTGATTCTTCGGAATTCAGATCTTTTCTAATGAGAACTTCTGTTTAATCTTTTGATTCCTCTAGTGAATATACATCATCATATGAAAATGGAGATGAATCACAGAAAGGTATTTTCTTATTGTTTATTTGGAGATAATTCTCTTGGAGATTTATAATTGCTTGTAAAGGAGCTAATAGGTTTCGTCCGATTACTCCATCAAAATCTTTATCTTTAAAGTTGGTCAATTTCCAAATCATGAATGCCTTTTCATCGAATTCATTTGGTAAATTGGCTATTATTTCACAATCGATAATAACTTTACCAGAAAGTGTACTAAAAGATATTTTATTTTTTAATAGATTTCTTTTATAAAATATAAGTTGATTTTTATTTAGTAGCGTTGTCGAAGATCCTGTATCTATCAAACAACGAATCTTTTCGTTAGATATATTGAGTTCTACTATGGGTAAATCTTTTCGCGACATACCAAATGAAAATTTACGTTCTCAACGTGGTCTACGCTCATGGCATCAGGATTCACATTTCTAATTTGATTAGATTTTGATATTCCCTGGTTCCTATACTGACCTGAATTATTATTATTTCTAAATTGTTCTGACATTTGTCTGTTATTATCGTTATTATTTCTATAAGGTTGTCCACTTGTGCTTGGTCTAGTATAAATGTTATAATTATTTGAGTTATTGTTCTGTCTCCTATTATTATAATTGTTATTTACGTTCTGTCTATCAACACTTGGTTGTTCTCTATTACTCAAATTGTGTCCACTATTCTGTCTCCTATTCTCATTTTGTTGATATGCCCTATTGTAACTGTTATTATCCTGTCTATTTCTTAATAATCCTAGCTGTTCTAACGTATAGAATGCTTCCCTGAGACTATCAATTGGCCTACTAAGTAAAACACTTGCTAAATGTGGGTCTAAGCCATCGAGAAATGTTCTTAGAATCATTTTTTCGTTACTATTTTGGCAAAATTCTACCGGTTTTTCCGTCAAATTCATATTTGAAATTTAATTTATCTAAAATTATTTTTAGCTTATTGAAATAATAATCGCTTACATTGTTGTTTCTTAAACCAATTGCTTCGTGATATAGGGAATGATAATTCTCCCTAACGCCATAGTTCCTGATCAGCTCGTTCTTGATTTGTTCCCACGTTGGATTGTCTCCCAGAGTCCTTATGGTTTGTAAAGCTGGTCCTTGTATTTTGTTTATTACATGTCTTTGTAAAAAATATCTTTGTAGAGGTGTTACGTTGTAGCATGGAATAAACATTTCCACTTCTCTAATAAATGATGATAGAGAGTAGTCATCTGTGTTTGCATGGAATTCCTTTATCCTGGCAGATTCTTTAAGAATTTGGTCCATAGGTAGGTTAACAACTTGCACTTCACCTGCGTTATCCATTTTGCTTATAAATTTTATCGGTAGTCTAAATATTTAGGTGTGATTCCCTTCAGTATTTACTTTTTACTCGAAATGTATTTCACTTATTTTCGATTTTCGTTCAAAATATTTTCAGTTGTTTTCGATTTTTGTTCAAAATATTTTCACTTGTTTTTGATTTTCTTTTAAAATATGTTCACCTCCTTTCGATTTTCTTTCGAAATATTTTCACTTCCTTTTGAAATATGTTCACTTCCTTTTGAAATATTTTCACTTCCTTTCGATTTTCTTTCGAAATATTTTCACTTCCTCTCGATTCTTTTAATTACAATAAAATTTCGCGTTTCGCTTTATTAGATTCGATTCTAATATCTTTAGATTTTAGAAGCACCGACTGCGCCAGTTAAATGAGGATTGAAGCGGATTGAGTTTTTAAAAACGAACGAACTTTATTGAATGAATCGTGTCTTAAGACTAAATTCCTAATTCTACTTTTCTCGCCTCGATACTCATTGTGTTCCTAACTGAATTGTTATTGTTTCGGCGACAGTAGCATGATCGTCTGGGCTGTCTTCTTCCTGGTATTGATCATAGCTGCTGACTTATCTCTATTGGGGAATGAGTGTGGGGTATCTATTACTGCTGAGTCGTTTCGTTGGTCGGATGAACGTTTGGTGTTTATTTTAATTCTGACTCGTCTCCTTGGACGAATGAGTGTATGTCGTTTCCTCTGCTGGTGGTCTCCAACTCCGACATAACCCGCGCTTCTTCCATTTTATGGTCAGTTTAATCGACCCACTGACTTTGGCTCAATGGGTACGTAAATAAGCAGAATCGTCGATTTTTAGGTGAATATCAGCCAGAAGCATTGCAAGAGCTCCCAATGCATCAATTAAAAAGTCACAGTTTGGTGCGGTTTATGGGCTGGTGGCATCATTGGACCGTACTTCTTCAAAGATGATGCGAATCGTAACGTAACTGTGAATTATGAGCTCTACCGTGAGATGATATCCAATTTTTTTGCCCAAAATGCAAGAGCTTGACTTGCAACACAGCACGCGCAACAATAGACTTATTGAGGGGCGAGTTCGGTGAACATTTTATTTCATGTTCGGGACCGGTCAATTGGCCGCCTAGATCGCGCGATTTAACTCCTTTAGACTATTTTTGTGGGGCTATGTTAAAGCTCATGCCCGCTTCAATTGACGCTTGGAAGACAACATTGAAGCATTTATTCGTGAGATACCGGCCGAAATGTTGGAAAGAGTATGTCAAAATTGGACTAAGCGGATGGACCATTTGAGGCGCAGTCAAGGTCAACATTTGCATGAAATAATCTTCAAACATTAAATTATATGGACCGTACTATCGATTCAAATAAAGATTTCATGCATTTTTCTGAATTTTATGTGTTTTTTTTTGAAATTATTTATTAAATTATATATTTATATATTATATTATATTATTATATTATATATTTATATATTATATTATATTATTATATTTAGCTCTATATTCCACAACCTACTTTTTCTTTCTGACTCTTTATCAATAGTCTAGAACTGTTTTCTCTGATTCGGCTGCTCTTTTTCTTATTTTATTCTATTATCCAGTGGATATCACACAGTGTTCTATACATAGGTTGTAGCCGTTACATTGCCCCCTTCTTAGACTTGTTCGTGCCGAATAAGTGCACCACAATTCTCGTCTTGGTAGCGATGCAAGCGATTGACATGTACTACTTTCAGATTGCCTCTTAATCCTCGATGGATACGGTAGACAACGTCGTTGATTACTTTGTAGGGACCTTCGCACTTCAGTTGCAGTTTCGGTGACTTCCCTTTTGTACGATGGGGGTTGTACAGCCATACAAGGTCTCCTTCCTCGAATCTACCTGGTCTTCATTCGAGCACAAGCTATTTTAATCTTAGCTCGCGTTCTTTGGTGTTTGTCCACAATCCGCTCTCGAAGCTTATTGACGTAATCACTTTCGCTTTTGGGTTCATCTTCAGGGGATCCAAATTTCATCTCACTAGGTAAGCGAACCGTCCGACCGAACAGTATCTCGTACGGGGTGTGCCCAGTAGTGCCATGCACTGCTCCTCGGCCATTAAGAACAATGGAAGACGTCGGTCCCAATGTCGCTGATGATCGCTTACGATTTTTGAAAGGTGCTCATTTAAGGTTATATTAAACCGTTCCACCATTCCGCCTGACTGTGGATGAAGAAGCGTTGTCCTTGTCTTTCTAATCCGCAGTAGCTGGCACATCTCTTGGAAGATTGTTGATTCGAAGTTTCGCCCTTTGTCGGAATGTAGTTAAAAGGGCACACCATATTTGCTCACCCAGTTCTTCACGAGCTTGTCAACCACTGTTTTTGCCTCTTGGTTAGGGATAGCAAATGCTTTCCCGCCACGTACTGAAATAGACCATAATGACGGGAATATACCGATTGCCACTATCTGTTTCTGGAAACGGACATGCGATGCCAACAGCAATCCGTTCAAAAGGCGCTCTAACGTTGTGCAGATGCATTTTACCTCGAGTTTTCATGTGAGGTCCCTTACAAGCTGCACAAGCACTGCATTTTCTGCGCCAAATTTTCCACGTCAGTCTTTGCATGTAGCCAATAAAATCGCTCTCTTATTTTTTCTAGAGTCTTATTTATTCCTAGATGGCCTCCAGATACTCCCCTATGCATTTCTTCAACTTTGGACCGTGGCACGACTAGCTGCATTACGAAATATCTTCCATTCGATGTTTCCCATTTTCTTCGCAAGATCCCATTCTGCACATGGAGTGAGTCCCATTGCGCCCAGTAAGCTTTGAGGGTAACACTTCGGTCTGAGATATCATGCCAGTCCGGTTTTTCGAAATGCTCTTTCCATCCAAGGATCGGTTCGACATCTGGATCTTCCTGCCGTGCTTTTCGAATTTCTTGACCACTCCACCTAGCAATAGGTTCGGCTCCTAGGATTAAGTTTCAAATGAGCACTGTGAAGTCTTTGGAACACCACCCTCAGGTTGTTCCAAGGGATAGCTATCTTTCTTGGTGACGTCATTAAACTGTCGAAAATCCACATAAAATCGAGTGCTGCCAGCTTTCTTTTTGACAAGTAAAAATGGTGAAGCCTCCTAGCGGCTTGGTGTATTGGTCTAGCATCTCCGGTGTCGATCCGATGTTGGACTAAGTTCGGCCATACTCGTTGTCCTGTAATGGGAACATATCAGCGAACTCATTGATAAAGTTTTCTGCCATAGTTAGTTGCTTCTGGCTTAGTTCACAGGGATTAAGAAGAGTATTCATAACTTCCGTCATCTTAATTGGTAAAGACGGCTTTCGCGGATCATGATCAGTTACCGTTGTTATTGCGTATGGTATGGTGAGCATTTGCAATCACCTCACCTCGTTCCATTTTTATACTACATATTTGATTTCCCATTCAGAACTCTAACTGGAACCATGTCGCTTTTTTGGTATCACCGACTTTGGGAGCTGTTTTCATCGTCTGGCTATGTAATGTGTAATCGATGGGCGAGATCGTCTTCCAGCTTCATCCAAACTAATGTCTCTGGAAAAGGCGGAAGGACTTCGCCTTTACTGACAACTATCTTGAAGGATGCGGCTTTTTGATCTCCGTACACCATAGGGATCTCCGCGTTTCGCTACCTCATCACTTGCGCTCCAATAACCAAGATTACCCGGTGTTGTTTCATGAAATCCATACCGATGATGCACTCATCACATATGTCAGCTACATGATATGTGTGACAGAAGGTCAGTCCCACCAGATGCAGAGTCAGAAGAGCTTCACCATATACTTTCGCGGTCTCTCCTCTTGCAGTCTTCAAACAGTATCTGCTGGTGTTACATAGCCGATACTTCCGAGCGATATCCCTCCTTACTATGGAAGCTGTAGCGCCGGTGTCAATAGTAGCCACATTCCGGTTTTTTTCTATCCAAGTTTCCACTATGAGACTTCCATTGTTTCATCTTCATCTTTCATATCCCTCGCTTTATATGCACATTTGAAAATTTTTATATTTTTATTATTATTATAGAGATCAATAAGCTTCTGTTGAATTGTATTATATTCGTGCTCTGAAAGTTCTGAAAAAATTCCTATCCTTCCTTTACCTTTAATAAATCTTCTGAATACGTCGTCAAGTTTATTCTGATTTATATCTTATGAGCTTATATATATTCTTTTTTAATTATTTATTATTTCTATCTCCCTAGTTATATTATTAGAAAGTATCAACTGTGTGTAAAACATGTTTACGACTGTATCTAAGATTCCGAAATGATCACTTTGTTCAAATATCTTTTGAAAATTGCACTTATCCGGTGGAATTTTTAAATTATGTTTCCTAAGCACGTCACATGAAATCTGGCAAAATCGACTTTATTAATCGTTGAAAGGTTGAGGGTGCATTTGTGAGTCCAAGAGGCATTCTTACAAACTCATAATGACCCGATGGTGTGGAAAATGCCGTTTTTTTATCTAAAATTATTTTTAGCTTATTGAAATAATAATCGCTTACATTGTTGTTTCTTAAACCAATTGCTTCGTGATATAGGGAATGATAATTCTCCCTAACGCCATAGTTCCTGATCAGCTCGTTCTTGATTTGTTCCCACGTTGGATTGTCTCCCAGAGTCCTTATGGTTTGTAAAGCTGGTCCTTGTATTTTGTTTATTACATGTCTTTGTAAAAAATATCTTTGTAGAGGTGTTACGTTGTAGCATGGAATAAACATTTCCACTTCTCTAATAAATGATGATAGAGAGTAGTCATCTGTGTTTGCATGGAATTCCTTTATCCTGGCAGATTCTTTAAGAATTTGGTCCATAGGTAGGTTAACAACTTGCACTTCACCTGCGTTATCCATTTTGCTTATAAATTTTATCGGTAGTCTAAATATTTAGGTGTGATTCCCTTCAGTATTTACTTTTTACTCGAAATGTATTTCACTTATTTTCGATTTTCGTTCAAAATATTTTCAGTTGTTTTCGATTTTTGTTCAAAATATTTTCACTTGTTTTTGATTTTCTTTTAAAATATGTTCACCTCCTTTCGATTTTCTTTCGAAATATTTTCACTTCCTTTTGAAATATGTTCACTTCCTTTTGAAATATTTTCACTTCCTTTCGATTTTCTTTCGAAATATTTTCACTTCCTCTCGATTCTTTTAATTACAATAAAATTTCGCGTTTCGCTTTATTAGATTCGATTCTAATATCTTTAGATTTTAGAAGCACCGACTGCGCCAGTTAAATGAGGATTGAAGCGGATTGAGTTTTTAAAAACGAACGAACTTTATTGAATGAATCGTGTCTTAAGACTAAATTCCTAATTCTACTTTTCTCGCCTCGATACTCATTGTGTTCCTAACTGAATTGTTATTGTTTCGGCGACAGTAGCATGATCGTCTGGGCTGTCTTCTTCCTGGTATTGATCATAGCTGCTGACTTATCTCTATTGGGGAATGAGTGTGGGGTATCTATTACTGCTGAGTCGTTTCGTTGGTCGGATGAACGTTTGGTGTTTATTTTAATTCTGACTCGTCTCCTTGGACGAATGAGTGTATGTCGTTTCCTCTGCTGGTGGTCTCCAACTCCGACATAACCCGCGCTTCTTCCATTTTATGGTCAGTTTAATCGACCCACTGACTTTGGCTCAATGGGTACGTAAATAAGCAGAATCGTCGATTTTTAGGTGAATATCAGCCAGAAGCATTGCAAGAGCTCCCAATGCATCAATTAAAAAGTCACAGTTTGGTGCGGTTTATGGGCTGGTGGCATCATTGGACCGTACTTCTTCAAAGATGATGCGAATCGTAACGTAACTGTGAATTATGAGCTCTACCGTGAGATGATATCCAATTTTTTTGCCCAAAATGCAAGAGCTTGACTTGCAACACAGCACGCGCAACAATAGACTTATTGAGGGGCGAGTTCGGTGAACATTTTATTTCATGTTCGGGACCGGTCAATTGGCCGCCTAGATCGCGCGATTTAACTCCTTTAGACTATTTTTGTGGGGCTATGTTAAAGCTCATGCCCGCTTCAATTGACGCTTGGAAGACAACATTGAAGCATTTATTCGTGAGATACCGGCCGAAATGTTGGAAAGAGTATGTCAAAATTGGACTAAGCGGATGGACCATTTGAGGCGCAGTCAAGGTCAACATTTGCATGAAATAATCTTCAAACATTAAATTATATGGACCGTACTATCGATTCAAATAAAGATTTCATGCATTTTTCTGAATTTTATGTGTTTTTTTTTGAAATTATTTATTAAATTATATATTTATATATTATATTATATTATTATATTATATATTTATATATTATATTATATTATTATATTTAGCTCTATATTCCACAACCTACTTTTTCTTTCTGACTCTTTATCAATAGTCTAGAACTGTTTTCTCTGATTCGGCTGCTCTTTTTCTTATTTTATTCTATTATCCAGTGGATATCACACAGTGTTCTATACATAGGTTGTAGCCGTTACATTGCCCCCTTCTTAGACTTGTTCGTGCCGAATAAGTGCACCACAATTCTCGTCTTGGTAGCGATGCAAGCGATTGACATGTACTACTTTCAGATTGCCTCTTAATCCTCGATGGATACGGTAGACAACGTCGTTGATTACTTTGTAGGGACCTTCGCACTTCAGTTGCAGTTTCGGTGACTTCCCTTTTGTACGATGGGGGTTGTACAGCCATACAAGGTCTCCTTCCTCGAATCTACCTGGTCTTCATTCGAGCACAAGCTATTTTAATCTTAGCTCGCGTTCTTTGGTGTTTGTCCACAATCCGCTCTCGAAGCTTATTGACGTAATCACTTTCGCTTTTGGGTTCATCTTCAGGGGATCCAAATTTCATCTCACTAGGTAAGCGAACCGTCCGACCGAACAGTATCTCGTACGGGGTGTGCCCAGTAGTGCCATGCACTGCTCCTCGGCCATTAAGAACAATGGAAGACGTCGGTCCCAATGTCGCTGATGATCGCTTACGATTTTTGAAAGGTGCTCATTTAAGGTTATATTAAACCGTTCCACCATTCCGCCTGACTGTGGATGAAGAAGCGTTGTCCTTGTCTTTCTAATCCGCAGTAGCTGGCACATCTCTTGGAAGATTGTTGATTCGAAGTTTCGCCCTTTGTCGGAATGTAGTTAAAAGGGCACACCATATTTGCTCACCCAGTTCTTCACGAGCTTGTCAACCACTGTTTTTGCCTCTTGGTTAGGGATAGCAAATGCTTTCCCGCCACGTACTGAAATAGACCATAATGACGGGAATATACCGATTGCCACTATCTGTTTCTGGAAACGGACATGCGATGCCAACAGCAATCCGTTCAAAAGGCGCTCTAACGTTGTGCAGATGCATTTTACCTCGAGTTTTCATGTGAGGTCCCTTACAAGCTGCACAAGCACTGCATTTTCTGCGCCAAATTTTCCACGTCAGTCTTTGCATGTAGCCAATAAAATCGCTCTCTTATTTTTTCTAGAGTCTTATTTATTCCTAGATGGCCTCCAGATACTCCCCTATGCATTTCTTCAACTTTGGACCGTGGCACGACTAGCTGCATTACGAAATATCTTCCATTCGATGTTTCCCATTTTCTTCGCAAGATCCCATTCTGCACATGGAGTGAGTCCCATTGCGCCCAGTAAGCTTTGAGGGTAACACTTCGGTCTGAGATATCATGCCAGTCCGGTTTTTCGAAATGCTCTTTCCATCCAAGGATCGGTTCGACATCTGGATCTTCCTGCCGTGCTTTTCGAATTTCTTGACCACTCCACCTAGCAATAGGTTCGGCTCCTAGGATTAAGTTTCAAATGAGCACTGTGAAGTCTTTGGAACACCACCCTCAGGTTGTTCCAAGGGATAGCTATCTTTCTTGGTGACGTCATTAAACTGTCGAAAATCCACATAAAATCGAGTGCTGCCAGCTTTCTTTTTGACAAGTAAAAATGGTGAAGCCTCCTAGCGGCTTGGTGTATTGGTCTAGCATCTCCGGTGTCGATCCGATGTTGGACTAAGTTCGGCCATACTCGTTGTCCTGTAATGGGAACATATCAGCGAACTCATTGATAAAGTTTTCTGCCATAGTTAGTTGCTTCTGGCTTAGTTCACAGGGATTAAGAAGAGTATTCATAACTTCCGTCATCTTAATTGGTAAAGACGGCTTTCGCGGATCATGATCAGTTACCGTTGTTATTGCGTATGGTATGGTGAGCATTTGCAATCACCTCACCTCGTTCCATTTTTATACTACATATTTGATTTCCCATTCAGAACTCTAACTGGAACCATGTCGCTTTTTTGGTATCACCGACTTTGGGAGCTGTTTTCATCGTCTGGCTATGTAATGTGTAATCGATGGGCGAGATCGTCTTCCAGCTTCATCCAAACTAATGTCTCTGGAAAAGGCGGAAGGACTTCGCCTTTACTGACAACTATCTTGAAGGATGCGGCTTTTTGATCTCCGTACACCATAGGGATCTCCGCGTTTCGCTACCTCATCACTTGCGCTCCAATAACCAAGATTACCCGGTGTTGTTTCATGAAATCCATACCGATGATGCACTCATCACATATGTCAGCTACATGATATGTGTGACAGAAGGTCAGTCCCACCAGATGCAGAGTCAGAAGAGCTTCACCATATACTTTCGCGGTCTCTCCTCTTGCAGTCTTCAAACAGTATCTGCTGGTGTTACATAGCCGATACTTCCGAGCGATATCCCTCCTTACTATGGAAGCTGTAGCGCCGGTGTCAATAGTAGCCACATTCCGGTTTTTTTCTATCCAAGTTTCCACTATGAGACTTCCATTGTTTCTTTTCGTTTGAGAGACTTAAATAATGGTAATGGAGGTATCGATTTCAGCAACCAACTTCTGCCTGTGAAGTTGGTTCTTGAGCGTTTCCGCTGGCTGCCTGTGCACACACCTCCTGCTTCCGCATTGGGGGAAACTTACTCGTCTGTATGGATTCCTACACTGCCGCTGTAGTTGTCCGCTTTGGTTACAGTTCCAGCAACGCATTTGTCTCTCACGGATAACACCGTCTGCGACGTCTACCCTCTGGCAGCATTCCTCAACCAATATTTCCATGATTCGCTGGGTTCCCTTAGAAGCCTGGCCGACTGCTTCCAACGTCAAGGCGAATGCCAGTGTCTCCGCAAGAGTTTGCTTATCGGCCATTCTGACAGTCAATTGTAGTTTCTCATCCGTAATGGCATGGGTAAACGCTTCGGTGGCCATCTCGTTGATCAGTTCTTCTCCAGCATTCGGGTAGGACAAATACGAAAGCCCCTCTATGTCCTTGCAATTGCTAAAGGATCTCGCCTATCTTCTGTATTTTGCTGCGGAGTTGAGCTATATACCTGCTACATGTGCTTATCCCCAAAACGCATATCAATTGCTTGGACAAGAGCATTGTAATTCAGTTGCTTATCACCAGAGATAGTCTGGAGCAGCTCCGCAGCTGAACCTCAAAGACCGAGCGCGAGAGCAATTGTCTTATCTTCATTGTTCCAGTGGCTTGTCATTGCGGCAGCTTCAAATTGCTTTCTGTATATTGGCCATGATGTTTGACCATCAAAAGCTGGAGGATGCATTTCTTTTCGTCTTGGGTGACCTGCATCGAATTGTATTCTTTCTTACGTTGTCTATTTCCTCGGTAAGATATTCGATTTGTTTGGTGAATGGTGTTTCGATATTCTCGAATTGGGCTCCGACTTTCATTTCAAGAATTGCCATGTTGTTTTCTTAGGTTCGAGAGCATTTTCAAATTCTTCTAAATTTTTCCAGAGCAGTCTTTTGCTCTTCGAGAATATTCCTCAATTGTCCTAACATTGTGTCCATATCTACACCAGAATTTAATTGTTCGCCTTCTACCTCGAACAGAATCGAGGTAGAATCGGATCCTTACCACTAGCCCTCACATCTTCTTACAAACGAATCGTCAAATCACTCTTCCCTCCAGATGTAACGAGGTTCCGTTTGCCCTTCATCTGAACCAGAGTTAGATTTTCCAATTTGAGACTCATTTTTCTGAAAAATCTTTATTTCACTTCCGAAAACAATGTAAAATGGGCCAAAGGTCTGTAAGGTGTCTTTTTAATACAAAAATGAAGTTGAATGAAGTTATACGGAACAAAGAAGGTCGGACCAAATGTTGATTTGTTTTAGTTATCTCTTTCTCTTTGATGTTATTATTACCCTTTTGTTGTTATTATTATTTTTAGTCATAAGAAAATCAAAAAAAAAAGCAATCGTACGGAGACTACGCTACGTTTTTTCCAACTTTTGTGTGTGAATACATAAGTTTAATTTTTTTTCCAATGAAATATTTTTTTCTTTATTTTCATATGTAGGTTTCAAGTTTGTGTTGTGTGTGCAGATGTTCATAGGCCGGCGATTGTTGCTTCCTACAATAAAGGCATGAGGGATGTATCTAGAAGATATGCTAATTGAACTCTACAAGGTTAATCACGGCCCAAAGAAGTGGTTACAAGAATATTCTATTGGCTGCTGTGAAAACCCTTAAGAAATGCTGGGCTGCATACAGAACACATTTGAATTTGCTACATCCAAAGAAGCACATACCTCTAATGACATCTCAATTTGAAATTTCTGATGGACTTTTGTAATCTGCAATCTAAGTTTCTATCCAAAGAAAAAGAGGCCAACCGTACAACTTAGAAAAGTATTAAGATGTCTTCGCTTTGTACCTCTCATTCGAACAGTGTATCATCCCAGAACACAAAAAATACAATTTCCAGGCGAACCCTGCAGTTACAAAGCGGTGTGATAAAATGGTAGTGTGTAGTAGTTGGTAAAAAGGGCCGTTACAGGCTGAGGAAGACAGAAACTACACTGTCCATCATTGTACCAATGATACTCGATAACGTTACTACCTATCTTGTACTGGAGAAGCGCACATATCTCCCTCTATCCTATGGGACCACACACGTGCTTCTCACGTCAATGCAAACACGAATTGAGAAACTTGATATGTACATATCCACAGATGTCAGAATTATACAAATTTGTGACATGTATGTATGTACGCAAAATTGAACTGCGTCGATCCTCCATCACGCGGTTGGGGGTGCAAAAAGTTCATCCACACACCCAATCACACTTGGAAAGGCCAGGAGGCCAGACATTATTTGTTAATTTCCTTGCCTCAGTACTTAAAAAGTAGTTCTCCATCACCCCTGATTTTATTTACAAGTCTCGAACAAAGGTTTGTTTCCAGAATTTTTAGCACTGTGGTTAAGTTAATACAAAATTAAAACAATTGCTAAGTTTTTAGATGGTAAAACTGAAGATGATCGTCGTATTGTTTTACTACATAATTTCATCCAACAAATAGCAGATTGGCTAACACATCAATGAAAAACTAAAGACAAAAAAGTGTACCAAAGACGCGTTCCAATAGGCCCTAGTTCTGCAGGAAGCATTGGGTGTTTTCATAAACATCGGAAATCTGCGCTAGTACAATCGCATTTCTTTTCTCATGCGTTTTTGAGCACACGCACGGTGCAATGTCTGCAGTCTCGCCTCAGTACAAAATATTTTTCTTCCAATCGACCATATTTGCAATCAAAAAAATGACTGCACAATCTGCCCTACATCGATGAGCCATTGACTTTTATGAACAGTAGGTACTGCAGTTCACCTAAGTTAGTTCGATCGTAAATCTTCATTAATGAACATGGATAACACAATCCTTTGTTAGGCTGACGTTTAAGAAAACACCCATGCTACTTGAAAACACAATCTGTAGTATGTTCTACGAACTAGTTGAATTTATTTTGGGGTTTTTTTTGTTACCTCACTTGTATTCAAGAACACACAATTGGTGATGTGGTGACAAAAAATTGTGACCAGGCAATTTATCACTTCGTCTAAGAGAATTGCGGTGAATGCAACATCTGTCCATATAAAATGTGTGTTCGATTCGCAGACATAAAACAGAGATTTGTTCGAAATTTCGCATATGACTGCAATTATTAAATGCTTCAAATTCTACAATGCGTGGACTAAGTCGATGATGAATTCATTTTCATTTCGAAACTTTAAGTGCATCACTATGACGGATGTATGAATGGTTGAGAAATAACCTTTGTTGATGGTGCTGAGGACTATCCACAATTAATCGAATCAAAAGTTTCAGAGTGCTACTACCACTGCTTGTTTTCAACATTACAGTAACTATTGATGCAGTTATTTTACAGCATCAATAGTTCCAACAAAGCGTATGCCTCAATAAACTATAAAAGTACTTTTATTTGTCTCACAAAACTTCTCCAAACTTTTTTTCACATCTTTAATTTGTAGCATTTTTATTCATATATAAAAGTTGTAAATATACTTCGTGACAATTCGCTGAATTTAAATGAATTGAAATTGATAGCAAACAATTTACACACCATTAAGCAACATTTATGTAATCTACTCTTAATACAATTTGCATATATCACTTCGTAAGTGAACTAAATAAAATAATCTTATGTTAAATTCTTATAATTCCTATATATAAAATAAATTTAAACATAAATTTTTAATGTGCTGTGATTTATGTTATATCCATTCCAGTCACATAGGGGTGACTTCTAGTTTAAACAAAATTTAAAAGAGTTTTGCTCGTTCAGACATTTGCTTTTTTATGTAGATGGCAATTGACTATATGAGTAGTCTTATTTGAGTTCATAATGTATTCCTTACATTTCCAAGACTCTATTACCTCTTTGCAACTTAATGACTGTAGTTATTCATTCCACATCCACTGTTCGTCCGTCGTGAGGTATGTAAGAAATATTTAAAAACCTGAAATGTACGGTAGAGGCTAGTTGATGAACCTAATAAATTATGTTGAATATTATTTTTATATTTTTTGTACGAAGACTATATTCGTTTCATTTGTTGAAAATTTTCCGAACATGAGTCCTTCCCAGCAGTAGCACATGCCCTGGAACTATAAAACCTCTGGTGTCATTTCCAAAAAAATAAAAATTTTGGATGATCCGGAAATGTCACATTAACTTTCATTGTTGATGGGAAGTTGAAATCATCTCGAAGAAAATCGGTAAACATTTTGAATCCTTTTTAAAATTCGAAGCTGAAATTAAAATAAAATATAGACACGAATGTTAGTAATTGGAATAAGGCATATGTACAGTTTGTCAATAGAATGTTTGCAAAAACAAAAATACATAATAGTAAGATGAAAGAAATACATGGTTTTTTTTACATATGTTTCCATTTTCATATCAATCCGAGCAAAACAATTCAAAGGAAAACCATGAAAAATACAACTTAGTGGAATCACACGCATAAAATAAAAATGAAATGAAATATGAATTTCTTATAAGTTTATTGCATTTTTGAGTTGTATCGGAATTATTTGTTTAAACGTCTAGTTAGCTACAAATTAATAAATTTAGTGTACTTCGACTATACCATACCAGTGATTACTCCAAGGAATTGGCTTAAATATTCCTCGTCAAATTGAGAACTGAACATACTTGACATGAAGCTGTCCCCGGTAGATCAAAGAAGTTAACACGGAGGAAAGAGAAATAGTTTCAACTATACTCTTCTATAATTTCCAGGAAAAAACCATACTTTCAGCGGTGAATATTTTTAAAAGAAATACACTTGCAGTGCCCCATGCAAAAAGTCTGCAGAAAACCGCTGACAAACCTAGAGAGCAAAAGCATAGTTCCAAGGAAGTGCATATATTTGGATATTTTGAGACACAAGAAACAGTACCAAGCGGCGACATAAAACCAATAGAGAACTTATGGAAATTTTTAAAATAGGTGACAAAAAGGGCCTATTATTGTTGAGTGTAAAAATGTCTCTCTTTTGTATTCTAAGTTTTAAATAAATTTAAAAATAAATATAATTCTTTGACATATTCAAAAATTGTATTGTGTTGTTCGATATTGTCTTGTTTCTTGCTTTACTTTTCTTGATTTAATTATGTTTTATTGTAAACATTTTTTAAATATATGTATTGCGAAAACATAGATGAAGCTTTCTTTAATTTTTCTATATTCATTAATATAACTTTAAGTGCTTGTGATGAAAAAATAAACTATTCACATTTTCTGTAAATTTCTGTAGTTTAATATGTAATTATTTGAGACAAATTCTCGTAATTATTTGTTATAGACGGGATTAAGTATGTACAAGTTCTTAGGAAACATATTCTAATATCTACAAGAAATTAATATTTTTTTATGTTTTTTCCACAGGTTCCCAATCATCGCACGTGTGTACGGTTTCTAAATTCGAATGTCCGATTTCACAGTACTCGCTAATTCTCACCAAAACTCAAAACTTCAAGTCTAGTTTTTTGACCCAGTCAAATTGCATCTATTATCTTCGTACTGATGTCCATATTTTGTACGTATAGATTCATTTAATTTGCACAAAAGAAAGCACAAAACTATCATTGCCGTTCGAATTTATGTTGAAAAATCAATTTTACAACTAAACTATAATTTCGATATTTAAGCTAAGCGACGAAATAGACCGCTTATACTTCGCGATGAATAGAATTGATTTTAACAATAATCGAGCATTGTGAAGGACGGACATTGATTTAACCTGTTCTTAAACTGGAATCGATACTCAAACGAATAATGAGTAGAAGGAATAGGACACAATTACAAAACGAGACAAAAAAAAAATCAGTTTATGAATCGATACAATATACTTGCATTTTCAAAGTTCTTACCCTTAAAGTTGCAGATGAGGTCCTGTGGCTGTTACAGTACTAGTCTTATTGATTCACACGTACATATAGATATATAACAGGGTTATACCGTTTAGCATTAGAAAAAAATGTACGAAAAATAAATAACTAAAAAGTTTATTTGGTAAAAATAACGAAATTGATAAAATTCCGAAACATAATTATTACTCAGTATTCAAATTATAATATATATATATATATATTATAAATTAAATATATATATATATTTAAATAGTTAACGCAAATTTTAAAATTAAATAATTATATATTAATATTCTATGAAGGTTCAACAAATTATATCAAATTTTATTAAAATTATTAACTATCACTTTTCCAGCTTTCAACGGCTGGAGGAATCGTGCAGAAAACTTATGAAATCTTTGTTGTTAAAGCAACACAGTGAATTAAAACATATAATAATCAAAAATAATAAAGAACAACCGTTCATACACAATGAGTAACAACAAATTGTGGATGACAGCAGAATTTAAAAAAAAATGTATTTGTATAATTACTAATTGTCCTTTGCTTTGCAAGGATTTTTAATGCCGGCGTTAACATCCTGTATATACATATATATGTTTGCAATTTCGAAATGCAAATCTTAAACCACAAAATCGAAATCACGTATCAAAGGTAAGTATGTACACACTGTTCTTGATTTGTTTTAAATAAATTGTCTTTGTTTTGATTTGTTTAACTAAAGTTCATTATTTTAAATATTTTGCAAAACACTCATACTATTTTTACAATCAACTTGCGTGGAATCGTTTTCAGAGAAAATAAGACTGAAGGCTGTTAGCCATTCGAAGCACTTTTCTTTTGAATCAAAAGCCAGAGTTCTTGTTATTATGCCGATGCTTATGGTTGGACGGTAAGATTTTACCATCGTTTTAAGAGCATTTTTTCGCTCCCTCTCGACGAACCAATCTATAAGGTACCCAGACATAAGCGGTGCTGTTTTGTATAGATGGAAGAATTTACAGTAGTTTCCAAGTGCCCACGCTGATCTAAGTTCGAGTGCATGAGCAATAGCTGGATTTGCCCTTTGCTCGGCTGTTAACGTTCGTAGTACTGTCGTAATATCTAGTGTGTTCTTGGTAAAAATGTAATATAGTATTCGGTAGGAGATGAATTCCAAAATGTTGTTTCCTCCGACTTCCGTGTAGAGCATTTTCAATTGAGTTTGGCATTGATTGAATTCTTCGTGATCGCCCTTTTCCATTGCTATACGCGCATGTGTTTCATACACTTCAACTGTAAATGTATCCCTAATACCCTGGACTGTAAGGTCCTGTCTTATTGATTTAAGTTGATCACATGCGTAATAGTAATCGTGATTTGTTCGCCATTTCGTTTTAACATTTTGCAAAGCACTTTCCAACACATCGATAGGTCGTACTTCGCTTGGTAAAGGCGCCTTTGTCAATCTAAGAAATGATTTTTCCAAATCTCTACTGGTCCCTACTATATGAAATTCGCTTAAGTCCATTCCGTTATCGATTTCATAGTCATCAAAATATTGTTTGTTCTGATCTCTGACGTTTTTTAATTTTTCTATACTACCAACTAAGCTAATTGATTTCTTTGTCGACGAATTTGTTTGACCGAAACGTGCTGCTCTTTGCTGAAGTCTTCGTGAGTCGTCCTCTACAGAACCCCCGACAGAAGTGGAATAAGATCCTTTGTTCACATTTTTCTGGGTATGGTGTTTCTTTTTCATGTTTTTCGAGTTCCTGGATTTGAAAGGAATAAAATTTGCAAGCTTCTTTTCCGATGATTCTGAACTGGAACTTCTACAATTCTTCCTGCGAGGACTTCCTGATGAGCTTCGAGGTCTTTTGGGCGATCTGGATTTTGAGCGACTTGTTGACTGATGGAAAATTGAACGTTGACCTAACCGAGCGTTCAAGCATTTAGAAATACCAGGTCGTGTTTGATTCAGTTCACTGGTCCGCTTAGCCATGTTTGCCTGAACAATTAGGTTACTTTCGCTATGAACGCTTGGTATTGGTTCACTCTCCCAGTTCCTGGTCCATAATTCGTTTTTATTAGCAGCAGCAGTAATTTTCCCTTTTAGACATATATCTATTTGATCTTTATCTAAGTCTGTTACACATTTAGCATAGCATCTGGCTACATAATTGTTTAAGCTCTCGGGCCACGCATCTGTGGGATTGAATGAATTATGATTGTTCCCACTTTCTGTAACATGGTGATTCATATTGGAGTCCTGAACCGCTGGTTGATTATTACCCATCTGTGCACCTGTAGGCAACAGCAGTGGAGGAGGCTTCGTAAGATCCGCCGAAACGCCAATTATTGGTGGAGGAATGCTTGGATCAAAAAATGCTTTGTTTCCTTCAACGCTCGTGTTAAGGCACTTATTTTGAACGTGATTAGTTTGGTTTTGATTCTGCTTGGTTTTGTTGCGTTTTCGTTTCTTTTTTCCTGTTACATTTGTCAGAAGATTCAATGGATTGTGGATATTGGCAAGACGATTTTGTTGATTTAAATTAAAGCGTATTCCACCAAAGAGGTTACTCTGCTGTTGTTGTTGATGATTTAACGAAGAAAACTTATTTTGTTCATTGGAGAAACTTTCCCTCTGCGCATTCATATTATTTCCCATTTGCTGTGACAATCCATTTTTATTTCCAACATTTTCATTCGAGAGATTCACAGCATTAGAATATCCAGGTGGTGCATTTGAGTTACAGGGCGTTGCTACTGCTTGACCTTGTACGTCCTGATTTTGATTGTTTCCGAAATGCATATAGCAGCTAGTGTAATAATCTGTATATTGCTGATAAACATTTTTGTATGTCCCTCCTGTATTATAATAATCCCAGTTCTGTCCCATGGCCATAGTTACAGCATGTTGATTTTGTTGAAATTGCTTCATTTGAGGAATTAGGGGCGAAGCGTTGGACTGCGTTACGGTACTCGCCACAGAATCTCCCTGGTCTGACATATCGTTTTTACTTACCCAACAGCTTGGAATTCACGTATATGTGCATACACGAAAATAATAATTTTCTTCGATGGATAAACCACATAAAATTGATTTAACTTTTGAAAAAAAATCACAGCGTTCAAAATTAAATGGAGTCAATTGTATCACCAAATAATTTAATTTCTATATATATATGTATGCTCAAATTTCTTAACACAGTACGCACCGAACCACACACGTAAATTGAAAATGGTTCCATGAAAGGAATGAAATCTAGGGAATAGCGCGTTCACACAGCATTCAATCTTGAATAGGAATTTATTGGGAAATGAATTAAGAATAGACACGTTCAGCAGAACAAAATGTAGCCGTCGCTATGCTAAGCTACTGTGAACGATTGGTATTCTGAAAACTGAAAGCCATGTGAATGATTGTCATTTAAATTTATAACAAGTGTTTTAATGACTAATTAGATAGGTGCATAAATAATTCAAGGACTGGTTGAATCTACTTTTATACCTTCACTCACTAATCGTAATAATTCTCATGGACAATTGTTTATTCATTGCGTATAACGTAAATACATTATACATATGTAAACGCATATTATAAATTATGCGCTATATATTATCGGTAACACCAGGAGAAGAGAGATTCATTCTCAACGACAACGCCGATGTAGCTTCAACCGTCTAATTGTGTACTTGAATTAAAATTAATTAATCTGTTATATAAAAATAAGTCGGGGTTTCTTCCTGACGCTATGACTCCAGAACGCACGAACCGATTGCCACGGTTTTGCATTCGTTGGAAAGGTCTCGGACTCCGTTAGGTTTATAGCAAAGAAAATTCAGGAACAATTTCAACAGAAAAGCAGGAAAACGTAAAATCATTACAGCGCCATCTCTGATACAGTGCATGTACTACAAACCAATATGGTTTTGCATGGTGGTGGAGGAGATGGCGCCAGTACGTGGTGTGTGAGTATCTTACTTACTTACTTAAGGTGGCGCTACAGTCCGGGGTGGACCTGGGCCTCAACCAACAAGCGTCTCCAGCCAGCTCGATCTTTAGCTAGCTGTCTCCAGTTTCGCACGCATAGTTGGTTGAGGTCCCTTTCCACTTGCGTGCGCCACCGAGTCGCGGTCTTCCTCTACTGCGCCGACCCTCGGGGGTGGATTCGAAGACTTTTCGGGCCGGAGTATTGGTTTCCATCCGCTCTACATGACCTAGCCATCTCAGTCTTTGGATCTTCACTCTTCTGGCTAAGTCGATGTCGCTGAACAGCCCGTATAGTTCGTCATTATATCCCCTCCTCCACTCACCGTCTATGCAGACGGGACCGAAAATCACACGAAGAATTTTCCTCTCGAAGCAACCAAGGGCAGCTTCATCCGCTTTTGACAAAGTCTATGCCTCCGCGCCATATAGCAGGACTGGGACGATTAAGGTCTTGTAGAGCTTTATCTTGGTTGTTCGAGAGAGGGCTTTGTTTACAAGTTGCTTTCTTAGCCCAAAGAAGCAGCGATTGGCAAGGGTTATTCTTCGTTTGATTTCAGCGCTAGTGTCATTGTCTGAGTTTGTAGCGGTGCCTAGGTAGACAAAGTTTTTGACTACCTCAAAGTTATATCTGTCTGCTGTGACGTTCTGACCGAGACGTCGGTGTTGGGTGCCCTTTCTCGTTGACAGCATATACTTGGTCTTACCCTCGTTTACCGCTAAACCCATCTTCGCGGCCTCCGTTGCAATACCCACAAAAGCGCCATTGACATCACGCTGCGTTCTTCCAATAATGTCAATATCGTCGGCATATGCGAGTAGTTGGACGGACTTCTGAAAGATTGTGCCTCTGGTGTTGGCGTTCGAGTTTTGAACAATTCGTTCAGGAACGATGTTGAAAAAGTCGCATGATAGCGAGTCGCCTTGTCTGAATCCTTTTTTGACATCAAAGTTTTCGGTTAGGTCTTTACCGACCTTGATGGAGCAGCGTGCATTCTCCATCGTCATCCTACACAAACGGACGAGTTTGGTAGGGATGCCAAAACTAGACATTGCTCTGTATAGCTCGTCTCTATAGATGCTATCATACGCGGCCTTAAAATCGATGAAAAGGTGGTTGGTATCGATTTGTTGCTCCTGGGTTTTCTCCAAAATCTGCCGTAGTGTGAATATTTGGTCGATGGTGGATTTTCCTGTCCTAAAGCCACACTGGTATGGACCGACCAGGTTGTTGACGAATGGCTTTAGGCGTTCACACAGTATGGCAGATAAGATTTTATATGCGATACTTAGGAGACTGATGCCTCTGTAGTTGGCGCAGTTCAAAGGGTCTCCTTTTTTATGGATCGGGCAAACAATGCTGTTCCATTCATCGGGCATGTTTTCCTCCGACCATATTTTACAGATGAGTTGGTGCATGCTCCTTACCAAATCATCGCCTGCGGCTTTAAAAAGCTCGGCGGGTAGGCCGTCAGCTCCCGCAGCCTTGTTGGATTTCAGTTTAGATATGGCAATCCTCACTTCATCCGGGTCGGGTGGACGGAATTGTTGATCTTCGTCGTCCCTTTCATTGGGGTTGAATGGTTCGTTCTGCCTGACAGCGGGATTTGGTTCTTCGTCGCCGTTATACAGTCTGCAGAAATGGGTTTCCATATCCTCAGCATCGACTGTGACTCTACTACGATGTTCCGTTGATCATCCTTACAGGCTTCGGTTCGGACTTTATAACCTTGACTGGTTAACTTTACCCTTTGGTAAAACTTCCTCACCTCATTCCTGCAGTACTATCCCTCTATTCTGCCGATCGCGCGCTTCTCATGCTCCTTCTTTTTTCTCCTGAGAAGCCGGTGTTCGTCTCTCCTCTTCTGCTCGTAGAGCTCCCGAGCAGCTCTTGTCCTTCTTTGCAGTGCCGCTTTGTATGCTTCTTGCTTGGCTGCATTCGCCTGCCGACACTCGTTGTCAAACCAGGGGTTTCGTTGTGGTGGCGGATTGAAACCCAGCACATCAGAGGCGGCATCTCTGATGGCTTTTTGGCAATGCTGCCACTGGTCTTTAATACTTGATGTTGGCGGCGTAGGATTTCTTAAGAGGTTAAGGGAGACACGATCGGAAAAGGATTTGGCAATCTCTTACGATTGTAGCCGGCTGACGTTGAACTTCCTCACAGTATTTCTTTGTCTTGGCGGTGTTCGGCATATCCGCAGCCTTACCTTGGCTACAACAAGGTGGTGGTCCGAATCAATGTTGGCGCCTCGGAACGTTCGGACATCTATGATACTGGAGGAGTGCCTTGCGTCTATCGCAATATGGTCAATCTGATTGACGGTTGATTGATCAGGAGATCGCCATGTTCCTTTGTGAATATCGAGATGTGGGAATCTTGTACTGGCTACTACAACATTTCGCCCCGCAGCCTAAATCCGTTATCGGATGTGGTGTCGTGTAGGCTGTGCTTTCCGACCGTACTACCAAAGATGTTCTCTCTTCCTAGCTTTGCGTTAAAATCGCCAAGGACAATTTTAAAGTCGTATCTAGGGCATTGCTCATACGTTTTGTTCAGGAGCTCATAGAACCTGTTTTTGGTGTCATCATATTTCTCCTCTGTGGGGGCATGTGCGCATATAAGGCTTATGTTGGCAACTAGCAATTTTTTGTGTGGCCGGGCAGTTACCCCGACGGCACAACCCCCAACCTGGAGGGCCAGTTCCTTTTTTGTAACCCCTAGGACAAGAGGTCGCACTTATAAGTTTGGCAAGTTGAGCTCGGGTGAACTACAACCAGTACCCGATGGCTACCACTTGGAGGTAAAATAAGCACAATTGGTGTGTAGAAAAAGTTAAAACACTGGGCATCGCCAGGTTGACGCCAGTCAGTGCCTACCCGATTCCCACAGCACCCAGCCGCCCGGTGTGTGAGTATCCCTCACGAAAATAAGTACGTTTCATATTAAGTAGATGGCGCCGGTGCGTGATACATTGTTTGACAGCTACTCATTGTACTCTGCTCAGTTAATTTCATGTGGCATTTATTATGCGCACGTTCTTTCAAACGCTAACTTAAAACCGGTATTGTGTTCACTGTGAAATAGTGAAATTGAGGTTAGAGTTATTCGTTTCCTAACAGTTCAATTGGAAACCATCAAATCAATTACGCGTATTGTGCAAATTTTTATTCAATTTCAACAGCAGGCATTTGTTCTTAAGGTGGTAAGTTGAACTGTGAAAAAAATGTGGATCGTGCATTTGAGGTTAAATTCACCAGTCTGTCCATAGTCCAAAATGCCTAGAGGACGGCGTGCGAACATCGGCCGCCGCACAAGACATGGAAGCCAGCAACAAGTGTATTTACAGAACTTAAGCGAAGAAAGACGAAATATAATAAGAGAAAATGCCCGATTGAGACAACGCGTGAGCACACGAAGATCATTGGCATCATACAATCGCTCGGCATTCCAATATGATCCCACTGCTAACTACAGTGATGATGACAATTTAGATATTGGATCAATGACGACTGTATGCCGATATTGCAATGCGTTAAAGTTCAAAAGAGAAACGGCTGGATTGTGCTACGCAAGTGGAAAAGTCAAACTGGATCCATTACTTACACCACCACAACCACTGAAACCATTGTTCGATGGAAGTGATCCCGATCCAACCATTTTCTTCAACGCATCCTTGAATACAATAACTGCTTTCGCATGACTTCCTTTGGAGCTAATATCATTCGAGAAGGCGGCTTCAAGCCGACTTGCAAGGTAAAAGATACAACACACACAACCAATCACTCACACCAATCAATCACACCAACACAATCAATTGCAACACATAACAACTACACATACACCACGCACTACACCAAGGTTATGATGGATGTGCTTACTAAGTATCGAGTTTTTGGTGACACACGTTGTTATATGTACTCGGTGGAATGGCAGAAGCGTGGACTATCGCATGCTCATATCCTAATTTGATTGGTGAACAACCTTTCCCCATCGTGTGTTCTTAGAGAGTAAAATTTCCAACAAGCGAATTCGTAGTGACTCTGGTGAAGGCGATAATCGCCCTCCCAGCAAACAGTCTTTTTTAAGTGCAAATATTAAATATTCAACAATAGTGAATAACACAAATTATTTCGGTGTGCTGGACAACTCCGGCGAAAATGCGGATAGTATTAATAATGAACGTTTAAACGTCATAAAAGATAGTGTCCCTCCTATAGTTGTAATAAAATCAACAGGTGAACGTGTTCGTCGCGTATTGAGTGATTTAAAAATCGATAATTATCTTATCAAAAACATATTGCTCGGCCAAAAAATTATTTCTCCATCTTTGGAAAGCTCAGAGAAAATAAAATCGGAACTAAACAGACTAAGTATTGAATTCTTCACATTTTCTCGGAAGGAAACGCGACCTTTGAAAGTAATTTTATCGGGACTTGATCTTACAAGCGAAAAACTGGTAAAGGAAGAACTTATTTCATCCGGAATAAAGTGCATCGACGTGAAAATTATCACAAACAATGTTAACCCAAACATCCATTACAAAAGCTATATTTACATTGTGTATATTCAACGCGGAACAATAAAATTAAAAATCATTCCAGTTTGTTCAGAACCATAGTCCGCTGGGACTTTAAAAGACAAAAACCAGGAAAAATTACACAATGTCATAATTGTCAGCTGTATGGACACGACTCCATGCATTGTCATGCTAAAAGTTCTTGTGCTAACTGCTCCGGCGGCCACAAAACAACTGAATGCAAAGAAACTGACGCGATGCGTTGCGCCAGTTGCAGCGAACCACACAGATCATCTGATCCAAGTTGCATTAGTCGTAAACAATATCTGGAGATTCGTCAAAAACTGTCCTCTCATCAACGTTCAAACAACCGCAAACGCATACCACCTATATTACTCCCACAAAAACCTCCCTTTCACATTTCCCTCCTCTTCCCACACGTGCAACCGCTGTACCAACAGCTCAGCCAACAAACAAAATTCGACCAGCTGATCGCTCTTTACCATCAACTGCCACGCAGGTCCATGGCGGAAAAACCTCTCATCAGAATACATCAAATACATCTGTAAACAAGGAGAGCAACAAATTATTCTCTTTCGAAGAAATAAATTCTCTTTTTAATGAAGTATTAGCTAAGCTTCAAACCTGTATAACAAAAAGTGATCAATTCAATGTAATCACATCTCTTGCTATCAAATACATTTATTCAAATAATTATGGTATATAACTCCCTGAACATTATTACTTGGAATGCAAGAAGCATATCAAATAAAATATTAGAATTCTTTAATAATATAATCGATAAAAAAGTTGATATTGCTTTGCTTACGGAAACTCACTTAAATGTAAACAAACCCTTTTCTCACCCAAACTTTAATTGTTATCGTCTCGACAGGAGTAACACAACAGGAGGTCGCGTTGCTGTCGCTTACAACTGCGTTGTATTGAATCAATTGGCATAGAAATTAATATAGGCAGCAACTCTAAAGTGAGTATCTTTTCTGTTTATTTCCCTGGTGGAAATAGAAATATTGATAAGATGTCTCACTTTAAGAACAACTTGCAAAAAATATTTAGATATCGAGGTAAAGTTATCTTTATCGGAGATTTAAATTGTCGCCATCAATTGTGGAATTGTCTCCGGGCTAATTGCTGGGGTAACGAATTGTATAATATTCCAACATCTAACTCTAAAAGTCCTTCCACTCTAGGCTTCCTTATGACTAATATTTCAACGCACTGCTCTATGCCGTTCACTTATGACAATTTGGGGTCAGATCATCTTCCTGTCTGTATCAATATGAATCTCTTAGTTGAAGTCAATCGACCTACGTTATATTATAAATATTCCGCAGCCAATTGGAACCATTTTGCTTCATTTATCAATACCAACTGCAATCAGAATAATGTCATTTCTTCGCTTGTAACTACGACTACCCAAATTGATTCAATATGTATGCATTTTACTTCGTTATTAAACTGCGCTGCCGATTTCGCAATACCTAAGTACCCTAGGAATGATAGTAATGCAATTCCACTTCCTAGTAATATTTTACTATTAATACGGCTGAGAAACTCAGAAAGAAGAAAATGGATACGTTATCGCTATGACTGCTTTCTTTATAGCACGAAAATGTTAAACAAAGCCGTTGCTAAAGAAATTACTGAGTTCAAAAATAAGCGTTGGAATAATCTACTTTATAGCTTTGATAAATATAGTAAACCATTCTGAAAAGTTTCAAAAATTATTAAAAAAAGAGGTTTGAGTATTCCACCTCTAAGGGTTCAAAGCCAGCTTTATATTTCTCCAAGCGATAAAGCCAATCTACTTGCAGAGACTTTCTCAAAAAATCACCTGCTTACTGCCCATTTTAGTGATCCTGCCACTTCCACTGAAGTGTCTCACACAATTGACAGTCTCTCACAAGCAAATGTTGAATTATCGGATTTAAGTATACTTAATACTAATAAAGTAAGATCATTGATCAAAAACCTTAAAGCTAAAAAAAAGTCCTGGCTTAGATGGTATTAACAATAAGCTTTTAAAGGCCCTTCCTCTCACAGGCTTACGGTACTTAACTGCAATTCTTAATGCATGCCTTAAACTCAGCTACTTCCCTGATTGCTGGAAAACAGCTTTGGTAATTCCGATTGCCTGGTAAACCAAAAGACGACGTCAACAGTTATAGGCCAATAAGCTTACTAAGCAGTTTAAGTAAGCTATTAGAAAAGATAATAAAAGAAAAGATTGACAATCACTTAACTGTTAATAATATACTCCCCTACTATCAATTTGGGTTTCGCCGTTCTCACAATACGTACCATCAAATCATTAGGATTAAGAAACATGTCAAACATAAATTTCAGTCCAAAGAGTCCACTGGATTAGTATTATTAGATATTGAAAAATCCTTTGATACGGTTTGGCATGATGCTTTAATATACAAACTTATTAAATTAAACTTTCCTATGGAAATTGTTAAAATCATCCAGAGTTTTTTAGATAAAAGAAAATGTATAGTAAAAGTACAAAATATTACATATGGATTACCTCAATGTACTGTACTCGCCACAACACTTTTTAATATATTTGTCTCTGGCATTCCAGATCTTGGCAATGATGTGAATATGGGCTGTTTGCTGATGATACAGCAATATTTGCAATATTTGCGTCTGGTACATACTATACGGACGTCTATAATGTGCTGCAAACGGCACTTTCCAAATTAGGAAAATTCCTTTACAAATGGAAAATTAAAGTAAATGCTTCGATAACGAAAGCAGTTTGGTTTACACATAGACGAAAACAATGCTTTATTCCAAACAAATGGGTTCTATTGATATTGACTGGTCTGAGCACTGCAGATATCTCGGAATTATGATTGATAAGAAACTAACTTTTCAGAAACACATTTCTGTCACTGTAGATAAAATTAACAAATATATCAAAATTCTTTACCCCCTTATAAATAGAAAATCGAAACTTAGTACTGACAATAAACTTATTTTGTATAAGTCTGTCTTTCAATCAATTCTACTGTATGGGGCTCCTGTTTGGTACGACTGCGCTAGAACTCACAAGCTTAAACTTCAAATATGCCAAAATAAAATCATTAAAATTATGCTTAATTTAGCACGTTATTATTCAACCCGCAGACTTCACAGCCAAAGCAATATCAACTTTTTACACTTTCTTAAAGAAAATTTAACACAAAGATTCTATGATAATTGTTATATTTCAAATAATGAACTTATCAAATGCATATCATTGTCAAATTGAACGCTTAACAAGAAATATGTAAAATAGTTAAATAAAAATATTTGACTAGGGGACATTGTAATATAAGATTTTAAGAGTTGAATAAGGGTTTTTTCTTGTAGCTTTCCCTTGAATTAATATCTAAATATTTTTGTTGTATCTCGTTCACTCCACGCCTTATTAAATCATAGTTGTAAAGGACAGTTGTCCTAAACCTCTAATTATAAATATTCTTACAAATGTAAACACTATTTGTCTTGCTACATAAATAAACAAATGAATGAATGAATGGTTGCTGAACAAATTACATTCAAATGAAGTGGATGACATCATATCAGCTGAAATTCCTGCTCCAGTCACTGATCCCCATCTACACGACATTGTGACGATACAGATGGTACGTGGACCGTGCGGTGCTGATGGAAAGTGCACAAAACGATATCCGCGACCGTTAGTTGCTGAAACAGTCACAGGGAACGATGGATATCCAGTTTATCGTTTCAGAAATCATTTCAAAATCAAGAGATTGGGATCGGAAATGAATTCATTGTACCATATTGCCCGCTGCTATCACGAATTTTCGAAACACATGCGAACGTTGAGAGTTGTCGGCCAAATCAGTCAAATATTTCTGCAAGTACGTCACAAAAGGCAGCGACATGGCTGTGTTTGGTATTGCGTCGGAAAATGCGAATGACGAAATCAGCAACTTCCAAATGGGCAGATACGTCGGTACTAATGAAGCATAGTGGCGACTATTGTTATTTTAAATTCATGAAAGATATCCCACAGTTGTACATTTAGCAGTGCTTTTGGAAAATGGACAAAGAGTTTACTTCACTGATGCTAATGCGGTACAACGAGCTGAGAGACCACCATCGGCAACATTGACTAGCTTCTTTGCAATGTGTGAAGCAGATCCATTCGCAGCGACGCTGATGTACGTTGAAATGCCCAAGTATTACAATTGGAATCAATCAACAAAGAAATTACAACGTCGCAAACAAGTAACCCCAGTTCCAGATTGGCCACAGGTGTTTTCCACTCCGCTAGGTCGCATGTATACTGTTCATCCTAGAAATGATGAATGTTTTTATTTGCGACTGCTGTTGGTAAATGTACGTGGACCAAAATCATTTGAAAACTGTGAATGGCCACCAATGCCAAACATATCGAGAAGCAGGATTCAGTTGTTTCATCAAATGCGTACCAAATACGAACGCTGTTCCCAATTATCATCACCACATGTTTCCCTTCACAACCAATTCAGTTACGGAACAAATACAAAGAGGACATATGTGAAGATATCTTGCATCGCTTGCGCATTCGAACGAATAATCGCGACATGCAAATAACCGATGAAATCTACAATGAAGGATTGATTCTGATTGAGGATCAATGCTTGACTATTGCAAACAAGCTACTGATTAAAGTAGGAATGATTGCGCCAAATCGATCGATGCACGATGCATTCAACCAAGAATTAAATCGAGAGCTGCAATACAATGTTGATACATTGCAGGAATTCGTTCGAAATAATGTGCCGTTGCTGAATGAACAGCAAAAACAAGTATACGAAACATTAATCCAAGTGGTGGACAATAATACTGGTGGTATATTCTTCCTGGACGCACCTGGAGGAACAGGGAAAACATTTGACACTTTATTGATTTTGGCCACTATACGATCAAGATGTGACATAACTTTGGCGTTAGCATCATCTGGAATTGCGGCGACTCTTCTAGATGGCGGTCGTACTGCACATTCTGCGCTTAAGTTGCTTAAGTACTCAAGTTAAACACAATTGATACTCCAACGTATAATATTTCCCGATCCAGTGCAATGGAAAAATTGCTCATTGTTTGGGATGAGTGCACAATGGCACATAAGAAATGACTTGAAGCACTTAACTTCACACTGAAGGATCTTCGGCGAAATAACAACATCTTTGGCGGCTTGATAATATTCTTGGCAGGCGATTTCAGGCAGACGTTGCCAGTAATTCCCTGTGGAACGCCAGCAGATGAATTGAATGCTTCCCTGAGGACATCACCTTTGTGGAATAACGTAAAAACATTATCGCTAACCACTAATATGAGAGTTCAACTTCAAAATGATCAAAGTGCTGCACAATTTTCCAAACAATTGTTAGCTGTTGGAAATGGAAAAGTCCCAGTTGATGCAACAACTGGATCAATTACGCTTACCAACGTCTTTTGCCGATTTGTTGACTCTCAATTAGCTCTTATTGAAAATGTTTTCCCAAACATTAGTGAGAACTATCAGAATTATGCTTGAGTAAGTCAACGAGCAATTCTCGCCCCAAATAATAATGATGTACATGCACTGAATTTCACCATTCAATCAAAAATCGCTGGCGATTTGGTGACATACAACTCCGTTGATTCCATAACAAATCTCGATGATGTAGTAAATTATCCAACGGAGTTTTTGAACTCTCTGGAGTTACCAGGATTTCCACCACATAACTTGCAACTCAAAGTTGGTTCAGTTATTATGATATTGCGTAATTTGAGTCCACCGCGACTTTGCAACGGTACTCGACTTGCGGTGAAAAGGCTTATGCCGAATTTGATAGAGGCAATCATTATTAACGTAAAGTACGCAGGTGAAAATGTATGTTTTCCTCGAATACTAATGATTCCGACTGATCTTCCGTTTGACTTCAAACTATTGCAATTTCCGGTTCGCCTTGCGTTCGCAATGACAATCGCTTAGTGTTTGCGGGATAAATTTAGAAAATCATTGACATTTGACTTCAAACTATTGCAATTTCCGGTTCGCCTTGCGTTCGCAATGACAATCGCTTAGTGTTTGCGGGATAAATTTAGAAAATCATTGTTTTTCACATGGGCAGCTGTTCACGAGTTGGGAAACCATCCGCTTTGTTTGTGTTAACGTCAGACCAAAAAACAAAAAATGTGGTTTACCAAAGAGCACTTCAATGAAACGGATAATTTGCGGACACGTATAACGCTTCGATTCAGTATTTACTTTGGATTCACTTTCATTCTTTACTTAGAGAAGTTCAACTAAATTACACTTCATTTTTGTAATCGAAATAAATTCATTACTGTTGTGAAATGAAATAAAATTTTTCCTTTTCAAATATAAAAAAAAAATAATTTTTCTTCATCTTTTAAAAGATGCCATCTGGTGGCGAAACGGAGTTCGCCGGGTTTGCTAGTATTGAATAAAACCTTAAACGAATTTAAAGTCTTTCTTTATACTAATATTTTTTTATTTAGAATGTAATATCACTTATTTTCATAATTATGATCCTTATTATTTAATACTAAATATGCATAAATAAGCAATTACGTTTTTTTTGCTTTTGCACTCATCTACGACTGAACAAATCGCAATCTTTATTAACGAACAATTGAGGGATGTTGTTCGATATAGACGTTGCGACAAGCTCGTAGAGTTTGCGGATGTCTTCTCCTCCATTCATCTTCCTCGCAGACCAGAGATAAAGTAATTAAGTTAGTCCACGTGCCCACGTAGTGCAATTCCCTTGTATTTCACAAAAATACATTGGACGTTCAATACAACGAAAGATATAATGTTTACCCAATTCGGTATATCGAAAAAAAAACATAATATTTACAGATCATATAAAAAGATTTGTGGTGGCTCGTGGCGTTGTGGGTATGTGCGTCGCCTCCTACGCACTTGGACCTACCTGTCTAGGGTTGATTCGTGAGAGAACAATAGCACGCACAACACGAGTGGTTGCTGAGAAGCTAGGCCCTGGCCCCCTACGGGCTATAGCGCCACCCATATATATATAAAAAGATTTAATTATATCAACTTTTTCAAATTTCTGAGTTTGTCTGAAGGATTTAGCTTGTTCATACCACCTGCGGACAGCTTTCTCCAGCAGCTGACGTAGAATCAATAATTCGTAGGAATATTGTTTGGTTTTCGACCGCCCATTTGAAACATTAAGGCACCAGAATGAATCTTATTATAGAAGAAAAAAGTTAGTAAGTGTTCATCCCACCACAGTTAAGAAACCAAATAATTTGACAGGTACAGAATTGGCTTGTGGTACTACTAAACATGTTCAATTTATTTCATGTAGATAAAGCTTAACATTTAACTAGGTTACAATTTTTTATAGCTTAGAGTTATAGGTTATAATTTACCTTTATAGCTAGAATATATTTTTTTATAACGAAAAAGAGAAATACATTTGATTATAAATTAAGGGAAAACTGTAAGACTTAAGACTAGTATTGCAAACATCCTCAAAAATTCAAAAAAACATTATTTTAATAACTATGATTTATATAATTTAATCATTATTAAGACAATTAATGAGATTATTATCAGAATAAGCACATTTTTCAAATAAATTAGTTTTCGATATTTTAATAAGATAATCAAGAGTTATGCATAATTTTGAGCAATTTGTTTAGAGCTCTTTGCAGTTTTGACTTGTGTGTTATGTCAATGAATGCAATAAAAGTCCGTGATTTCAGTGAAGTAATTGAAGTCATTTCATCATTAATATGAATTCTTCTGGATTAAATATAATAAAATTGAAATTAAGTTTATTTGACAGCATTTCAGTATAAAAACAAAACAAAAAAATATAATAACAAAAAAAAATCAAAAGACCATATTTCTTTTTTCGTATCTCGCAATCTTTTAAAAAGGAGTTCGTCTAACATTGAAGCTACTTACAATGGACAACTTTTTAGAGGGTTACAAAGGATAATTTTCCTAGATTTAGTCCTTGTTTTTACCAAAGTGGGAAGAATGTAACAAAAATTCATTCCGTTTTCCCGTTGAAGAAACTCTAATGCTTCCGAAATAGGTTTTAGCAACTTTTAGCAACAATAAATAGTCCTCTAAATGGTCGAAGACCGCTTGAAGAAATGTTTGCACCTCCAACACCCGACATGTCGTCTTTATGTCTAATTAGATAATTTACGGCATCGTACATAGAGTTCCAATGGGTACTTTAATTGCGACCTCAAGGCGGTGACAATTTCATTTTTTAGAGGATTTCGGTCTATTGATCTTGTCCCACAGATGTGAACATTTTTGCATTATCTTTTCAAAAATTAATTGAATTTATTGGAGCTAAGACAGGAAACGTTTATTTTTATTGTTATGTGCTTTATTGTATAGCAATATGCAATTGAAGTCCATTGATGAAAGTAAATTCAATGTATGCGGTGCAAGGCAAGGCAAGGAAGACACGGCACGATGCACATACATGCATACTATGTTTACGAGATTATCATAAAATACTGAACAAATCTACAAAACAACTACAATCGACTCCGCTTGACACGATTGAAACACCATAACTCAAACATATTGTTTCCCGTTAACCGGGGTTCAATGAGTCTCTCTATTCACTAGATTTTTATTAAATTTTAACTAAATTGAAATGAGGCGGCATGTAAATGAAAATGACTTCAATGACTTCAAAGTTATTTCAATTATTTCAGTAACTTCAAAATGACTTCAATGACTTAACTAAAATCAGAATCAGAATTATAAATCAGTGACTTCAAAATGAATGCTGATTTCACATTGTGAAGTTGAAGTCTTGACGTGCATTCATGATTTAAATTATTTTGTAGATAAATCAAATGACTTAATGTCTCAAATGATTGCATTCTTTTACAACTCTGGTATTTGCAGGAGTCAGACCAATCTACGTCGTGACCACACAGTTTGAGTTTAATGTTGTGGGGTAGAAAGCAACTTTTTATACAACGTGAAAACCAGACAGCTTGGGTTTTTTGTGCATTTAATCGTATTTTCCATCTAGAACAGTACTTTTTCTAGATTGCTAAGAGCGTTTTGGAGATCATGACACACTTCAAGATATGAAATGCCGGAAGCCAAAACAGCGGTGTCATCGGCAAACATAGCTAGATTTATGTAACTACCCAGATTCGGTAGATCAGAGACGTATATATTAAATAAGGTGGGGCCAAGGGCAGATCCTTGAGGAACACCATATTGAATCCATCAGCCTTGTATGCTGACAACGAACTTTCTTTCACAGAGAAAACTTTTAATCATTTTTATTATATTTATTGGAAAACCGGACGTGAGAACCTTTGAAGCAATCCGTCGTGCCAAACGGTATCAAAAGCTTTGTTAATATCGAGTAGTACAAGTTCAGTTGAATCTTTCGTATTAAACTTTTCAATGATACTCGTATGTTTCTTTAATCTAACCAACTGGTGATTTGTATTGTGCCCGCTTCTAAAACCAAACTGGAAGTTTGGCAAGATGTTTCTATCTATTAAATACTTATCTATCTACTAACCATGTTGATAACCGTGACAGCAGCACAATCATCCCTCCTAATAACACCGATCCAGAGTGAGTTAGGTTATGTTACTTTAAACCGAGGATCTGTCGAATTAATAAACAATTCCCAAACGATAACACATATAATAGATACTTTGGAAATTCTAGCAGTAGTAGAGTCTGCTGAAATGAATCTTCAAAAACTTAATTTAATGAAAAATGGTGAACTGCTTAGTGAAATTTTAAATATTAATGCAAAAGTCAAGGCATTAACACTCCCAATTTGGAAAAAAATAGGTCTCATGAATTTCATTGGAACTGGTCAGAAATGGCTATTCGGAACAATGGATGACCAAGATAGGATAGATATTGCTGAACATCTTAAAATAGTCGAAACGAATTACAATGCTGCCATAGAGATTGTTGAGGGTAAGTTGCACGGCGACCTTTAGGTCTATTGTGCCCCCTATTCATACATTTACTTCTTAAGAGCTCCCTCCCATGCAGCTCTTTTCAGAGTTGTATTGAGGGTTATTTGCTCTTATTGCGCAAAGGTGGAAGAGATTTATCCTAGAGTATTCTCTCTAAGCTAGTTTCCTTTAGGAAACTGAGAATGAGAGCTGGTTCTGGTGACTTCTATTCTTCCTCTGATTTTAGGTGTTTGCCCGGATATCTTTGTCTTTTGTGGGCTAACGCCGCACAAAATCCCAGTATACATATGTTCTGGGATTTTCATTAGATTCTTTACAGAATCTGCAGAGACCTTCTTCTGATATTCGTAGTTTCCTTAGGTGCTCTCTGAGTTTACAGTGCCCTGTTAGGATACGGAGATTGTTTTTGCTCATTCTGATACATGCTTCAAACCTCTTGCGGTTATGTTCACCCAAGAGCTTCTTGGCCTGCTTCAAGCCATGAGCGTTGTTCCTTGCATCTACCCGGTTCCTTCTTTCTAGTTCCCTGAACTCTTCCCTGAGGACGTGATTTCCTATAGCCCAGAATGGTTCGGGGCCTATAAAATGTTCCGATGCTCCTTTTTAGCCAGGAAGTCGGCCATTTCATTGCCTTCTATCTCTGTATGGCCAGGTATCCAACAGAGTCCTATTCTACTCCCACTCATCTTCTTAAGAGCAGCAGTTAGGCAAGTTCTCATGGCCCCTATGTTACAGAGGCATCCTTTGAACTTTGTAGAGTGTCTCTCTTGCGCTTATCAGGTTGGTTCTGTTTGGACCATGCTATTGCACCGTATGTGATTGTTGGTTTAACATCGATCTTCGGATACTTGGACTACAGTCCCACGATTTGCCCGCTTCTACAAATAAAAGCACGCGTCGCCTTCCTGGTGATCTCTTCTGTGTGTCTTTTCCAGATGAGTTTGATGTCTAAGATGACTCCTAGATATTTTACCTCTTTTACTGAACCAGTATTGTGCCTGATACAACTCCTCCTTGAAGACATCCTTTTGTTAGTATCTCCAGAAGTTCGTCAACAACTAGACTCCATATTAGGGGAGATACAACTCCTCCTTGAGGACATCCTTTTGTTGTGTTGACTTTTATTATACCTTTTGCTCAGAAGTTTATACATCCATACTGATACTGTCAGGTTTACTTCCTTCTTGTCCAGAGCTTTAATAATCGAATCATGCGATGTGTTGTCAAATGCTCCTTCAATAAAAAAAAAACCCTTCAAGGGCGTTTTCGATAGTTTCTGTCAATTGGTATAGCAGAGTCTCTGTTGATCTGCCTGCTCCGTCCGCATGTTGACAGTGATGCAGAGGAGATAAAGTTAGTGCTTCCTCTCTTATGTAGTTGTCTACAACTTTCTCCATAATTTTCAGCAGAAATGATATAAGGCTGATCGGTCTGTAAGACCTAGGTAGGCTTGAGTCTTTCTTCCCCATCTTTGGAATAAACACTACCTTTGCCCTTCTCCACTGGTTTGGTATATATCCCAGCGCTAGACAACTTCTAGTTATTATAGTGAGGTATGGAAGCAGTTTGCTTTTACCTTTTTGGAATTGGGAAGGTATAATTTCATCAACCCCTGGAGATTTTAATGGCTGAAATGAGCTTATGGGCAATAATTTCATTCGTCCTTTGGATAATATCTGTCACGCAACTCTTCAGTCCATAACCCCTGGTCTTCGCAAATTGGTTCCGTCAGTATTTTAGTGACTGCCCGGAAAGTGAGTTTCCAGCAGAAGTCTTGCCCTCTGTTCCTCATTTTCAGTGTAGCTGCCATCACGTTTCTTTAGCGACATTTGAATCTCTCTAGCTGCTGCAAGGGTATTTGTTATTGTTTCGCAGAAACTTCTAAAACGTTCTCTCCTAGCTTGCCTTATTTAAATATTATAGGAGGTGAGTGCCCGTTTGTAGCTTTCCCAGTCTCCGGTTCGATTAGCCACGTTAAACAGCTTGCGTGTCTTGGCCCGCAGATTGGTTAATCCACCATGGCACTCTCTTCCCCTTGAAGTCCCTGCGTATTGGACAACTTACTTGAAACGCTTTTGTGGTAACTTTTGTTATGCTCTCTACAACATATTCTAACTCTCTTCTGGTATCAAGGTGCTCCAGTTGGGTTTCTAGCTGCGATTCATAGATATCCCAGTTTGTTTTCCTCGGATTTCTTGTAGTTTCACCTGCTAATCTGGAGTTGTCCAAGTCGAACCTTATTATTCTGTGGTCAGACGTTTATTGGATACTTCCCAGTTTTTGATTAGGTTACAAAGACATTGACTGCCTATAGTGAGGTCTAACACCTCCTACCTAACACTCGTAACAAAAGTGGCAGCGTTCCGGACATTGAAAATAGCAAGTGACAAGTTTAAAATAAATTTGCAGTAAGTACTCACCTCTTTTGTTTGTGTCGGTGCTCCTCCAGATCTTGTTGTGGGCGTTGGCGTCGCATCCAATTAAAATTGGTATCTGTAGCCTTTTGCAGTGCTCCACCAGTCGTTGTAACGATTTTGGTACCGCTGGCTCATCTCCTGCACAGTATGCCGAGGCAAGGATGATGGTTTTCTGCCCACCATCTGCCATATTAATTTGTCTTTGAATGGGCACAAGGTCCCTTGTAGCATACTCTGCAAGAAGAATATAGTTGATGTTATTACATAAGAATGCAAGCTCTTGGCTTGGTCACCCTGGTATCCCAAATTACCTTTGCATTCCTGCATGTCAGTCCTTTGACTGTCCCTTTTTGGATGTATGGCTCCTGAATCAGAACGCAGCCCAGATTTTCTGTGGTGAACAACCTTGCTATAACACCAGATGCCGCAATAGCCTGATGGGTGTTCACCTGGGCCGTTTTAAAGATGGTTGGGGTAGACTCGCCTCTTCTATACCTACAACCGTCTCTTCATGCTCTTCATCGGACAGTGAGTCTTCAGAGAGAGACATGAATTCCTCTTATATCTCTCCCACAGCTCCTTGCTAAGCAGAGGCAGTGAGTGTTGCAGCCTGGAGAGGATCTATTTTCTCCTTTGCAGGCTCTGTGCTCTCCGAAGTTGAGATAGATTTGGTCAACTGACGCATCTCCTCCTCCGACTTCTTGAGTCCACACCAGAATTGTTCTGGTGTTTGATCACCTCAAAGGACTGTTGGTCAATTCCGAGGCCCAGTACATATCCGGTTCCTTCATCACGACCATACAGCAAAGTATGTTATTAGTGTACATATCCTCATTTTTGGCCTCTAGGAGAGGAAATGTAGTCTTGTGCTCCTGTCCGGCGCTTTTTGGGAAATAAACGGAAATGGAATAGAATTGTGGTATATCCTTCCCACATTTAGTAGTCAGGCCCACTCTTTTCCAGTTTCCTAATTTGGGTGCTACTTGTTTTAGCCACTTTGCAGTTTGCAGGGTTTCGCACTCTACCAGTAGCAACCCATGCTTGAAATGTATGCCTTGGCATTTGAGCTTATCCTCCCATCCACGGGCCATTTCAATAACCAGGGCGTCCTCTAGGCTGTTCCGGTCTTCAACACACATCATCTCCCTTGGATATTCACAAGCATTCACTGCTAGCACCGAGGTAACTTTTTGCTTCGAGAGTCCCGACTTCGACCTGTCCTGCTTTGGGGACACCCTTCGTTTTTTTTGTGCCACAGGCACAGGTGGAAAAATGAAGCTACTTCTCCTTTTTGGAAGGTTCCCAACGCTTCCTCATCGTCATCATAGATAGTCAAAGAAATATTACATGTAGCATTTGCCAAACAGGGATTATTACACCCAAGTATTTTAACAAACGAACTATTAGAAATTAACATTAAGCCAATAGATTATGTTAAAATAAATGGCAACAGATATGAGATATTGAGAGTATAAATAAAATTAATAATAATAAAACCGACTATCGATGAATATTTGTACAATATATTTGTAAGAATTTAGTTAAGGAACATATCGTAAACGAATGTGATGATAGAAATATTATTTTAATTGGAAACTTTATTGTAAATGTTAATAATTGTTCAATTAAAGTCCTAAATGTCATAATGTCTAATTAAAATATAGAGATTATCCAAAATTTTGCGTACGAATATAATCAAAATGTGACAATATATGAACAAATTAACCTTTCGAACATGTTAAATATTTTTTCAAATTCAAAATTTTATACATGAAAACAACTTAAATATTATAGGAATAGTTACTATATAATAAGTTCTAGTCTTTTAATTGTCATACTTGTGGTAGTAGCGATATTTGTAATAATAGGTAAAAATAACTGTAAAAAACTTAACGTAGAAATAAAAACAATTAAAGATGGAATTCAGGAGAATTCTTTGTGAAAGGGGTGAAGTTACACAATTGCAACCTTGCTGACGGCACATTTGTGTTGCTTCGCAACTAATAACAAAAGTGTCAATTACATTCCGGTGTCAATGGAGCTGTCTGAAGGCCATCGGAAACGGAATGTGTTGAGCCTATCAACTTTTAGCGTGAAGCAATATGTTCCATAAAGTATCCTATATATTTTAAACACAATACCAATCACAGTAGCATCCGGAGAATTAAGTTTTTCTAAACTGAAGATAATAAAAAAACACCTTAGGATAAAAATGGCTGAAGAAAGTTTGGGCTTGTATATATAATAATAATAATAAATACAATACATTATAATAGAATGAACTAAAGCTTAGGCCAGAAAAGTTGGCTTCCTAAATTGAACTGCTAAAACTGAACAAAGAAAAAGTCAACCTGTGGGAATGGAATTGGAAAACGTGGAGAAGATCAGGTGCATATCAGCGATACGCTTTTGTTCGGCGGGTGCACTACATCCGTTTGATATGGATGTGAACATTTTTGGTACAAACGGTATACGTTTATTTACCAGTGGCATCTCGTCAGGATGAATGAATTTAAAATTATGATCGGCAGCAAATGTTGTGTGAAATGAAAGTTGTTTATTTTGACCAGGGTGTGCAATGCACACCTTGCACAGTGTAGCAGGCACTTACTTTGTCCAAGGCTCGGGCTACATACACCATTGACACCATATGGTACTACATTGTTGTGTATTCACCAAGTTATACATTTAAACACTATCATATACAAAATAAAGATAAAGATATTCCACTTCTTACAACGAAAATGATCCGATTTCTGTGAAGCCTCGACTCAGACAGGCCTCCCCCTGCGATAGATTTTTCATGCGACGGTCTGCTTGTTGTTCATGGGCGCATTGGTGCAACATCCTCATTTCATGTATTAGTCATCAAACAACCAAGCCATAAGCTTGGTTGACAATTTTTAACAGTAATATCCAATTACTTTTCATTCCCGACAGACATAAACATCTAATAATTTTGCACGATAAGCATTTTATCGCCATCTCGAAAGTGACATTGATTATCGATGAGATATACTTTTGCACAATATAATAATTTTAATAAAGTATTTTAAAATATAAACCGGAGAGTCAACCCTTTAATCGGCGCCCTAGCAGGGACACTTCTATTTTTTATATATTGTTGTTTCTAAAATTAAAAATTTAGTGATCAAGGTTTAATATCAGCGACACCAACAAAATTTTTATAGTACAACAAAAAAAATATTGCATTCAAAGAAGAGAAAAAGAAAAAGTATCTTCTCGCGAAGTGATCCATGGCCAAATAAAAAATGCAGACCATAAGTATAAATCAATCTGTATTAAGTTTTTTTTTATACAAAAAAATCAATAATTTTCATAACAATAGTCCTACTCAAATTTAAAACCGTGAGAGGCAGATGGGAATAAATACACATACCCAACAGATTACGAGAAGTATGTTTATAGAACAGGAAATCGGGCTTAAAGAAAGAATTCAAAAAGTGATAAAAAAAGGAAGAATGCAAAAATTCTAGTGAAAAAAGAATAAAAACTATGTAAATAAATTGGAATACAAAAAAGGTCTAAAAGTGCAAAAAGTAAGGAATTAAGGAATCTGACAGTTAAAAAAAAATAATAATAATTTTGAAATAAAAAATCCAACAGTGATAAAATTGAAATAAAGAAATATCCAAAGTGATACAAATTAGAATAAAAAGACACGAACATCGAGCAGAATTGAAGAACCAAACATCTTTAAAGTTGCAAAAAAAAAACAACAATCAATCCTTATAAAGTAAGAAAAAATATTATATTAAAATGGCAATGACAGTAGAACAAGTGCATGCGTTAATTTCAACTACAGTAGCAGAGAGTACAGTAGCTCTACAAAACAGAGTAGACGAACTGACAGGCATAATTAGTAGACTGACAACTATAGACAACATAATCCCACATACAGACGTACAAATTGGCTCGAATAGCACTATTAGGGAAAGCTTAGAACTAGCCAAAAGCTTACAGCAATTTGAAGGAGACAACTATGTGAGTTGGAGAACTTCGGTAGTACATTGTATGAAAGCGTACAATCATTGTAAGGGAAGCACGAGTTATTTCACAGCTGTAAATATAATAAGAAATAAAATTATAGGCAAAGCAAATGATGTTTTAACATCACATGGCACACCTCTTAACGTAGATGCAATTTTAGGAAGGTTAGATTTGACGTATAATAATAAAAGACCTATACACATGTTACAAACGGAATTGAATAACATAAGACAAGGCAGACAAACACTACAGGAATTTTATGACAAAATCAGTAAACATTTAACGCTAATTACGAACAAAACTATTATGAGTCACGGACCTAGAACGGCAGAGACAAATGTTCGTATAGAAGTAGCTAGAGAAAATGCATTAAGAATTTTCATAAACGGGTTACACCAACCCATGAGCAATTTAGTTTTTGCTCTAAATCCAGGCGATCTACCGAACGCGTTAGCGAGAGCTCAAGAGATCGAAGTTAATCAATCTCAGAGAATGGATTATCAGACCACAAATAGGCCATTACAGCAACTACATTTACAGCGACCGATATTCAATCCACCAAGATTGAAAAATAACTTTATAAGTCCCCAAAATAACGCTATACGAAAAAATTACAAATTTACCCCACCACAACAAAGAATGGATTTAGGAAGTGGTAATTACCAACAAAGACCACAAAACAGTAGCTATAGTAACGGTAATAATGAAAAGAGAGTTTCTAGTAGTAACCAACATAAGGACCAACATTTTAATAATGCAGTTCGTAATAACAATAATCCTTTCAAAAGGTACAGATCAAATATCGACCAACAACCAATAAACAAAAGCCCAAGGCTAAATAACTTGAATAAAGGAGATAATTTTTTAGAATAAGAAACGACTTGCCCATCATTAAGCGAACAGATCCCAGGACAGGTCGAATTTTTAATATTTTAATTGATACTGGAGCAACTCATAGTTACGTCGAACCAGGATTATTTCCAAACAATAACTTAGAAACTACTAGTAGAGTTAGAAGCGTATACGGTACAAGTTTAATTACAAAATTTCAAAAGATAAATATATTAGGAATAAAAGATTAATTTTATGAATTAAACGAACTTAGAGAACATGATTTAATAATAGGAATGAGAACCTTTAGGAAGATTAAAGGACAAATTAATATACTCGACAGTACATTGGAATGTAAAAAAGGCATAGTACCTTTAATATTCAATGACAAACTAGTTAATAGTTTGAAAATCTGCATGAGTACAGATGAAACATAGATCGAGAAGTTAAAATCTGTTTTAAAACGATTTCAAGGTATTTTTACAGATAAACCAAATTATCTGCCATATAACACGAATATAGTTGCAAGTATAGATACAACTACCGATGAAGCAATATAGTCCAAATCATACCCATATCCTCAAGCTGTAAGCAACTTCGTTAATAATGAAATTAATGAACTACTAGAAAATATTATTATAGCACCGAGTAGATCAGCATACAACTCACCAGTGTGGGTAGTTGATAAAAAAGGTCTAAACAAAGATGGATTAAAAAAACATAGATGTCATCCATCTTTATTTCAAAGATGGATGACATTCTGAGACCTTACATCGGAAAGTTCTGCCATGTTTATATTGTCGATGTCATTATATTTTCTGAATCAGAAGAAAAACATTTAGAATACATTGAAATCATAATAAAAGCACTTAGTGAAGCCAACCTGAAAGTAAGCAGCGAAAAAAGCAAATATTTCATGTCAGAAGTTGAATTTTTAGGATATGTAATATCCTACAATAGCATTAAAACTGATCCAAGGAAAGTTCAAACAATTAAAGAATACCCGGAACCGAAGACAGTAAGGCAGTGAAGGTAATTTTTAGGACTAAGCGGTTATTATCGTAAATTCATAAGAAATTACGCTATGATTAGCAAGCCTTTAACTAAGTATTTAAGAGAGCAGAATAGTAATGCAAAAAGCAAACTAATATCAATAGAACTAGATAAAGAAGGAAGAAGGGCATTCCCAATACTTAAAGATTAGTTAGAAGAAAATATTGTGTTAAACCAACCAAATTTTGAAGAAGAGTTTGAATTAACAACTGACGCAAGTAACTCAGCCATAGGTGCAGTATTAAGTCAGAATAATAAACCAATAACATTCATCAGTAGAACATTGAGTAAAACTGAAGAGAGCTATGCAACTAATGAGAAAGAGTTGTTAGCTATTGTCTGGAGTCTAAGAAATTTGAGAAACTATCTTTATGGAACAAGTGGCATCCGCATATATACGGACCAAATCCGAAATCGGATAAGAACCCAAATGCATAAATTAAGAGATGGAAGGCATTCATAGGGGAATACGCTCCCGTAATAACTTATAAACCTGGAAAAGGAAACGTAGTCGCAGACGCTCTAGTAGACAACAATTAAATATGATGAATTCGGATCGAGCAACAGTACATAGTAGTAAGAGTAGTCCAGTTGAACAAATTAAAAGATTAGGTGGAAACGTTAACAGATTTAAAAATCAATTGATAGTTCAGGTAGGAAATCAAAATAATATAGTTAGTGAACAATTACATACAGGATACTGGCGACATACTGTTATTTATAAAGATGACGGTATTTTTAATAAATTAAGAGAAGTAATTAAGAATGGCCTTATTGAAGTACATTCAACGGAAGAATTATTGTTTAAAATAAAAGACAAATTATTACATGAATACCCAACAACACAATTTGCTTACATTGCCAATTTAGTAGACGACATCACAGACAAAGATACCCGAATTTCAATTATAAAATAAGAACACAATAGAGCACACCGTGATTCTAGGGAACATTTTAAACAGATTTCAAACAAATGGTATTGGCCAGAGTGTTATAAACAATTAATAGATTATGCAAAAAATTGCACAGTATGCAAAGAGAATAAGTACGATAGACATCCAATTAGGTATAAGATTGGAGTGGTTCCAATTTCGGAGAAAGGGGGGGAGCGAATACACGCTGACATTTATTATGTAGATAACGATCAATTCTTAACTATGATAGACTCGTTTTCAAAATTTCTTATAGTAAGACATATAGAAAGTAAAATTGATGCAAAGATTAAACTGATCGAAGCTATACCAACATTCGGAAACGTCAAAGTATTGGTGACAGATAAAGAAAAAACTTTTGAAAAATATATTTCCTTGACCGATGTATTAAAAGACAGATAGGACAAGACTCTTTCATATTTCAATACAAACAGGACAGAAGTTAAATTTAAACCAGGACAAAAAGTTCATGAGAAATCAACCCGTAGACAGGGAAATGTGAAACCCTTGTTTAAGGAAAGAATTGTGAAAGAAGATAAGGGAAGTGTTATAATTGATACCAAAAACAGGATTATACATAACATTTAAAAAGATAACATTAAAAAATAGAATATTTATTAAAAAGGGAAAATACATTTAATTTCAGACGACTAAAAGTGTCATACTAGTATTTTTGGCATTACTCGCCACATAATTTGCTCAAATGCAAATAACAAATTATAGCACAGAGGAATACATTCTTATATAGGACGGACACTATATGACCAAACAGGAGACATTTATCATGTTATAAATTTAACATATTAATATAATAATATGGGTGGCGCTACAGCCCGTAGAGGGCCAGGGCCTAGCTTCTCAGCAACCACTCGTGTTGTGCGTGCTATTGTTCTATCACGAGTGGAAGGGACCTACAGTTTTATGCCGACTCCGAACGGCCAAGTTTGAGAAGCTTCTTCTAGACAGTTACACTCTTTGAGCATTGTCAGTGACTCGAAAGAGGTGGGGCCGTGAAAAGTATTTCTTGTCGTACCAGGAATCGAACCTAGACAGGTAGGTCCAAGTGCGTAGGAGGCGATGCACATACCCACAACGCCACGGGCTACCACAAAAAAATTTAACATATTTTAAAGATATATTAGAAGAAATAAAAGGGAAAGGTATAAGATTAACAAAAGAATCCTTAACTAATATTGAGGCAGCAAATAAATTGCTTAACCAATTAACAATCAGAGGTAGATTTAAACGTGGAATAAATGAACTCGGAACATTATGGAAATGGATATCAGGAAGGATCATGACGATAAAATAAGAATTGAAACAAAATTACAAGAGCTTATAGAATCGAACAGCAAACAATACCAAACAAACTCACAAATATTTAACGCAATACAAAAACTATCTAGTGAAGGCAACCGTATTGACAAAGAGGACGCGCTCATTTTAAGATTAATTATTGAAGATTTAAGAGAAATTATTAATACGATTAATTTAAGTAATAATTACATCTTAAATACAGTATCTCTAAATATAGAAGATCTCGATAAAATTCTACCAACAGAAACAATGCCAATCTCAATAACAGATTTTAAAATTGTACAACAAAAAGAAATAATAATGATTTATATAGAATATCCTTTAGTAAAAGAAATAAGTAATAAGTTTATTGTAGGAGTATTAACGTAAGCGATGGAAAACTACAATTACCAAATCAAGTTGTGTTATGCGATGAAAAATATAAAATGGTAAATTGTAAGACAGAATTAAATAATATATATTGTAGAGTTAATAATGAAACAAACTGTCTAACGGATTTATTAAATAAAAATAATACAAACTGCAACAAAATAAAAGAGAATAATCCGGACGTAAAAATAATTAAAGGTGTCATAATTCTTGTAAGTGGAGAAACCACAATAAATAAAAAAGTATATAAGGGTACATATCTAATTCATTTTAAAAATAATGTAACTATAAATTTTAAACAATATGAAAATAAAAGAACAAATATTGTAAAACCTATCAAAAAAAATGTACCACTAGAAATTAATATCATCAAATAACGAACAATTAAAGTTCACAAATATAGATCTTATTAAACCTTATGTTAATGATATTAAAGAACACCCAATGTTACGGGGTATTACAATAAACATTTCATTAATCATAAGCATTATTACAGTATAGAAACTATTAAAAATTTATAAGTTAAAAAAACAAGATGATGATGGAAAAATGTTTACAAGAAACCACCATTAAGATTGATGAGCGATTGGGACGATCACAACAGAAGTAAGGGGGGAGTTAACATCCTCATTTCATGCATTAGTCATCAAACCAAGCCATAAGCTTGGTTGACAACTTTTAACAGTAATATCAAATTACTTTTCATTCCCGACAGACATAAACATCTATCGTATGTAATTTTGCACGATAAGCATTTTATCGTCATCTCGAATGTGACTTTGAGTATCGATGAGATACACTACGATGTTCACTCTAAGTGTAGCGGTCATCAACGACGGTGTTAATTTTAATAAACTTTTTTAAAATATAAACCGGAGAGTCAACCCTTTAATTCAACGCATTATTTCGTCAGCCACTCATGTATACAAGTTAACACCGCATAAGTTGTCAAGTAAACAACATTCCTCTCCCTCGATATTTCGACATGCGCGGACACCCTACACCTGCAATGATGGACAACATCTCCACATCGGATGCAGGAATGCTGACACAGGTCTGGACAACGGACAGAAATACGAAGCGAGGCAAACTCCATCACGTACGCTGGCGGCTCCCGTAGGTAATCTTCAATTTGTAATTAGATTGTAAGTTTAGTTTAAGTTGAACTTTCAAACCGAATAAAAAGCCTCAGAAAAATATAATAAATTTCAAATAATAAAAATTTAACTGGCGTCCGAGCAGGGACCCGGTAAATAAAGTGGCACGTTGAGAGTGTAAGCTACATAAGCATAAGACGACCTCAAGTAGCTCGCCGCGAGTGTACGCCTAGCGAAAGTAATTTAAAAAAAAAAACGCCTAAGACGACCTAAGTTCGCCGCGTTACAATATCCGTGAAAATCGGTTCGCGAAGAAACCGCTTAAGTTAACATTAAGCAACTCTCTCCGTGTGACACTTGTGCCTGGTCCATTTTACCCCAGAAAACATATTCAAAAAAAAAAGCCAACTGTTTACCGCAACCAGAAATCAATCACTATCCAAAAGTTAAAATTGTTAGTGGAAAACGAACTGAGAAACCCCTTCGTTGACCCTATAAGGGACATCGACGCTAGAAGGTCCTAAGAACGCCTCTAGTGTACCACGCGATTAAGTGTGCAACGTGGGATCCTTAGTCATCCAGCAGATAAACAGGAAAAATGTTACCGTAAATTAGTCTAAGTCTATCAAATAGTTTGAAACGATCTTCAAGAATAGTAGTGATTTATTTTCCCTACGTGTTTAAAAGATAATATATGAATTAAGATTAAAAGAAGATAATTATGTCAAGAGAAATTAAATTAAAAAAATAAATCATATTTTATTCTTAAAAATTTAACTTACACAGCCATTTGTGCTTTTTTTGCTTGGGTTACGACTGGGATTGTGGATAAATGCACAGGTTTATATGTACATAAACGAATATACGTACTCATACATCCATGACTCCACGTTTGTATTCAGATAATTTTTTTTACTGGGCTGGCACTGGAGTTAGCCGAAGCGACGTTTGGACAAGGGTTGTTTCTGGAGAACAACAATTAACACAGTACAACAGGTCAGTGGTTTCAGTCGATCGCAGAACGGGTTTTTTCTCTACCTTTTTTTTTATATGTGCGGTTATGTGGTTTTGCACTTGTTGTGCTCACGGAAATGTCAAATTCAAGATTTCAAGAAAGGAAGTAGCTTAGGTCTCAATCTAGACCATAAGTAATCAATATACCAGGTTTCATCAAAATCCATTCATTCGTTTAGGAGATAGAAAAATAAGATTTCATTTTCATTAATTTGTTTCCATATGAATAGGTATTTGTTGGCTGCGGTAGAAACTCGAATAACTAAATTGATTGAATGGTGATGGATTGCAACTCTTTTCAAAGGCGCTCATTTTTGCACTTTTCCAAGCACTGTACCAGAAATCATGTACACCGAGATAGTCGGCTTTCCAGTGGAAAACCCCTTGCCAATCGCGTTTCACCCCGAATTTTGCTCTAAACGCACGCATACTACTTTATTTTCACGCACACTTCTTAAGGCTTTAGAGCAGCCTGCAGTTGCTCTCTGATCAATCGTATTCACAAACACTGTCTTTGAACATTTTATAAAAAACGCTGTCAGATGAAATTAAGGGGCAAGAGAGGTAGAAGTTGACTATCTCTTTAATACTTCATCTCTGCACTGTACTTACTTAATAAAACAAGCAATATGTAATGTAATATTTGCATGTGATGACGTTTGCAAACATTTTCAACCGCGAACCAAAAGGAAAATTGTGAACTTTGGTTTGTTTTAACAAGGCTGATTTAAGACAATACCTTTAAAAATGCTTACGTGAAGTTTGCATATTTCAAAGAATCCATCCGTAAGTGCGATCATTCTGCTGAAGTCTGAACGTTTGGAAAAAAAGTATGAAACAGGAATGTTTCAGAATGATTTTGCAATTTTATTGTTTCTCCAGACCTTCTCAATTCAACCTCACAAGACCTGCAATTAATTTTGGCAAATTGTTTTAACACTGAAGCACCATTTGAATCCGCCGCGACTTCTAATCAAAGAAAATATGTTTTCGATTGGGTCTTGGTTTATTTTATAAGTAAGAAAGTATTCATGCTTAGGATAATCTTCAAACAGGTCATTTGTTAGTTTTAGGACCGACCTAATTGTACCCAAATGCTTTATTTTTGTCTTCAAATGCCAAACCTTCAAGATACTCAATACTGTCTTTTAAAAACAAACGTCCAACATTATCGCGTCTTATACCACTTCTGTAAATATTTTTCTTGAAGGGACCAAAATTCAAATTCAAACAAATTGTTCATAAATTCAAGGAAATTCTCTGTGGAAGAAACATGCTGTGATAATTCTGAACTATATATTTGCATATCAAAAGCAGCTTTAACAGCATCACTAACAGTATTACTACGGCATATTTAACCTTCGTTTTTTGCCAATTGTTAGGTTTGATATGCTTGAATGTCAATTTATGACACATTTTTGTAGCATTGCTTTTTTCAGCATCATAAAACTCTTCTAAGCAATTCCAGGTTGCGACACTGTATATTCTTTTTCAATAAAGTATTGCGGACACTCTTTATTAGATGGCAATGGTTATATATACCATATATTTTTTGAGAATTATATGTTAAACCGGTGGAAGCAGTTTCTATTGTTTAATCCCTGGTCGCAGGTTATATTTCTCACTCTCAACTCAAGGCTATGGCAATCATCAATATTCTCAACTACTCTTTCCTGCAGTATATGCCCAGATATTGCTAATAATATATTTCCAATTTGAAAATAGTTCTCTAATCATAAAAAAGGACAATATATTTGCCAATAACATTTCTTTTTCTTCCATCCTCAACGAAGCCGACAATTTCACCATGTAAGGTATCGTGGCATACATTTTTCTAATAGATATCTCATCAAATACTAATGAAGTCTCACTTACCTGAGGATCTCAACTGGATACCAGCATCTTAAAGTTGTTTGTAATTAAAAAAAACCCAGGCCTTGTTTTTTTAATTAACTGCCATTGGTATAAGGAGCTATGTGATGGGAAGTTAATTTTAAGAACATTTCTGAAATACTTATTCACTTTGGGAGATGTCACTTATTTCTGTCCTGGAGTCAATAACGGAAGACAATGGAGTTGTAATGGAATGATTTTATAATGGGATTTGTAAAGTTTTTTTGCAAGAATGCTTTCTTTCAAATGAACATGCCTTGATTCTTTTAAATTTTTCTAAAAGTTGAAAGTATTTAGATCTGTAGAATTCGGATTCGGATCTGTATAAATACGGATTTTAGAAGTGTGAATTCGTTGGTGGACCAACTCCAATCGATGTATGGGCATAACACCTACATCGTTTGTTGTTGGGAAGCTATTACGGAATTTGCACTTCTCAACTCTGCCTTACCACACGCAGTCGGAGTTGGGTAATTTTATATCTCCGTCTTGTTTTCTATGGAAAACTTTAGGGTTGATGTGTGCAATGTTCGTGGGCTAAGAGTGAATCTCTTCGCTGTGTATGTCCACTTGTTTTTTATATAAACCAGCTGTCTTGGCACTAAGCGAAACACAGGTAGGTGAGAATACCGAATTATCGGATTTGACCCTGCCCGGATATAGCTTGGTGCCTCTTTTCTTTTTTCACCGCGGTCTCGCCATCTACGTGCGTAGTGATGTAGCTTACCAAATTCAACCACAATACGGCCACTGCTCCAATCCGGAATTTAATTTTCTGTGGTTAAAAATCCATGTCCGTAAGCATTTAATCCACTACTGTTTTATTTACAGAAGTCCAAACTTGGATAGCAATTCAACTTTTAACGAATTTGATGCGCTATCCGATTCCATCTCAAGAATTGTATCCCTGTATCCTCGCACTGAAATTGCCATTGCGGGCGATTTCAATGTACACAATTCTAATTGGCTTCGACATTCAGGCCAGACAACACCCGAAGGAAGGTATGTCGAAATCTTTGCTGAGCTAAACAATCTGACTCAGCTAGTAAATGAGCCCACACGAATACCTGACATCGCAGATCATTCTGCCAACACCCTGGACCTGTTTCTCACCTCTCACCCTGATAAATATTCTGTTGACATACTGTCGCCTCTAGGCTCGTCTGACCATTGTGTCATATCAGCTAATTTCTCGTTATCACCACACACAGTTAGAGAACAAATTCCTAAAAGAATAGTATGGCTGTACGAGAAAGCCGATTGGAGCGGACTCAACAATTTCTTTAGGAATTTTAACTGGTCATTATGCTTCCTCGATAGTGACTGGCTGGTGATATGATCACAAACATTCTTCTGCTGGGCATGAGATCCTTCATTCCGCATAGAGTGAAAAGTATCAAGCCCAAAGAAAATGCATGGTATGACTCGAGCTGTAAAGAGGCTATCAGGTTGAGAGAGTTGAATTTCCGGGCATACAAAGCCAACCCTACTGAGGAAAACCGGAATAAGTTTAAACGGGCCAGAAATGACTGCAATGCAACTATCAGACGGGTGAAATTCTCCTATGCTTTTTGCAGCCAGCTCAACATTGCCAGATTCCAATATGTCTCCACCTGTACTTGAGAGCGTTGATTTCACCATGGGAAAAATCCATTTCCGCACTCGTACAGTTGCAAGAGTATTTAAAGATCTCGACGTGCACAAATCCGCTGGCCCGGATGGTATTCCCCCTATACTTCTGAAGAGGTGTTCTTCTGCGCTGGGAAAACCATTGCGTAAGCTTTTTCATCTATCCTACTCTTTAGGTCTCTTTCCGAGCAGATGAAAAACAGCATTTGTCCAGCCCGTCCCTAAAAAGGGCGAATCTTCGTCACCCACCTCGTACCGACCCATAGCACTTACGTCCCTTCTTTCTAAGGTCATGGAAACGCTGATAAATCGTCAGCTTATGAAATATCTTGAATCGCGGAAGCTTCTTAATGACCGGCAGTACGGTTTCCGTAGTAACAGGTCCACTGGTGATTTGATAGCTTATCTCACCGAAAAGTGGAACACATCTTTGCATAATGCAGGTGAAAACAAGATCGTTGCACTTGATATTTCTAAGGCATTTGACAGAGTTTGGCATCAAGCTCTTTTGTCGAAAATGCGTGCATATGGTATCGATGAATCTCTTCTTCTATGGATTAGAAATTACCTTTCGAACCGTTCAATTCAAGTTGTTTTGGATGGGTTCAAGTCTGATATCCACCAAATAAATGCTGGTGTACCCCAAGGCTCTGTTCTGTCTCCGACACTCTTTCTCATTTTTCTTAATGATCTCTTGTCTGCTACTTCTAATCCAATCCATTCCTTCGCTGATGACAGCACCCTCAGCTTTTCATATTCGTTCCGAGACACACGACCCTGCCCTTCGGCCGTAGAATTGGAACGGCAGCGTATGTTAAGCTCCTTGAATTCCGATCTTGACAGCATAATTAACTGGGGAAACAACAACAGAGTGGAATTCAATGCTTCTAAAACTCAATGCTGTCTGCTGTCACTCAAGCGAACCCTTGTTAATCAGCCATTATCCATGAATGGTGCTTGTGTCGACGAAACCGGAAAGCTTTCCATCCTTGGTATGTGTATCAACAGAACACTTAGTTGGAACGATCACATATTCGAGGTCGCCAAAAATGCTGCGAAATGTTTAGGTTTCCTTAATCGATGCAAGAAATATTTCACTCCCTCTGATTTGGCTTTCATTTATAAGGCGTATATCCGCCCCAAGCTTGAGTACAACGCTCATATCTGGTCTGGTGCCCCAAAGACCACCCTGCACCTACTAGATAGAATCCAAAAGCGAGCGATAAAACTTATAGGAGACAACAATGTCGCAAAGTCGTTAGACTCGCTCGAACATCGACGTACCGTTTCTTCTTTGTCTGTATTTTATCGCTATTTCAACAAACGATGTTCAAGTGAGCTAGCCAACTGCATTCCTCCTCTCCATGAATTCACCCGCAATACTCGTCTCGCCAGGAATGCTCATCAGTTTACCCTTAAGCCTACTTTCGGACGCACAGTTAAATTTAGAGACTCGTTCTTCAGCCGTACTACGCGAATTTGGAATGCTCTTCCCAGCCCTATATTTCCCACAGACTACAACCCGCAGATATTTAAGACCAATGTGCACATGTACCTCCTCTCCCTTTCTCCCTCTATACCTTCGGCCCGTGCTGTGTCTTGACCCCGGACACTTAAGGGTATTAGCAATCCCTTGAGCGCGCGCAAATTATAAAAAAAAAAAAAAAAAAATTCGCAGTTTTTTCCGTCTTCAAACAATTAGTACACATAGCGTCTTCCATATCTTGTTCTGGCTTTGCAGACGTGGGGTCTAAATATCTCAGTTCTTCTAAAGAAAGTTCGATCGATTTCTGTTTCTTAGAACTACAAATGATCCTTTGGTTTTTTTAAGACGCTTCTTGCCCACGTCATTTGCTTCAAAATGGTCTGAACAGACGTAGGATCTCTTACATTTGGGAAATTCCCGCAAAGAACAGCATCCTTCTAAAGGGTAATTTTTTAGCTATTATCTTTTTGGCAACACTGGTTTAAACAGCTGACGCACGTTTCGTGCTTTGTTTCACTGTCAAACATCTTCAGTTTGGTCTATAATTTAAACATGAATCGTCTTACAAACGAACAACGCTTGCATATTATTGAATTTTATTATCAAAATGCGTGCTCTGTTAAGAAAGTTCATCGCGCGCTTCTTCCGTTTTATGGTCAGTTTAATCGACCCACTGACTTTGGCTCAATAAGTACGTAAATAAGCAGAATTGTCGATTTTGGAGTGAATGTCAGCCAGAAGCATTGCAAGAGCTACCAATGTATCCAGAAAAAGTCACAGTTTGGTGCAATAATTTGCATTCATTTCGGTGCCTCTATCAGGAAATTTGAAAAATTTCAAATCTGCGTTTCGTTTGCCTACAAGATGGCACAACGCAAATCACACCCCAGCTCTTCGTTTTGCTATATATTTTCAATCAGAAAAAACACGCAGATGGACCTGAAAAAAATCGACCAAACGCTTTAACAGCCAAGCATAAAGTGAATGAAATACGATGTCGCAGATCTCAATGCGGACGTGGAGTCGTGGATGTGGATGTACACATATTCCTGTTCATTAATCCACGATCCCATTCGTAAGCCAAGGGCGAGCAATTCGGTAGGCATGCGAAAAATGGCGAGCTCGTGCGAATTTTGTCTGTACATTTGTTTTTTTCCATCAGGCGTTCGAATGAATATTTCACTCGACTTTTTCCTCCTGACGTTCGAACATAGAACTTGTTCAAGACTGTATTTTTGTCACACACGACGAACATATATTGTGAGCTCGTGCGAATTTGGTCTGTGCACTTGACTTTTTTCCCTTCAGACGTTCGTATATAGAACTTGTTAAATTGCAAAGCATTTTTCTTTGTCTCTGTATTATAATGTTAACATTGGCACTCTAGTGCAGATTTTTGCATGTAAGTAATGATCATTAAATTCAATTCATTCAAGCCATGTTATAATTATGCGATTTGCTCAGTTGAAGCTCTTCTGAAATTTATTAGAAGCAACATTCAGTTCCATGAACCCAGGAATATGAACTTTTAACTAATTGTTGTTGTTGTTTTTTTATAATAAATATTATTTTTTTGAATAATTAATGACTATTATTTATAAAATTAAAGTGAAATTCATTAAGCAAATTTGTCGCACACCCACCTTAATACCCCACTCGGTGCCACTGATATTTACATACATCATGGAGCAACTCTATTCGATAGGTTTGCTTATCTTGATAGGGAGATCAGAAAATGACTAGAGTATTCAAGAATGGTCTAGCAAAAAGTACAGTAGAGGGACTTCGTAACATTATGGTTCGAGAATTCTTTCGACCAGCGTTTCGCGAACGCAAAGCTGAGGTAAGGAAGACGTCTTTGCTAGAGTCATCGGCAACACGTCCGAGAACGGACTCAGGCTGTTAGACTTTGTGACGAGGCGAAACCTCTCTGTAGCCAGCACACATTTCCCTCACCTCAATATTCACAAAGGGACCTGGCGGCCCCTGATCAATCAACCGCCAACCAGATTGATCACATTGCATGACGTCAGACACTCCTCCAGTATAGATGTCCGAACATTCCGAGGAGTCAACATCGACTCGGATCATTTCCTTGTTGTAGCCAAGGTAAGAGCACGGATATCGAAAGGACAACGGAGTAGAGCAAGACCAAAACAGTTTGACGTCGCAAAGCTACAATCGCAATCGACCGCTACGGACTTTGCCGATCGAGTCTCCCTGAAGCTCTCAGAGAGTCCAACCCTGCCAGGCGAAACAATGGACGAATGGAACCGTTGTCAAAACGCCATCAGAGAAGCTGCCTCTGATGTGTTAGGTTTTAAAAAGCCGCCCAGAAAAAACCCCTGGTTTGACAACGAGTGCAGGCAGGCGCATCCAGCGAAGCAAGCGGCATATAAGTCGACGCTGGAAGGACGAGAGCGTTTCGTGAGCTCTACGAACTTAAAAGAAGGGAAGAGCACCGGCTTTTCAAAAAGAAGAAGAAAGAGCATGAGAAGCGCGGGTTATGTCCGAGTTGGAGACAACCAGCAGAGGAAACGACATACACTCATTCGTCCAAGGAGACGAGTCAGCAGTAATAAACACCAAACGTTCATCCGACCAACGAAACGACTCAGCAGTAATAGATACCCCACACTCATTCCCCAATAGAGATAAGTCAGCAGCTATGATCAATACCAGGAAGAAGACAGTCCAGACGATCATGCTACTGTCGCCGAAAAAATTACAATTCAGTTAGGAACACAATGAGTATCGAGGCGAGAAAAGTAGAATTAGGAATTTAGTCTTAAGACACGATTCATACAATAAAGTTCGTTCGTTTTAAAAAACTCAATCCGCTTCATTCCTCATTTAACTGGCGCAGTCGGTACTTCCAAAATCTAAAGATATTAGAATCGAATCTAATAAAGCGAAACATGTCAGCAGACAAATAAAGAGCTAAAATGCGAAATTTTATTGTAATTAAAAGAATCGAAAGGAAGTGAAAATATTTCGAAAGAAAATCGAAATTAAGTGAATATATTTCAAAAGAAAATCAAAAGGAAGTGAACATATTTCAAAAGGAAGTGAAAATATTTCGAAAGAAAATCGAAAACAAGTGAAAATATTTTGAACGAAAATCGAAAATAAGTGAAATACATTTCGAGTAAAAAAAGTAAATACTGAAGGGAATCACACCTAAATATATAGACTACCGATACAATATATAAGCAAAATGGATAACGCAGGTGAAGTGCAAGTTGTTAACCTACCTATGGACCAAATTCTTAAAGAATCTGCCAGGATAAAGGAATTCCATGGAAACACAGAGGATACTCTCTATCATCATTTATTAGAGAAGTGGAAATGTTTATTCCATGCTACAACGGAACACCTCTACAAAGATATTTTTTACAATGACATGTAATAAACAAAATACAACTTTACAAACCATAAGGACTCTGGGAGACAATCCAACGTGGGAACAAATCAAGAACGAGCTGATCAGGAACTATGGCGTTAGGGAGAATTATCATTCCCTATATCACCAAGCAATTGGTTTAAGAAACAACAATGTAAGCAATTATTTCAATAAGCTAAAAATAATTTTAGATAAATTAAATTTCAAATCAAACCGGTAGAATTTTGCCAAAATAGTAACGAAAAAATGATTCTAAGAACATTTCTCGATGGCTTAGACCCACATTTAGCAAGTGTTTTACTTAGTAGGCCAATTGATAGTCTCAGGAAAGCATTCTTTACGTTAGAACAGCTAGGATTATTAAGAAATAGACAGGATAATAACAGTTACAATAGGGCATATCAACAAAATGAGAATAGGAGACATAATAGTGGACACAATTTGAGTAATAGAGAACAACCAAGTGCAGATAGACAGAACGTAAATAACAATTATAATAATAGGAGACAGAACAATAACTCAAATAATTATAACATGGATACTAGACCAAGCACAAGTAGACAACCTTATAGAAATAATAACGATAATAACAGACAAATGTCAGGACAATTTAGGAATAATAATAATTCAGGTCAGTATAGGAACCAGGGAATATCAAAATCTAATCAAATTAGAAATGTGAATCCGTAGACCACGTTGAGAATGTAAATTTTCATTTGGTATGTCGCGAAAAGATTTACCCATAGTAGAACTCAATATATCTAACGAAAAGATTCGTTGTTTGATAGATACAGGATCTTCGACAACGCTACTAAATAAAAATCAACTTAAATTTTATAAAAGAAATCCATTAAAAAATAAAATATCTTTTAGTACACTTTCTGGTCAAGTTATTATCGATAGTGAAATAATAACCCCTTTACCAAATGAATTCGATGAAAAGGCATTCATGATTTGGAAATTGACCAACTTTAAAGATAAAGATTTTGATGGAATAATCGGACAAAACCTATTAGCTCCTTTACAAGCAATTATAAATCTCCAAGAGAATTATCTCCAAATAAACAATAAGAAAATACCTTTCTGTGATTCATCTCCATTTTCATATGATGATGTATATTCACTAGAGGAATCAAAAGATTTAACAGGAGTTCTCATTAGAAAAGATCTGAATTCCGAAGAATCAGAACGACTAAGAAAGCTTTTAAATAAAAACCGCGATTTATTCTATAAAGAAGGGCAGCAATTAACCCATACAAACGAAATAGAACACGAGATCGTTAATTCAACAGAACGACCAGTATTCTCTAAAATATATAGTTATCCCCAAATTCACGAGGAAGAAATAAATAGACAAATAAAAGATATGTTGCATCAGGGAATAATACAAGAGAGCAACTCACTTTATAACAGTCCGCTCTGGATTGTACCTAAGAAGGTAGACAGCTCTGGAATTAAAAAGTATCGTATAGTTACAGACTATAGAAAACTTAATGAAATAACCATTGACGATAAGTTTCCTATTCCAAATATTGACACAATATTGGAAAAGTTAGGAAGATCGCAATATTTCACTAGCATAGATCTAGCAAAAGGCTTTTACCAGATTTTGGTCAAGAAATGTGACAGAAAAAAAACGGCATTTTCCACACCATGGGATCATTATGAGTTTGTAAGAATGCCTTTTGGACTCAAAAATGCACCCTCAACCTTTCAACGATTAATAAACTCGATTTTGCGAGATTTCATAAACAAAGTTTGTGTCGTATACATGGACGACATTCTAATCTTTAGTACGAGTTTGGAAGAACACACAAACAATATTCAAAAGATATTTGACGTGCTTAGGAAACATAATTTAAAAATTCAACCGGATAAGTGCAAATTTTTTGCCCGAGAAACAGAATTTCTTGGACATATATTGACAACAAATGGTGTTAAACCAAACATGTCTAAAATTGAAGCAATACAAAATCTTAAATTGCCAGAAACCCAAAAACAGATAAAATCATTCTTAGGAATAACGGGCTACTATAGAAAGTTTATCAAAGACTATGCAACCCTTAACAAAATATTTGAAAAAGAATGCAAAAATCAATACGGAAGACCCAGATTATATAAACGCTTTCGAGAAACTCAAGTTCATACTTACGGACCCTCCCGTACTGAAATTACCAGATTTTGAAAAAAAATATAAATTAATAACTGACGCTAGTGACTTTGCTGGTGGCTGGGTGCTGTGGGAATCGGGTAGGCACTGACTGGCGTCAACTTGGCGATGCCCAGTGTTGTAACTTTTTCTACACACCAATTGTGCTTATTTTACCTCCAAGTGGTAGCCATCGGGTACTGGTTGTAGTTCACCCGAGCTCAACTTGCCAAACTTATAAGTGCGACCTCTTGTCCTAGGGGTTACAAAAAAGGAACTGGCCCTCCAGGTTGGGGGTTGTGCCGTCGGGGTAACTGCCCGGCCACACAAAAAATTGCTAGTTACGAAGCAACAACAAGCCTCGGAAACAGATGATTTTACTGATGACGACCCATGCAAACGATATACGGACAACGATCTTCGGATTTGTACGTGGAATGTAAGGTCCCTTTATAGGCCACGTGCAGCCGAACAACTAGCGGAAGCCCTAGACTGCTGCAAAGCAGATATAACCGCCATCCAAGAAGTGCGATGGGATGGACCCGGCAAAAGAAGGATGAAAAACTGTGATATATACTACGGTGATTGCTACAAACAAAAAAAACAGCGCCTATTTGGATGTGGATTTGTCGTTAGAGGCAGACTTAGGCAAGAAGTCCTATCGTTCAGGTCCGTGAACGAGCGCCTCACGACAATTCGCATCCAGGCTAAATTTGCCAACATAAGCCTTATATGCGCAGAGGAGAAAGATGATGACACCAAAGACAGGTTCTATGAGCTCCTGAACAAAACGTATGAGCAATGCCCTAGCTACGACTTTAAAATTGCCCTTGGCGATTTTAACGCAAAGCTAGGAAGAGAGAACATCTTTGGTAGTACGGTCGGAAAGCACAGCCTACACGACACCACATCCGATAACGGATTTAGGCTGATCGATTTTGCTGCGGGGCGAAATGTTGTAGTAGCCAGTACAAGATTCCCACATCTCGATATTCACAAAGGAACATGGCGATCTCCTGATCAATCAACCGTCAATCAGATTGACCATATTGCGATAGACGCAAGGCACTCCTCCAGTATCATAGATGTCCGAACGTTCCGAGGCGCCAACATTGATTCGGACCACCACCTTGTTGTAGCCAAGGTAAGGCTGCGGATATGCCGAACACCGCCAAGACAAAGAAATACTGTGAGGAAGTTCAACGTCAGCCGGCTACAATCGCAAGAGATTGCCAAATCCTTTTCCGATCGTGTCTCCCTTAACCTCTTAAGAAATCCTACGCCGCCAACATCAAGTATTGAAGACCAGTGGCAGCATTGCCAAAAAGCCATCAGAGATGCCGCCTCTGATGTGCTGGGTTTCAATCCGCCACCACAACGAAACCCCTGGTTTGACAACGAGTGTCGGCAGGCGAATGCAGCCAAGCAAGAAGCATACAAAGCGGCACTGCAAAGAAGGACAAGAGCTGCTCGGGAGCTCTACGAGCAGAAGAGGAGAGACGAACACCGGCTTCTCAGGAGAAAAAAGAAGGAGCATGAGAAGCGCGCGATCGGCAGAATAGAGGGATAGTACTGCAGGAATGAGGTGAGGAAGTTTTACCAAAGGGTAAAGTTAACCAGTCAAGGTTATAAAGTCCGAACCGAAGCCTGTAAGGATGATCAACGGAACATCGTAGTAGAGTCACAGTCGATGCTGAGGATATGGAAACCCATTTCTGCAGACTGTATAACGGCGACGAAGAACCAAATCCCGCTGTCAGGCAGAACGAACCATTCAACCCCAATGAAAGGGACGACGAAGATCAACAATTCCGTCCACCCGACCCGGATGAAGTGAGGATTGCCATATCTAAACTGAAATCCAACAAGGCTGCGGGAGCTGACGGCCTACCCGCCGAGCTTTTTAAAGCCGCAGGCGATGATTTGGTAAGGAGCATGCACCAACTCATCTGTAAAATATGGTCGGAGGAAAACATGCCCGATGAATGGAACCTCAGCATTGTTTGCCCGATCCATAAAAAAGGAGACCCTTTGAACTGCGCCAACTACAGAGGCATCAGTCTCCTAAGTATCGCATATAAAATCTTATCTGCCATTCTGTGTGAACGCCTAAAGCCATTCGTCAACAACCTGGTCGGTCCATACCAGTGTGGCTTTAGGACAGGAAAATCCACCATCGACCAAATATTCACACTACGGCAGATTTTGGAGAAAACCCAGGAGCAACAAATCGATACCCACCACCTTTTCATCGATTTTAAGGCCGCGTATGATAGCATCTATAGAGACGAGCTATACAGAGCAATGTCTAGTTTTGGCATCCCTACCAAACTCGTCCGTTTGTGTAGGATGACGATGGAGAATGCACGCTGCTCCATCAAGGTCGGTAAAGACCTAACCGAGACCTTTGATGTCTAAAAAGTATTCAGACAAGGCGACGCGTTGTCATGCGACTTTTTCAACATCGTTCTTGAAAGAATTGTTCAAAACTCGAACGCCAACACCAGAGGAACAATCTTTCAGAAATCCGTCCAACTACTCGCATATGCCGACGATATTGACATTATTGGAAGAACGCAGCGTGATGTCAATGGCGCTTTTGTGGGTATTGCAACGGAGGCCGCGAAGATTGGTTTAGCGGTAAACGAGGGTTTTTTTTTTTTTTTGGTTACGTCCATGGATGTGGCAATCTTCGAAAGATACTAATAGCCCGTGCCATTAGCATGCACGATTCGCAAACCCAAGTTCTCGATTTCGGGAATACGCCTACGTACTAACCCACACCCTGCACTCTTCTACCACTCTCCCCGCGGAACTGCCGTTAGGTATTACTTCGCGGGGCTGGTTAGCGACTCAAGCTGGATCGACTGTGTTTGCCTGTTCGGCTCGCCTTACTCTTTCAAGCCTTCTTAGCTCGATCTGCAAGTTTGATATGAAGGAACAGATTTCCTCCCACTTCTCGGCTGACTCCGTCATATGACCGACTAGGAGCTCCGGTGTTGGTAAGTTTATTCTTGTCCCTTCAAATCGTCTGCAGTGGAAAGTCGCGTGTTCTGCGTCTTCTTCAGAGTCCTCACATTCTGGACAAAGGAAAGAGCTATCGTGCCCGAACCTATGGAGATACTTTCGATAGACTCCGTGGCCCGACAGAAACTGCGTAAGGTGGAAGTTGCAGTTTCCGCTTGCTCTCTTTGTCCACGTTTCGATTGTTGGAATCAGTCTGTGAGTCCATCTACCTTTGTTTGAGGTGTCCCATCTGGCTTGCCACATTGTCATTGAGGCTGCTCTTTCTTCCTTCCTTATCCTGTTTACGCCAGTCTCTGGCCGGTTCGTCGATCGCCTTAGGTAGACCCTATGCATCTCATTTGCGAGAATGTCGATGGGGACTATACCCGCAATCACACAGGCTGCTTCGTCCGAAATTGTCCGGAAGCCGCTGATTGTTCTTATGGCGCAGAGCCTGTATGGTGACGAGAGCTTCTTAGCTGTCTCCTTTATAGAGAGAGCGCTCGACCAGACTGGCGCAGCATATAGGAGAATTGAACTTACCACTCTGGAAAGCAGAATCCTTCTTGGGTATCCGGGTCCTCCTATGTTTGGCAGCATACCAGAAAGTGCTGCCTGCATCTTTGAAGCTTTCCTGCTGCAGTATTGGACATGCTTTTTGAAATTAAGTCGGTTGTCGAGCATCACTCCTAGGTATTTCAGTGATTCCTTGGATCTAATTAGCTGGGAGCCAACCCGGAAGTTTGCATATTCCACAGTCTTTCGGCTGGTTATTAAGATAGCCTCTGTCTTGTGGTCAGCCAATTCAAGGTCGGAAGATTCCAGCCAATTTTTTATCCTGGCGATTGCTTCGTTTGCGGCGGTTTCCACCTCGTGGATGTGCTTGGCCACCGTCACGACCGCGATGTCGTCAGCAAAGCCGATGACCTTGACTCCATGTGGCAGCTTTAGTCTCAGTACTCCGTCGTACATTAAGTTCCACAGGAGGGGTCCAAGGACTGAACCCTGTGGAACACCTGCAGAGACGTCGTAGTATTTAGTACCATCGTCAGTCTGGTATCTCAGTTTCCTGTTGGTAAAGTAGCTGAGAATAATCCTCTTCAGGTACTGCGGTGTGCTCATCCTATTCAGGGCTCTCATTATGCAGGACCAGTTCGCCTAGTTAAACGCGTTTTTTATATCCAGCGTAACTACGGCACAGTATTTTTTTGTACCGCCCCTCCATCTTGTACCCGTTATTATATCACTTGCTGTGTCTACCACCTCTTTGATGGCGTCGATGGTGGAGCGCGACTTCTTAAAGCCGTACTGGTGGTCTGACAGGGCTCCTCGCTCCTCAGCCACGCCGATTAGCCTGCCGTATATGATGCTCTCCAGGATCTTTCCCGTGGTGTCCAGCAGGCAAATCGGTCGATACGCTGAAGGTTCTCCGGGGGGCTTATTGCCTTTGGGTATTAGTACCAGGTGTTGGAGTTTCCAGCGGTTGGGAAAGTTTCCCTCTTCGAGGCACCTTTGCATCATCGTCGTAAACAGCTCTGGTCTCTTCTCGACAGCTGCTTTGATGGCTTTATTGGGGATGCCGTCGGGGCCAGGCGCTTTTTTCTCTCCTATTTTCCTGCACGCATTCTGCAGCTCGTCAACCGTGACTGGTGGGATTTGTTCCGGACCAGCTCCTTGTGTGAGGACGAACATTGTAGGAGACTTGCTGGGGAACAGGTGTTCAACTATTGTTCTGAGCAACAATGGGCAGGTTACTTGAGGAGACCTACTGCCCCTCAGTTTCTTCATTACGATTTTATATGCTCCCCCCCAGGGATCTAGGTCTGCTTCATTGCAAAGAGTTTTAAAATAGTTTCCTTTGCTCTCCTTGATTGCCTTTTCCAGGTCGCGCCTTGCCAGCCTAAAGATGGCCAATCGTTCGTGGAACTCTGGTCTACCTCTGGAACGCTGGGATCTACGGCGTGCTTTAAGGCAAATTGCCCTGAGGTTCTTGATCTTGTCGTTCCACCAATAGCAGGGTTCTCCCCTTCCGCTAATAGACCTTTTCGGCATTGCTGCATCGCATGCTGTCGAAATTGCTTGGATCAGTTTACTCGACATGTTTTTCGCTGATGTGGTGTTGGGTGGGAAGTCAGAGCTAAACGTTTCCTCAAACATTTCTTTGTCGAAAGCGGTGTCCTTCCACTTCGGCCCTGTTCGTTTGGGTCTCTGTCTGGGCCTCTCACTACCAATGTTGAATACAATCGCCTGGTGGTCGCTGTGTGTGTATTCCTCGCTGACTCGCCATTTTGTTTTGTGCAGTAGCGAGTTGCTTGCGAATGTTATGTCGATTATGGAGCTTCTGCCTGCCTTGTGGAAAGTTTGTGCTGAACCTTTATTTACAAGGCCGATCTCCAACGATGCGAATGCTTCTAGGAGGGCAATCCCCCTTGCATCCGTGAATCTACTGCCCCATTCCGTAGCCCACGTGCTTTCCTCGTGCGTCAGCTACTATATCGTCTAAAAGCTTCAGATAGTCCGCGTGTGATAGACTAGGAGGAGCATAGCAGCTATAGAAGTGGATTCCATTTATCCGGGCAGACGCAACATAATTCGTTACGCTGTTGGTGCTTTGGAAAACGTGGTTTCCACAGGTCCATATTGCTGCTCTCTTCGCTGTGTCCTCTGTCCAGTTGCTGCCATCTAAGGCTTTGTACGGCTCGCTGATGAGGGCAACATCCGCTTTCTTTTCTTTTGACATCTGTGCCAGAAGATCTTGTGCGGCCGCACAGTGATTAAGGTTAATTTGTATAACCTTCATCATGTTTTATTGGTGAGGGCCCTTCGGAAAACCGGGCATTTTGCACTCCCAGCTACATGTCCTGCATTGTCGGGGTTGGTGGTCTTGCACCAAAAACACTTCGGCTCGTGGGAGCAGTTCTTAGCTATGTGACCCTCCGTGCCACATCTTCTACACATTTTCGAGCGGTCTTGCTCACTCTTGCACTGGCGTGCGGTGTGTCCAAAGCCTAAGCACCTAAAACACTTTGTTAGTGCCGTGCGTTCGCGAATACGACAGTTAGTCCAGCCAATCTTTAGCTTTCCCACCTTCAGCAGTGTATTTGCACTCTCTGGGGGTAATCCAATCGTTGCGACTTGGGTGCCGCCATAAGCTTTGCGTAGACTTAATATGTCGATTTCTTTCAGCCCGGTCAGCTGGGTCTGGGATGCTAATGCGTTGCAGATATCCACTTTGGTTGTTACCTCGTCTATATCCTTGATTTCAATTGTGACACTGTAGGTCAATGTTCTGACATCCGCGTCTTTTCCCAGGGTTTCGCCAATTATACCCTTGAACTGGTCAGCTTTTCCTCCCGCTCCTGTTAGCTGGAAGAGAAGGTTGCCTTTTTGTGTGCGACGGATTTTTGTCACCGATTCGCCGAGATTGCCAAGCTTGGGATCCGTTTTGACTTTCCGCAGTATTTCCGCGTAGGACAAGTCACCCGTCGCTGCTACAACTATGGCGTCAGGTCTTGTTTTCTCCTTGAATTTCTTCGGAGGATCCTTCTTCTTTTTTGTTTCCTTCAAGTTGTTTTTTTGGCTACTATCAGTTAGTTTAGCTTTCTGTGGTTTAGGAGATTTTTGGCCTTTGACTTCTGTGTTCTCCATTTCTTCGACCTTACGAGAGATACGTTCTTTGCGGGTAGTCTTTTTCCCCGTCGCTTCTGACTGATTTTGCCGCCGTTTTGGGCTCGGGTATTCCCCGTTCGGCTCCGGCCTTCTTCTTGTTTTTTCGCCGCTGCGGGTTTGATCCACGGAGATGTTTGTGAAGCGTTGTTCATCCGTATCACTTCTTTAGCCTTATCATCGTGTGTCTCAATGGCTAACAGTTCGTAGAGCACCTTGATGCTCTCGATGGCGTCTCGCATTGGTTGATGGATAGACCGTCTCTTGCCATCCTCCACCATTTCAACCAACACTTTAATCTTTTCCCCCAGTTTGTTGCTTGCTTCAGTTGTCGGCGTTTCGCGTTCTTGGTGAGCTTCGCTGTCCTCTTCGCTTTTTTGGGGCGTTGGTATTTGCCCTACTGGTGATCTCTGCACCTTTGAGCTTCTTTGAAAAGCCGCTATAATCGTCTCTTCACTTCCTCCGTTTTTTAAGTTTTGTGTTGTATTCATGTTGTTTGGTCCCCACTCAAAGCCGTTATCAATGTTCGAATGTGTAGTCACCCAGGATCCCATGGTTGTCTATGCAAGCAGTGAGGCCATGCGAGGGTTGACACACGCCCTTATGGGGTCGTGTGCCAGAGCCGGATCGGTGCTAACCAGGAATGTTACATCTGGACCTACACCACCAACTTAATGGCGACGTAACATTGAGCGTTCTTTGAGTCCTGCCAAGATTTTAACGGGACGGGGGCGTGTGTAGCATTAGCCTGAAAGCCGTTTCAACCGGATTTCACTCCAACTTACTCGGGTAACAGAATACTACAGACGTCAGCCCTCATAGCTTCCAAAATCCAAATTGTTGTTTCCAGTATGCCATAATTAAGACCTTACTGGGCTCGGTCTTAAAGCCTAGCACATTGATGCCTAAGGCGGGGTCAAGTGTTCGGGCCGCTAGCATTCTGCGCTACGGCTTCTTCCTCCGGGCATGGTTAGTCCGGACCTGTTGGGGGTTATATCGCCCCTACTCGGTCACCAGAGCCTCGTTAGTCTAAAGCAGGGTACACCACGTGCAGGTGGGGATGGTATTTTGTAGGTTGAATTACGCTTTATACCCCCGGTAAACGAGGGTAAGACCAAGTATATGCTGTCAACGAGAAAGGGCACCCAACACCGACGTCTCGGTCAGAACGTCACAGCAGACAGATATAACTTTGAGGTAGTCAAAAACTTTGTCTACCTAGGCACCGCTATAAACTCAGACAATGACACCAGCGCTGAAATCAAACGAAGAATAACCCTTGCCAATCGCTGCTTCTTTGGGCTAAGAAAGCAACTGGTAAACAAAGCCCTCTCTCGAACAACCAAGATAACGCTCTACAAGACCTTAATCGTCCCAGTCCTGCTATATGGCGCGGAGGCATGGACTTTGTCAAAAGCGGATGAAGCTGCCCTTGGTTGCTTCGAGAGGAAAATTCTTCGTGTGATTTTCGGTCCCGTCTGCATAGACGGTGAGTGGAGGAGGAGATATAATGACGAACTATACGGGCTGTTCAGCGACATCGACTTAGCCAGAAGAGTGAAGATCCAAAGACTGAGATGGCTAGGTCATGTAGAGCGGATGGAAACCAATACTCCGGCCCGAAAGTCTTCGAATCCACCCCCGAGGGACGGCGCAGTAGAGGAAGACCGCGACTCAGGTGGCGCACGCAAGTGGAAAGGGACCTCAACCAACTATGCGTGCGAAACTGGAGACAGCTAGCTAAAGATCGAGCTGGCTGGAGACGCTTGTTGGTTGAGGCCCAGGTCCACCCCGGACTGTAGCGCCACCTTAAGTAAGTAAGTAAGTGACTTTGCTATTTTAGCAGTCTTAACTCAAGATGGACACCCCCAAGTCGGTCTTTAAACGAGCACGAAAGAAACTATCCCGCTACCGAAAAAGAATTGTTAGCAATAGTTTGGGCAGTTAATTATTTTAGACCTTATATTTACGGAAGACCTTTCGATCTCATGACAGATCATCAACCACTTAAATGGTTGCAAACTAAACACAAAGGAAAAGACATTAATCCACGTTTACAACGATGGCTATTGAAATTAGGTGAGTATAACATTATGATCGACTATATAAAAGGAAAGGACAACGCAGCAGCCGATTTCCTAAGTAGAATTAACACAGATACGGGTGAAATTAATGCACTTGAAACACTTTCACAAGATATAGAGGAAAACATACCAACCAATGAAGTTAACGATAATGCAACAGGTTTTAAACACAGTTGATACTTTCTAATAATAAAACTAGGAAGATAGAAATAATAAATAATAAAAGAAGAATATATATAAGCTCACAAGATATAAATCAGAATAAACTTGACGACATATTCAGAAGATTTATTAAAGGTATAATCGAAAATTACGAAGGACTAAAAAAGGTAAGGCAATATATTTCAAAAACCTCAAGGAACTTATTCAGAAATATGTAAACAATTGCGAAATTTGTACAAAAGCTAAATACGACAGAAAACCCATTAAACCACAGTTCAAAATTACTGAAACACCAAATGACATAAATGAGATAATTCATTTAGACATATATACAAATAGTAAAAACAATTTCATAACGTTTATAGACAAATTTTCAAAACATGCAATTATATTCCATTTAGAAAACAAAAACAGTTTAACAATCAAAGAAAAAATAAGACTCTATTTCTCAATTATGGGTAAACCCAGATTGATAATTTGTGACAACGAATTCCGTAATACAAATATAAAAGATGTCCTAAGAGAAGAAAATGTTAAAATGCACTTTACGAAACCTAATAGTCACACTGGTCATTCGGATATCGAACGATTCCATAGCACTATAGGCGAAAAAATGAGAACAATTTCATTGAGGAATACGCAACTTACAATACTTGAAAAGATGTATAAATGTGTAGAATGGTATAATAACTCTATTCATTCCACAATAATGTTTAAGCCAATGTTAGTACAGGAAGGTAAAGTAGATAAAGAAATAGTAAAAGAAAATATCCATTCGAAGAAAGAGAAAACTATTTTAGAGCGAAATAAAAACAGAGAAGAGTATGAGGAAAATAGAGAAACAGGATACGTTAAGAATTACAAAGCACTTAGACATAGGGAACAGCCAAAAAATATAGGAAATTAGGACTTTCTAACATACACACATCCAATATAAAACGCCCTTACAAAAATTTTCAGGTCGTATGGTCAATACTAATAGTTCTCTTGACACTAACGACAACCCAAGCAACGTTGACGATAGAACACATTAGTGAGAACAATGGATTTACAGAAATAATATTAGGAAACGTACTTATAACAAAATCTTACGACATAATTTTACATACGATTGACCCAACTGAAATCCAAATTATCATACAGAAACTAGAAGACAACTTATCATATTTACAATTTGAGGAAAAAGACTTTCTCATAAACCAACTAGATTCACTTAAGCAAAACGTGCATACAATCATTCCCCACAAACACAAAAGAGGTCTTATAAATATTATAGGCATAGGAATGAAATGGTTGTACGGTACGATGGACGATGACGACAGACGAAACATAGAAGAACAATTACAAATTACTAACACAAATAATCACAACATTATTACACAGTTTGACACACAAATTATAATTAACGATCATTTTAACAAGACATTTATGATACTTAAGGAAACAATTGACAAAGATAGAAAACAAATTTTAGCTAAATCAAACGAGACAGACGACAATATTAAACGACTTTTTGCGAAACTCACATATTTAGAAACTCTATTAAAGATAGGAATCATTAAGAAAAATGTTGAACATATTCAGGCTAATATCGCTTCAAGTAGGTTAGGAATAATGAGCAGCAGTATATTTAGTAAGGCAGAAATAACTAAGTACAACATAGATTTTGATAAATTAAGATTAACCAAGTTAGGGACGGCAAAATATAATGACAATAAAATTGTTTCCCCTGTAAAAATACCTAAAGAAATAATAGAAACATCAAAATACTTGATTACTGCTATGACAGATAATGAATCAAATGAAATTATTATAGAAAATAAACACATTGTAAAAATAAATGAAACATGTTATACATTTAAAGAAAATTCATACCTTAAAGAATTAAAAAAGACAAACTTATGTATCTACTATGAGAACTGTGTCAAAACAAAGAATACTAAAAGTGTGCTTGAAGAAATCGAAAATGGATTGTTAGTAATAAAGAATTATAAAAATATCAATTTAACAAGTACATGTGATGAGAGAAAAATAAAACTAAATGGAAATTACCTAATAAACTTTAATAATTGTACACTTAAAATTGGGAACGAAATCTTTCATAATACAAAAAAGGTACTCGAAGAAAAATTTATCATACCATACAATAATATACTAAATTTTACAAAAAACCTGATATCATTTGAAGAAGTTTCGTTGAAATAAATACAAAATATAGAACATATTAATGAACTAAGATATTCAAGAAAATCATATACTGTATACTTTATTTGTACTTTTGTAATTGTAATTTTTATAGCCATACTCATTGTGATTTGCGTTTATTTTAAATTGTATAAGTTACAAAATAAAATTATCATAACTCAGGAGAGTCATGAATCTAAGGGGAGGTTCGGGTTATGTCGGAGTTGGAGACAACCAGCAGATGAAACGACATACACTCATTCGTCCAAGGAGACGAGTCAGCAGTAATAAACACCAAACGTTCATCCGACCAACGAAACGACTCAGCAGTAATAGATACCCCACACTCATTCCCCAATAGAGATAAGTCAGCAGCTATGATCAATACCAGGAAGAAGACAGCCCAGACGATCATGCTACTGTCGCCGAAACAATAACAATTCAATTAGGAACACAATGAGTATCGAGGCGAGAAAAGTAGAATTAGGAATATAGTTCGTTCGTTTTTAAAAACTCAATCCGCGTCAATCCTCATTTAACTCGCGCGATCGAAGAGATGGAGAGGTGTTATGGCGGAAATGATATCCGAAAGTTCTACCAACGGGTGAAACAATTATCCCATGGGTATAAACTTCGGACAGAAGCCTGTCGGGACCAAGATGGGCAACTAGTAATAGAGTCGCAGTCGATACTGAGAATCTGGAAAGATCACGTCTGTAGACTGTTAAACGGCGAGGAAGACACCAATACCGCTGTCAGGCAGACTAAAGTCGAACAAAGCTGCTGGTGCAGACGGACTGCCTGCAGAACTCTTTAAAGCAGCTGGAGATGAGATGGTAGGGTACATGCACTAACTCATCTGTAAGATATGGTCGGAGGAAAGAATGCCCGGTGAGTGGAACCTCAGTATCGCTTGCCCGATCCACAAAAAATGAGACCCCTTCAACTGCGCCAACTACCGAGGGATAAGTCTCCTAAACATCGCCTACAAGATCTTCTCTGTCGTTTTGTGCGAGCGCCTGAAACAATTCGTGAATAACCTGTTAGGTCCTTACCAGTGCGGTTTCTGGCCGGGAAAGTCCACCATCGACCAAATTTTCACACTACGGCAGATCCTGGAAAAAACCCAAGAGATGCAAATCGACATCCACCACCTATTCGTCGATTTCAAGGCCGCATATGACAGCGTGCATAGAGACGAGCTATACAACGCCATGTCTAGTTTTGACATTCCTGCCAATCTCGTCAGGTTGTGCAGGATGACGATGGAGAACTCTCGCTGCTCCATCAAGGTCGGTAACGAACTCACCGAGACCTTCAATGTCAAAAAAGGTTTTAGACAAAGCGACGCGCTGTCATGTGACTTCTTTAACATCATCCTGGAGAAAATCGTGCGAAACTCAAACGCCGACACTAGAGGCACACGGACGACATTGTAGTGATTGGTCGAACACAGCGAGCCGTCAATGAAGCGTTTCCTGGTATTGAAGCGGAGGCTGCAAAAATGGGTTTAACAATGAACGAGGGCAAAACGAAGTACATGCTGTCATCGAGAAAGGACGCAAAACATCAACGTCTTGGCCAGAACGTCACCGTAGGCAGCTTTAACTTCGAGGTAGTTAAAGACTTCGTCTACCTCGGCTCCCAGGCAAACAGTAACGACAGATTAAACGCAGAATAACTATTGCCAACCGCTGTTTCTTTGGGCTCAAGAGGCATTTGAGTAGTATAGCTCTCTCTCGAAGGACCAAGCTAACACTATATAAGACCGTCATCATCCCTGTCCTTCTCTATGGCGCGGAAGCCTGGACAGTCTCAAGAGCAGATGAAGAATTCCTTGGTCTTTTCGAGAGAAAAGTTCTGCGTTCCATCTTTGGTCCTGTTTGCGTTGATGGTTTTTGGAGAAGAAGATTCAACCATGAACTGTACGGGCTGCACAGCGACAGGAGCCTAGTCAGGCGTCTACGGATTCAGCGCCTAAGACGGCTAGGCCATGTAGAGCGCATGGACAACACTTCTCCAGCCCGAAGAGTCTTCGACTCCGAAACAGTGGGACAACGCAATAGAGGACGCCCACAAAACCGATGGCGCCAACAAGTGGAGAAGGACCTCATCCAAACTGGTGCGCGAAATTGGAGACAGCTGGCTAAAGATCGTGCCAGCTGGAGAAGCTTGTTAACTGAGGCCCAGGTCCACCCCGGACTGTAGTGCCACTAGAGGAGGAGGAGGAGGAGCGTTTCACGAAACCGAGAGCAGAATCTCAGCTCAGCTAATAATTTGTTTGATGTGGGATCGAAAACTAAGTTTCCTATCGCAAATGACACCTAAATCACGCAGTAAAGTAACTGTGTGAATGATTCCCTCGCGAGATAGACACCTTGTCATGGTGCGGGGGCTTAAGCCGACCCGCAAGACTGCTGAAGGAAGAGAACTCGACCTCTCATCGAAATCATTCGAATGATTTTCCTAGTAACACATGAAAACTCGACAAGCGCGAGAACAAGTAACAAAATATTCTCGTCGAGAACTACATACATTATTAAAAATAACTAGGGATTCAAATTAACGAGTGTCAAATTACCGAGAGTCGACTGTACTGTGTATATATATCTATTCTATATTCTTAAGAATTTTTGAAAATTTGGAAGCAAATGTACTATGTGTCTATATCGTCTACTGTGTGTGTATGACGTCACGAAAATACTAAAAATGCAACTTTTGTACTGGAGTACGATGGTCAGAAGAAGAAATTGGACAATATTCGAAGCATTGTGTTAAATATGTGGTGTGGTCAACGATGCGACTTACTTCCCTTTCAGAGAGACATTTTGGCAAGCATTAGGCCATTGAGTTTTCTTTTCGAAGGCAGAGCATATCCTTACCCACTGGCTAAATCATATATGTTAGAGAAGTTTATTGGTGTGATACGTGCCAAAGGGGGTCTCTGTGATCATCCAAGTTCAAATATCGGTTCAATCCTATTTAGTAGGTAGGAATGAAGGATAAACATCAGATGGTACAAACGTGGAATGCTTTGTTGAACCAGAAACTAATATGCGAGCTGGTGTTCAGGCCAAAGATGTGTTAAGTGAAAGTAGATTAATTAGTTCCGATCTTCTCCCCCATTTAGTTACTACTGAAGATCACATCTAAGGTAGATGTAAGGTACGATGTTCTGGAGTACCGTGTACCTACAGAGTAAAGATGAACAGGAATGCAAATGGCCTTACACTTGATAACCGAAGGAGGTCTCCTTAAACAAAATATTTAATGCATGAGTGAGTTAGAAATATCTATTTTCAATCCATGTAAGGGTATTAAAATATAATTGAAAACGCGTACAAATTAAATAAAAACTATGTTAGTTTTAAGTTCAAAGTCCACTTTAAACCCGGAAATAATAAAATCATTTATTGATTGTAAGATATACATATCCATTATGTACCTTGATATCGGTTATAGCGATCTATACCTTATGGGTGGCGCTACAGCCCGTAGAGGGCCAGGGCTTAGCTTCTCAGCAACCACTCGTGTTGTGCGTGCTATTGTTCTATCACGAGTTTAAGGGACCTACAGTTTTATGCCGACTCCGAACGGCCAAGTTTGAGAAGCTTTTTCTAGACAATTATACTCTTTGAGCATTGTCAGTGACTCGAAAGAGGTGGGGCCGTGAAAAGTATTTATTGTTATCCCAGGAATCGAAGCCTGGTAGTTAGGTCGCCAGGTAGCCAGGTAGTTAGTTGCGTAGGGGTCGACGCACATACCCACAACGCCACGGGCAACCTTATAACGACCAAATTCATCAGTCCCTTGAAGGTCATTGTAGCCGTTGTAAGTATTAATATATACCTAAGAAAATAAAATAAATTCGATTTTGTTATATTTACACACAGACTTTTTCAAAAAAGTCTTCTCACGCAGAGAATTGTATTTGAGTGACGTCACACAAATTTCGTTTCGCTCAAATGATTCCATACGAATTGAGAACTGGGTTTTATATTAAGTTATTTTCCTATGGACATTTTTGAGCAAAACGTGCAGATTTATCTGCACGCTGTTGCCACACGTCTTTGTGTAATTTTTTATTGTGGCTTTTTTTGGACTGTGTTCTTGTGTGTGAATGGAAATGCATACTGAGCATAGGTTTACTTAGTCTTCACATTGCGCTCTGTGTATTTGCCCCGAACTGGTCTCAAGTAAAACCGACCAAGCGAGTTCGCTGGGCATGTACTCAGAGCAAAGGTATAAAGCTATCAAAAGGGGGCACAATAGAAACTGTGGGAACATTGCAATTAAGTAAGTTCGAGGGGAAGTCAGGCGCTTACGAGTATGTATGAATAGGTTAACTCAAATTTTGGGTTATCTTCATATTAAACTTAACGTGCGGACCCTCTGCACGTTTCACTGTGCAAAATAAAAAAATTATACATAACAGTTTGAGTTCACATTATATTTTGTGCATTTCCATTTTCTTGATAATAAATGAATAATAATGATGGTTAGTGAACAGACAACGTACAATTCTCCATGAGGGAATACTGGAAATTCTAAGTTTATCCCAGAAATTTCCAGAGACTGGCTTTGTGCCTTATTAATGGTAATTCCAAAGGCAACACGCACTGGGAATTGCACACGTTTAAATAAAACGACAAATCGGATGGTATCAAAACATCTTCACCTTTGAGTTTTCCAATCAAAATAGTGGCTACAATAACATTGCCCAATAACTTTTCACAGCTAGCCTCGTACCATTGCAAAATTTCCAATGAATTCAGAAATTCTGTGGTATAATTAATCATCTCTTCTTCATTGGTAACAGAATCAACAGACCTATACAAAACCAATTCACCAGGTATTTTGAATAGTATAGAGAAATTCAATTAATTAACATATTTATTCTCAGCTGCCAATATTGCTCTTTCGCTAAACCAACCCTGATTGTTATTCGATGGTGTATACGACAAAAAATCTGTGGCATCGTGATCAATCCAGTTTCATCAACTATCATTGCACCATTTCCAATCGTCAACAATTGCTTCGAAAATTTAACCACTGATACATCATTTTCCAATTTGACACGAATATTTGTTGTAAGAGAAAATATCTTCACATGTATCCACAAATACGATGGCTTCAAGCAAATATTAATTCCATCTGCAGAAATTGATCTTGGTATAAAAGGCAAAGTTTGTCGAAAATCTCCTGACAACAAAATTAAGGCATCACAAAATAAATCGGAATCATATCGTAAGTCTTTCAGCATTATTTCCAAAGCTTCAACTGATTTTTTATGAGCCGTGGTGGTTTCATCCCACACAATAAGAGCAGCACGCTGCAAAATGTTGCCATCCCAGATGTTTTAGGATATTCAACGGCAGTTTCAGTGCAGAATGTGCAGTTTGACCCCCTTCTATGCATTCATTCATTCATTTTTTATTCATATTCTCTAAGTTAGTTACAATTTAAATGTGTATTATACATTTACAATTTAACAATTTGAGAATAGTAGTAGCATTTTGTACGTTTTGAAAATTATAGTGTTAAATGCTACATCATCAATGCATATTTAAAAATACTAAAAATATCAGGGTTTATTTATACATTGAAATTATAACAGTAAAGAAAAGAGAAAAGCAAGAATTGAATTCATTATTAATATTCAAATAAAAAAGCATGAATGTTATTTAAACAATAGGATCTAATAGATTCTCTATCTGATTGTGGTCAAATTCAAAACGCCATGTCTTCATCCTATTATTAAACAATTTCTTTGAACGTAATGACTTCAATTCAACAGGTAACTTATTAAATAATCTACATGAAATAATGCAACAAGTATTTCTGAAAAACCTAGTGAGAAATTTTGGAACGTTGACAAAAAGGCTGTGGTTTTTTCTCAGATTATAGCGATCAGAATATCTACTATTCAGTATCTTAAGAAGAACATTTTCAAAACTGTGTAGTAGTATAAATGCCTTAGAGGAAGAATTTTCAAGTTTGTAAATAATGGCATGGAATGATGATACACATTTTTGAATAGCCAATAAGATTGCCATTTTAGAGCAAGGGCGTTCAATATATTCTCGGTATCGGGGTGAAGCTGTGGTTGTATATATAAATTGACTTATTTATAAAGTAATACTATTGTCATATAAATGTGATTATTAATTCGCGTTTAATCTCTAGTTAAACAGAGTCATAATGGCAACTGAGACGATGAGACGTAATTAAAGTAATTAAATTTCTCACTAAGCAAGGAAAAAGTGAAAAAACTTTTCATGAAGAGATGGTGGCTGTTTACCAGGGTTCCGCACCTTCATTATCAACCATGCAAAAGTGGGCAAGTGAGTTCAAGAGAGGCAGAGAGAGCATTGAAGATTGAAGCCCCGGCTACTGCTTGTACGAGAGAAAACATCAAAGAAGTCGAAAAACTTGTTCTTGAGGATGCCCGAATAGAGGTGAAAATGATGGGAGAGATCACCAAGCTTTCAATTGGTACTATTCAGACCATTCTTCATGACCATCTTAACCTTTCAAAGGTCAGTGCAAGGTGGGTGCCACGAATGCTCACAGTGCCTCAGAAAAAAGTGAGAATCGCATGCTGTAGAGAGCTTTTGGAGATGTGTAGTGAGAACGGTGTTATGGATCGAATTGTTACTGGTGACAAAAGATGGGTCCACCACTATGACCCTGAAAACAAACAAGAGTCCATGCAGTGGCATAAAAAAGGAACAGACCCCCCGAAGAAGTTCAAGTCACTCCGTCTTCCGGGAAGGTCATGGCCACAGTTTTTTGGTACTCAAAGAGAATCTTGCTCATTGAGGACAAAAAAAAGGTGAAACCATCAACGCCACATCCTACATAATTTGCATAATTTGCGGGAGAAAATTAAAAAGAAAAGACGGGGAAAACTCGCGCGGGTGTGTTGCTTTTTCATGACAACGCTCCTGTTCACACGGCGCGAGTTTCCAAGGCTGCTGCGCGAGATTGTCGTTTCGAAGAAATCCACGTTTCCGGATTTGAAAAAATGTCTTCGTGGAAAAAGATTTTTGGATGATGAAGAACTCAAGTCGGCAATAAATGGGTATTTTGCAGAGAAAGAGGAAATTTATTTTTTTGAGGGTTTAAAAAAGCTTATCTCAAGATGTAATAAATGCATTCATGTTAGGGGAGATTATATTGAAAAATAAAAACAATTTAAATTGAAATAAAAATAAAACTGATAATTTAACCATTTGGGTTCTATTATGTAAATAGGACTCAAGCCATTTGTAAACAAATCCTCTAAAGCCAATTCCGTACAATTTTCTTAGCAGAATAATATGATGAATAATATCAAAGGCTTTAGTTATATCAACAAAGAGATTTGCACAGTTTTTATATTCATCTAAACCTTTGAAAATGGAAGAGCAGAAGTCAAACAGAGCATCTTCAGCAGACAGTCCCTGTCTAAAACCAAATACTTTTGGACTAAAGAAATTATTTCTTTACAAAAATTGTAGAATACGCCTTTTCATTGTTTTTTCGAATACCTTTGAAATACACGGTAACAGTGAAATCTATAAGTGAATTCTTTAATTTCGCATATATTTTGGATTATTCTTTTTATGAAGCGGAATTACAATTGCGCACTTTAGATTATCAGGAAAAACTCCTGATAGTACGCTTTTATTGAATATATGGGCTAGAACATCAACAACATTCAAGCCAATTTTCTTCAATATTTGATTGGATAAGCCACCCACACCACGAGAATGAGAACCATTTACAGTACGTATTGTTACCCAGATTTAAAATTAAGATATTTGGTTAAAACAAAAACTATTACTGGAAGTACTGACATCTAGTATTTTATTTAAATTGGAACAGCATTTGCAGGTTTTTATATTGCCGAAGGGACAGAAGCCAAAGCGACCATAACCAAAATACCTATTGAATTCATCTGCAATAGTGTAAGGATCAGATATTTCAGAGTAACTGTTTTTATTTAATACGTTCCTGTCTCTTTGAACGTCGACTAAACATACTGTTTATTAACTCCCACTATTTTCTTAAATCCCCCTTACGTTTTTCAAATTCAGACCTATAGAATTCATCACGACGATTGTTTATATCTTTTTTGAGTTTATTGCACATATTTTTGTAACTATTTTTTAGGCTGGTGTTTTGATGATGTTTATAAAGTTTTATTCCAAATTTATTTTTCAGTTTAATTTTCTCTAAGATATTTCTGTTCATCCACGGCTTAAGTCTTTTGTGAGCTCGCCTAGGTATAACGGAGATACTGGAATCATTTATATATGTTTTTTAAGGTTTCCAAAAAAATTGTATACGCCTGATTAGCATCATCTTCATTATATACCTGCTCCCATCTTTCTAATAAAAGTCTCTGGTTGAGGATATTATATTGAATTATTTTTTTTGGAGAGCATGAAGTATCAATTTTTTTGCGATATGACCTATTATCCAGCTTCTTAATCAAAATACCTGTCATACAATGATCGGTGATTTGTAAGTCAAGGTTTATTCCCACGCATTCATTGGGCGAAATATTCAAGAAGCGGGCAACAATATGGTCTAAGCAAGATCCAGTCAAAGGTCGTGTAATGTTATTTATTATTGGATTCATCCCGTATTCAGCCAAGACTGTGTAGTAAGACTCAGTTATAACGCTTTGAGAAAACAAATCAAGACTAAAATCACGCAGGAGTATAAGATCCTTATATTTCTCATTGCTTAACAACCCTGAAAACTCGTCAACAAACATTTCTAAGGAATACGAATGTTTATACAAACATATCAAATTAAAGTTTGCACTGTTTACAACACAGTTTCAACAGATCAGCACTTACGAAATTACATTTTACAAAAGTCACATTGATTTCATCTCTCACAAAAACACCAACACCACCTGCAGCATAAGTATCATTGGGGACAGCAAAAAATCTGTAACCCGTGATAATGAAGTCATTAATTTCAGAAAAAAAATCCAAATTTTGGTAACAAAAGTCTGGCAAAATTTTTTCTGAGGCTTCTGATATTTTGATGCACAATCAGTAAGGCAGGATTAATGTTAGTTTGATCTATATTACCAAACAAATTCATTTAATTTAATTACTTAATAGACTTTATCTAATTATTTAGATCATCAAAATATCTTATCTCAGTAGTCCTGCCTTTTTCCACTTTCCTTACCTAAATTCGACCGCTTTTTACCCAAAGATATTTAAAATTCTGTTCAAGTTTTAACTTTTTAGCTGCTACATAGAGTGCCCTATTACGATTTGTTAGACTATCATTAATATATATGTTGTCATTATCATTTTCATTAAAGAGAGAATTCTTAAGATTATTTCTTTGTTTTTTTTATTTTTCATAATTTTCTCTTTTAAAAGATTAGAAGATAGGTGGACACAGATGATGTTCTCCTGATTAGTTGTGCTCCTACCACTAACAGCTTCCCCAGACGTTCTTCGTTGTTTTTTTACATAGCACTTCACCACATCATTCGCAGGAATGTTGACATCAAGAGCAGTCTTGAAAATTGTGTGAGCGACCTCGCGTGCATTGTTCTCATTGACATGAGAAACACCCACAATTTCTACCGAATTCAGCAGTTCCTGTTGTTCGAACCAATTCAGCCTACTCTCCAGTTTACTCAATTGTTGACGTAAAGAGTCGTTCTCCGATTGAAGGTGGTGGATAGAAGAGAGAAACTCAGCATTGATTTTTTTCAAATTGAGTATCTCCTCTGACAACAGTTTTTTCGAGTTGACAATCTCATCATACAGGTGCTGAAGGGTTAATCAACTACTTGTGTCAACATTGTCATTGTGTGATGTACCAGACGATTGTTGCGGTAATTTTGTCTTACCCACTGCTCTTTTGATCGATGACGAAGAAGTTTCCTGCTTTCCCAGTGCCTGTTTTTGTTTCGTTGATGTTTCACTTATTGGACGAACATGTTGCTCCAGTATAGGTAATGAGTGCAGCGATTTTCGTCGAACAATCGAACACTTCTCACTGATAACCCGCTGCATTTAATTTTAAGTAATCAACGTCTGCTGCGGAAAGGTTGACGCAGGAACAGTGAAATAGAAAATTGCAGTCACTACACGAGATACCTTCAGTATCCCCGCGCTCAATTCTTTGATTGCACACTATACAACTCATATGAAGCAATATACTACGTTAAAAATCCCACTGATTATCACAACAGGTCGATGATGCAATGTATGTAGCTGCAATACCTAAACTCTGTTTTGAGTACGTATTGTTGCTAAAAGCAGTGGTATTAAAAAGGTTGCCTGTTCCTCCTGGAGCATTTAATTCAGCACTTACGTTATTAACTACACGCACAATTGTTTCATATATGTTTGTTTGTATATTGGTTATTGTCCTGGAGCGTGTCATACACATATGCATGTGGAAATTACTATTTTGTCCAATAGAGGTTTTCACGTATTTCTTAAGATGCGCTTAAAAACAAAAGCTAACCACATACAAACATCTTATATAGCTACAAACCATCTTCTGGACATGTGTTATCTCACACAAAAATAATTTTACCGAAAGAATGAACCGTTTCCGAGAACGACCAAGACTCACAGAATGCGAAGATTTTTATTGCTGAATACTTTGCAAGGATATAACGAGGCTTTCGATGTCAACTAATTTTTGTCACGTACTCCTGTAATAATTAGTTAAAATGATTGCTTTTGCAAATGCAACCTCAGATATTAAAGTAAATCATCCCCTGTTCTTAAATTGCTCAGTTATGGACAAACATAAAAAATATTTTAAGCGATAGGTACTAATTTAAAAGAAAACTATTTAAGTTTAATACGAAAAACATTACGTACGTATGTATGTACATATGTATATAACGTCCATAGCTGAAAACGGGCACTATTAACTCACAGAATCGACAACTCTCGAACATATCGGAAAGAATACTGATTGCATTTGCAGCGAAGGATTGTGAAATAATATGTGTCAGCTTTTTGATTTGGGATAGTTCGTAATAAATTTAGTAAATTAAAATTAAGTAGCCCTTACTTAGTAACCAGAGGGTAAGATACTTCGGAATGCGAAGAAGTTCAAGTCACTCCGTCTTCCGGGAAGGTCATGGCCACAGTTTTTTGGTACTCAAAGAGAATCTTGCTCATTGAGGACAAAAAAAGGTGAAACCATCAACGCCACATCCTACGCTTCCACTTTGCATAATTTGCGGGAGAAAATTAAAAAGAAAAGACGGGGAAAACTCGCGCGGGTGTGTTGCTTTTTCATGACAACGCTCCTGTTCACACGGCGCGAGTTTCCAAGGCTGCTGCGCGAGATTGTCGTTTCGAAGAAATCCAACACCCACCCTATAGTCCAGACTTTGCCCCTAGTGATTATTTCACGTTTCCGGATTTGAAAAAATGTCTTCGTGGAAAAAGATTTTCGGATGATGAAGAACTCAAGTCGGCAATAAATGGGTATTTTGCAGAGAAAGAGGAAATTTATTTTTTTGAGGGTTTAAAAAAGCTTATCTCAAGATGTAATAAATGCATTCATGTTAGGGGAGATTATATTGAAAAATAAAAACAATTTAAATTGAATTCGCATTTTCCTTCATATCGATATCGAGAATATATTGAACGCCCTCGTATGTTTATGTGCACTGGATTGCTAATTGCGCCTGATAATTTAACCATTTGGGTTCTATTATGTAAGTAGGACTCAAGCCATTTGTAAACAAATCCTCTAAAGCCAATTCCGTACAATTTTCTTAGCAGAATAATATGATGAATAATATCAAAGGCTTTAGTTATATCAACAAAGAGATTTGCACAGTTTTTATATTCATCTAAACCTTTGAAAATGGAAGAGCAGAAGTCAAACAGAGCATCTTCAGCAGACAGTCCCTGTCTAAAACCAAATACTTTTGGACTAAAGAAATTATTTCTTTACAAAAATTGTAGAATACGCCTTTTCATTGTTTTTTCGAATACCTTTGAAATACACGGTAACAGTGAAATCTATAAGTGAATTCTTTAATTTCGCATATATTTTGGATTATTCTTTTTATGAAGCGGAATTACAATTGCGCACTTTAGATCATCAGGAAAAACTCCTGATAGTACGCTTTTATTGAATATATGGGCTAGAACATCAACAACATTCAAGCCAATTTTCTTCAATATTTGATTGGATAAGCCACCCACACCACGAGAATGAGAACCATTTACAGTACGTATTGTTACCCAGATTTAAAATTAAGATATTTGGTTAAAACAAAAACTATTACTGGAAGTACTGACATCTAGTATTTTATTTAAATTGGAACAGCATTTGCAGGTTTTTATATTGCCGAAGGGACAGAAGCCAAAGCGACCATAACCAAAATACCTATTGAATTCATCTGCAATAGTGTAAGGATCAGATATTTCAGAGTAACTGTTTTTATTTAATACGTTCCTGTCTCTTTGAACGTCGACTAAACATACTGTTTATTAACTCCCACTATTTTCTTAAATCCCCCTTACGTTTTTCAAATTCAGACCTATAGAATTCATCACGACGATTGTTTATATCTTTTTTGAGTTTATTGCACATATTTTTGTAACTATTTTTTAGGCTGGTGTTTTGATGATGTTTATAAAGTTTTATTCCAAATTTATTTTTCAGTTTAATTTTCTCTAAGATATTTCTGTTCATCCACGGCTTAAGTCTTTTGTGAGCTCGCCTAGGTATAACGGAGATACTGGAATCATTTATATATGTTTTTAAAGTTTCCAAAAAAATTGTATACGCCTGATTAGCATCATCTTCATTATATACCTGCTCCCATCTTTCTAATAAAAGTCTCTGGTTGAGGATATTATATTGAATTATTTTTTTTGGAGAGCATGAAGTATCAATTTTTTTGCGATATGACCTATTATCCAGCTTCTTAATCAAAATACCTGTCATACAATGATCGGTGATTTGTAAGTCAAGGTTTATTCCCACGCATTCATTGGGCGAAATATTCAAGAAGCGGGCAACAATATGGTCTAAGCAAGATCCAGTCAAAGGTCGTGTAATGTTATTTATTATTGGATTCATCCCGTATTCAGCCAAGACTGTGTAGTAAGACTCAGTTATAACGCTTTGAGAAAACAAATCAAGACTAAAATCACGCAGGAGTATAAGATCCTTATATTTCTCATTGCTTAACAACCCTGAAAACTCGTCAACAAACATTTCTAAGGAATACGAATGTTTATACAAACATATCAAATTAAAGTTTGCACTGTTTACAACACAGTTTCAACAGATCAGCACTTACGAAATTACATTTTACAAAAGTCACATTGATTTCATCTCTCACAAAAACACCAACACCACCTGCAGCATAAGTATCATTGGGGACAGCAAAAAATCTGTAACCCGTGATAATGAAGTCATTAATTTCAGAAAAAAAATCCAAATTTCGGTAACAAAAGTCTGGCAAAATTTTTTCTGAGGCTTCTGATATTTTGATGCACAATCAGTAAGGCAGGATTAATGTTAGTTTGATCTATATTACCAAACAAATTCATTTAATTTAATTACTTAATAGACTTTATCTAATTATTTAGATCATCAAAATATCTTATCTCAGTAGTCCTGCCTTTTTCCACTTTCCTTACCTAAATTCGACCGCTTTTTACCCAAAGATATTTAAAATTCTGTTCAAGTTTTAACTTTTTAGCTGCTACATAGAGTGCCCTATTACGATTTGTTAGACTATCATTAATATATATGTTGTCATTATCATTTTCATTAAAGAGAGAATTCTTAAGATTATTTCTTTGTTTTTTTTATTTTTCATAATTTTCTCTTTTAAAAGATTAGAAGATAGGTGGACACAGATGATGTTCTCCTGATTAGTTGTGCTCCTACCACTAACAGCTTCCCCAGACGTTCTTCGTTGTTTTTTTACATAGCACTTCACCACATCATTCGCAGGAATGTTGACATCAAGAGCAGTCTTGAAAATTGTGTGAGCGACCTCGCGTGCATTGTTCTCATTGACATGAGAAACACCCACAATTTCTACCGAATTCAGCAGTTCCTGTTGTTCGAACCAATTCAGCCTACTCTCCAGTTTACTCAATTGTTGACGTAAAGAGTCGTTCTCCGATTGAAGGTGGTGGATAGAAGAGAGAAACTCAGCATTGATTTTTTTCAAATTGAGTATCTCCTCTGACAACAGTTTTTTCGAGTTGACAATCTCATCATACAGGTGCTGAAGGGTTAATCAACTACTTGTGTCAACATTGTCATTGTGTGATGTACCAGACGATTGTTGCGGTAATTTTGTCTTACCCACTGCTCTTTTGATCGATGACGAAGAAGTTTCCTGCTTTCCCAGTGCCTGTTTTTGTTTCGTTGATGTTTCACTTATTGGACGAACATGTTGCTCCAGTATAGGTAATGAGTGCAGCGATTTTCGTCGAACAATCGAACACTTCTCACTGATAACCCGCTGCATTTAATTTTAAGTAATCAACGTCTGCTGCGGAAAGGTTGACGCAGGAACAGTGAAATAGAAAATTGCAGTCACTACACGAGATACCTTCAGTATCCCCGCGCTCAATTCTTTGATTGCACACTATACAACTCATATGAAGCAATATACTACGTTAAAAATCCCACTGATTATCACAACAGGTCGATGACGCAATGTATGTAGCTGCAATACCTAAACTCTGTTTTGAGTACGTATTGTTGCTAAAAGCAGTGGTATTAAAAAGGTTGCCTGTTCCTCCTGGAGCATTTAATTCAGCACTTACGTTATTAACTACACGCACAATTGTTTCATATATGTTTGTTTGTATATTGGTTATTGTCCTGGAGCGTGTCATACACATATGCATGTGGAAATTACTATTTTGTCCAATAGAGGTTTTCACGTATTTCTTAAGATGCGCTTAAAAACAAAAGCTAACCACATACAAACATCTTATATAGCTACAAACCATCTTCTGGACATGTGTTATCTCACACAAAAATAATTTTACCGAAAGAATGAACCGTTTCCGAGAACAACCAAGACTCACAGAATGCGAAGATTTTTATTGCTGAATACTTTGCAAGGATATAACGAGGCTTTCGATGTCAACTAATTTTTGTCACGTACTCCTGTAATAATTAGTTAAAATGATTGCTTTTGCAAATGCAACCTCAGATATTAAAGTAAATCATCCCCTGTTCTTAAATTGCTCAGTTATGGACAAACATAAAAAATATTTTAAGCGATAGGTACTAATTTAAAAGAAAACTATTTAAGTTTAATACGAAAAACATTACGTACGTATGTATGTACATATGTATATAACGCCCATAGCTGAAAACGGGCACTATTAACTCACAGAATCGACAACTCTCGAACATATCGGAAAGAATACTGATTGCATTTCCAGCGAAGGATTGTGAAATAATATGTGTCAGCTTTTTGATTTGGGATAGTTCGTAATAAATTTAGTAAATTAAAATTAAGTAGCCCTTACTTAGTAACCAGAGGGTAAGATACTTCGGAATGCGAAGAAGTTCAAGTCACTCCGTCTTCCGGGAAGGTCATGGCCACAGTTTTTTGGTACTCAAAGAGAATCTTGCTCATTGAGGACAAAAAAAGGTGAAACCATCAACGCCACATCCTACGCTTCCACTTTGCATAATTTGCGGGAGAAAACTAAAAAGAAAAGACGGGGAAAACTCGCGCGGGTGTGTTGCTTTTTCATGACAACGCTCCTGTTCACACGGCGCGAGTTTCCAAGGCTGCTGCGCGAGATTGTCGTTTCGAAGAAATCCAACACCCACCCTATAGTCCAGACTTTGCCCCTAGTGATTATTTCACGTTTCCGGATTTGAAAAAATGTCTTCGTGGAAAAAGATTTTCGGATGATGAAGAACTCAAGTCGGCAATAAATGGGTATTTTGCAGAGAAAGAGGAAATTTATTTTTTTGAGGGTTTAAAAAAGCTTATCTCAAGATGTAATAAATGCATTCATGTTAGGGGAGATTATATTGAAAAATAAAAACAATTTAAATTGAATTCGCATTTTCCTTCATATCGATATCGAGAATACTCGTATGTTTATGTGCACTGGATTGCTAATTGCGCCTGATAATTTAACCATTTGGGTTCTATTATGTAAGTAGGACTCAAGCCATTTGTAAACAAATCCTCTAAAGCCAATTCCGTACAATTTTCTTAGCAGAATAATATGATGAATAATATCAAAGGCTTTAGTTATATCAACAAAGAGATTTGCACAGTTTTTATATTCATCTAAACCTTTGAAAATGGAAGAGCAGAAGTCAAACAGAGCATCTTCAGCAGACAGTCCCTGTCTAAAACCAAATACTTTTGGACTAAAGAAATTATTTCTTTACAAAAATAGTAGAATACGCCTTTTCATTGTTTTTTCGAATACCTTTGAAATACACGGTAACAGTGAAATCTATAAGTGAATTCTTTAATTTCGCATATATTTTGGATTATTCTTTTTATGAAGCGGAATTACAATTGCGCACTTTAGATTATCAGGAAAAACTCCTGATAGTACGCTTTTATTGAATATATGGGCTAGAACATCAACAACATTCAAGCCAATTTTCTTCAATATTTGATTGGATAAGCCACCCACACCACGAGAATGAGAACCATTTACAGTACGTATTGTTACCCAGATTTAAAATTAAGATATTTGGTTAAAACAAAAACTATTACTGGAAGTACTGACATCTAGTATTTTATTTAAATTGGAACAGCATTTGCAGGTTTTTATATTGCCGAAGGGACAGAAGCCAAAGCGACCATAACCAAAATACCTATTGAATTCATCTGCAATAGTGTAAGGATCAGATATTTCAGAGTAACTGTTTTTATTTAATACGTTCCTGTCTCTTTGAACGTCGACTAAACATACTGTTTATTAACTCCCACTATTTTCTTAAATCCCCCTTACGTTTTTCAAATTCAGACCTATAGAATTCATCACGACGATTGTTTATATCTTTTTTGAGTTTATTGCACATATTTTTGTAACTATTTTTTAGGCTGGTGTTTTGATGATGTTTATAAAGTTTTATTCCAAATTTATTTTTCAGTTTAACTTTCTCTAAGATATTTCTGTTCATCCACGGCTTAAGTCCTTTGTGAGCTCGCTTAGGTATAACGGAGATACTGGAATCATTTATATATGTTTTTAAAGTTTCCAAAAAAATTGTATACGCCTGATTAGCATCATCTTCATTATATACCTGCTCCCATCTTTCTAATAAAAGTCTCTGGTTGAGGATATTATATTGAATTATTTTTTTTGGAGAGCATGAAGTATCAATTTTTTTGCGATATGACCTATTATCCAGCTTCTTAATCAAAATACCTGTCATACAATGATCGGTGATTTGTAAGTCAAGGTTTATTCCCACGCATTCATTGGGCGAAATATTCAAGAAGCGGGCAACAACATGGTCTAAGCAAGATCCAGTCAAAGGTCGTGTAATGTTATTTATTATTGGATTCATCCCGTATTCAGCCAAGACTGTGTAGTAAGACTCAGTTATAACGCTTTGAGAAAACAAATCAAGACTAAAATCACGCAGGAGTATAAGATCCTTATATTTCTCATTGCTTAACAACCCTGAAACTCGTCAACAAACATTTCTAAGGAATACGAATGTAGTTTATACAAACATATCAAATTAAAGTTTGCACTGTTTACAACACAGTTTCAACAGATCAGCACTTACGAAATTACATTTTACAAAAGTCACATTGATTTCATCTCTCACAAAAACACCAACACCACCTGCAGCATAAGTATCATTGGGGACAGCAAAAAATCTGTAACCCGTGATAATGAAGTCATTAATTTCAGAAAAAAAATCCAAATTTCGGTAACAAAAGTCTGGCAAAATTTTTTCTGAGGCTTCTGATATTTTGATGCACAATCAGTAAGGCAGGATTAATGTTAGTTTGATCTATATTACCAAACAAATTCATTTAATTTAATTACTTAATAGACTTTATCTAATTATTTAGATCATCAAAATATCTTATCTCAGTAGTCCTGCCTTTTTCCACTTTCCTTACCTAAATTCGACCGCTTTTTACCCAAAGATATTTAAAATTCTGTTCAAGTTTTAACTTTTTAGCTGCTACATAGAGTGCCCTATTACGATTTGTTAGACTATCATTAATATATATGTTGTCATTATCATTTTCATTAAAGAGAGAATTCTTAAGATTATTTCTCTTTGTTTTTTTTATTTTTCATAATTTTCTCTTTTAAAAGATTAGAAGATAGGTGGACACAGATGATGTTCTCCTGATTAGTTGTGCTCCTATCACTAACAGCTTCCCCAGACGTTCTTCGTTGTTTTTTTTACATAGCACTTCACCACATCATTCGCAGGAATGTTGACATCAAGAGCAGTCTTGAAAATTGTGTGAGCGACCTCGCGTGCATTGTTCTCATTGACATGAGAAACACCCACAATTTCTACCGAATTCAGCAGTTCCTGTTGTTCGAACCAATTCAGCCTACTCTCCAGTTTACTCAATTGTTGACGTAAAGAGTCGTTCTCCGATTGAAGGTGGTGGATAGAAGAGAGAAACTCAGCATTGATTTTTTTCAAATTGAGTATCTCCTCTGACAACAGTTTTTTCGAGTTGACAATCTCATCATACAGGTGCTGAAGGGTTAATCAACTACTTGTGTCAACATTGTCATTGTGTGATGTACCAGACGATTGTTGCGGTAATTTTGTCTTACCCACTGCTCTTTTGATCGATGACGAAGAAGTTTCCTGCTTTCCCAGTGCCTGTTTTTGTTTCGTTGATGTTTCACTTATTGGACGAACATGTTGCTCCAGTATAGGTAATGAGTGCAGCGATTTTCGTCGAACAATCGAACACTTCTCACTGATAACCCGCTGCATTTAATTTTAAGTAATCAACGTCTGCTGCGGAAAGGTTGACGCAGGAACAGTGAAATAGAAAATTGCAGTCACTACACGAGATACCTTCAGTATCCCCGCGCTCAATTCTTTGATTGCACACTATACAACTCATATGAAGCAATATACTACGTTAAAAATCCCACTGATTATCACAACAGGTCGATGACGCAATGTATGTAGCTGCAATACCTAAACTCTGTTTTGAGTACGTATTGTTGCTAAAAGCAGTGGTATTAAAAAGGTTGCCTGTTCCTCCTGGAGCATTTAATTCAGCACTTACGTTATTAACTACACGCACAATTGTTTCATATATGTTTGTTTGTATATTGGTTATTGTCCTGGAGCGTGTCATACACATATGCATGTGGAAATTACTATTTTGTCCAATAGAGGTTTTCACGTATTTCTTAAGATGCGCTTAAAAACAAAAGCTAACCACATACAAACATCTTATATAGCTACAAACCATCTTCTGGACATGTGTTATCTCACACAAAAATAATTTTACCGAAAGAATGAACCGTTTCCGAGAACAACCAAGACTCACAGAATGCGAAGATTTTTATTGCTGAATACTTTGCAAGGATATAACGAGGCTTTCGATGTCAACTAATTTTTGTCACGTACTCCTGTAATAATTAGTTAAAATGATTGCTTTTGCAAATGCAACCTCAGATATTAAAGTAAATCATCCCCTGTTCTTAAATTGCTCAGTTATGGACAAACATAAAAAATAAAACAATAATTTAAGCGATAGGTACTAATTTAAAAGAAAACTATTTAAGTTTAATACGAAAAACATTACATACGTATGTATGTACATATGTATATAACGTCCATAGCTGAAAACGGGCACTATTAACTCACAGAATCGACAACTCTCGAACATATCGGAAAGAATACTGATTGCATTTGCAGCGAAGGATTGTGAAATAATATGTGTCAGCTTTTTGATTTGGGATAGTTCGTAATAAATTTAGTAAATTAAAATTAAGTAGCCCTTACTTAGTAACCAGAGGGTAAGATACTTCGGAATGCGAGTTTTTCAGTTGGATATTTTTAATGAAAAACATAACCCTTCAGTAACAGTAAACATTTTAAAATTTAAAATATCCACTTCAGGTAGAGGTTTAAATATACTCGAGGAAAGGCATATCCGCCGTAAAAGGCGACTAAAAGTTAAACAAACAGAGTTTCTTGGCTTAACGTCTCATCTATTTATTGCCCACCGCAGAGTATATTTGATCAAAATGAGATTGAAACTATTTTCCATTATCTTGGCAATAGCATAATTGTTGGCGACTTTAACGCGAAGCACACCAATTGAGGTAAAGATGGTGTTGTTGTTCAGGTTGCTCCAAATCTTTTGAGTATGAGCAAGTGAGCTTAAGGTTGCCAGAGGAACTCATACGATCTTTGATAGCTAATTTTAATTTACATATGACATACAGTGACATACAAATGCAAGAAAGACTGCTGTAAATCACATATTGCGATTACCTTTACTTTATTTCTTTATTTCATCTACCGAGTTTAACTCTCTTACAGATTGCAGATATAAGTATAATACGTATTTTAATAATAGTAAAGGAATATTTCTTATATAATTATTTAAGTCAGTAATTAGCTAGTTATAATAAATACAATTAATAATAATATATAATAATAAATAAACGTATGAATTGAACACCCAACAAAATATAGTTGTCTAACAACAGTGTGGAATTTAAACATATTTAACTAAGGCACGAAATGAATTTTATTCAGAGGTTTGGAATTGAATTTTTAAATTTCAGTCTATCATCAAATAGATCTACTTCAATACAGGCAGAATTAAAATTTAGAATGAATTTTGTAAGCGGCTCATTAAAACCATAATTATATAAGTGTCTTGGTTGGTATAACATTTTTCTTGATCGAGGATTTCTTTCTGGGGCATACAGTTTAACACATTGAAGTATATCAGGACAGTTTATACGGTACGAGAAAATATCATAAATAAACATTATAGATTGAATACTTCGTCTTTTTTCTAGTGTACCTAGTCCTATTAAGGCACATCTTATTTGATAAGGAGGCATAAATTCAAGGTTCCAATTCATTCTTTTTATAACGAATCTCGTAAAGGCCTTTGAACCTTTTCTAAACGTAACACGTGCTTTGCATACGATGGAGACCATATTACGGAACAGTATTCCAGATACGGACGTACAAGAGACATGTAAACTGACTTTAGGGTATACGGATTAGAAAATTCATAACAAGAACGTTTAAGAAACCCAAGCATTGAGTTTGCTTTAGCAATAACGTAGTCGATGTGAAATGAGAACTTCAATTTCGTATCAAAAATTATACCAAGGTCTTTAATTTCAGTTTTTCTCGTTAGAGTCATCCCATATATAGTATATTCACAAGGAATTGGCAACAAAGTATGGAAAACAGAAAACGGATGACATTTATTTACACTTAACTCCAGATGGTTGATATCACACCATTTGACTAACGCGACTAAATCATTTTGAATTTTTTTACAGTCTTGGATGTTTGCAACACGCGGAAAAATCTTTAAATCGTCAGCATACATTAAACAAACCATATTTAAAAATTGACGGAATATCATTAACAAATAAAATAAATAGTAATGGCCCTAAGTGACTGCCTTGTGGAACACCAGATAACACCTTGATAATTCTAGATTGACAAGTACCACTTTTCACAGTTTGAGCCCTATTTGATAGGTAACTCGAAATCCAGTTAAGGAATGTAGAATGAATACCAAAGGACTTTAATTTATTTACCAAGATTGTATGACATACTGTGTCAAAAGCTTTTCTAAAATCTGTCAAAACCACATCAACTTGATGTCCTGACTCCACCGAATCAAAAAGATATTTCGTGAATAAAGTCAAGTTAGTTAAGGTGGATCTTCCAGACATAAACCCATGTTGCTGTAATATATAAATATTCTTTCTTTAGTGGTAAAGTAAAGATTTTTTGTAACAATTAATTCGAACGATTTTGGAATGGCGGAAAGCTTTGAGCTACCTCTATAGTTCTCAACTGTTTGCCGAGGTCCGGATTTGTATATAGGTATTATAAATGAGCTTTTCCATTCTTCCAAAAATGTTCCAGAGGATGAAGATAAATTAAACATAATTGTTAATGGAAAATACAAGGATACATTACACTGTTTAAGAACTATAGACGGTACATTGTCAGGACCAGCACTTACACATGAATTTAAGGATTTAATCCCTTGTAATATATCTGTAGACAAACAGAGTGATCCAATACTCATATTGTATACATCTTCATTTGGAGAAGGTGCATTAATATTCGAATGATCAACGTACACTGTTTCGAAGAATTTTGCAAATAGCTCACAGGTTGTCTCAATATTATGAGATATAATCCCTTCGAACTCCATATTTTGAAAATAATCCTTCGACTTCCTTTTATTATTAAAAAAGACCCAGAAACCTTTAGTATTGCAAGAGATATTAGACTCAGTATATACAGAAAATTTGTTCAAAAATTCATATTCTCGGCGTAATTGGCAAAACCGCTTTCTATTAAATTCTGAATTAGAATTTTTCCATTGTTTGAAGGCTTTGTTTTGCGCATTTTTTAGATTAACCAACCTTTTATTATGCCAGGGCTGCTTAAAATAGTCTCTTTCTTAATCAATGGTATAAACTGAATAAATCCGAGTTCCAATATATTGAGGACTGCCACATACATTTCGTTTAGGTTTAATCCAGAAAGAATGCTCAACCAATCAACTGACACTAAATAATTATTTAAGCCTTTATAGTTACCTTTGGCAAAATTATATCTAGTTTCATAAATATTTACGTTTGGTTTTATTACTGAAGGAACGCAATATTCAACATTCAAACATAGAGCTACGTGATGAATAAAATTTTTCATTAATGGACATACAATTTCTCTGACAGAACAGTTAATGGAATCATTTGCAAATATTAAATCAAGAATTCTATAGATAGAGTTTTGACAATCATTCAATTGGAACACATTACAAGTAAACATAGCATCAATCAACAAAAATTCACAGTCCGTTTTCATGTTATATGGGATTAAGCACTTATCTTCTGGTGAGTAAGACCATTTGATGTCACCAAGGTTGAAATCGCCCATAACGATGAGGTGCTTCTTATCGATCAGCTGATCAGCGACAACATTGGCAACATGTTGCTCATATACACACAATGGTCTATCAGGTGGAATGTAACTCGCAATAATAACAATCTCTTCTCGCACCGATTCTCTCTCACAGATGTTGATAGCAACACACAGTTGCTCACTCGCGAAGTCATCATAAGGAAGAGCAATGACATGCGCTGGTAGAGTTGACCGTACAGCATTCAATACACCTCCACCACGAAGATAACTACTTCTTGCTGAGCGATCAACACGGTGGACTGTATAGTATTCGTCAAAATACTCCGCCATTGAGTATTCACTATTCAGCCAACTTTCAGTGAGCACAATTATGTCATACTCGTGAAAGGCAAGAGAGAGATGACTAGTTTTCGTTCGCATGCCCCCTGCATTCTGATAGTAAACAGCTAGATTCGTTAATAGAGATGAATCATTAAATGAGACAGTATGATTGTTTACTTTCCCGCAATTGCACTCTCGTTTTTTGGAAAAAAACGAAACTCTCTTAACCGAACATTCAGCGGTCATTTGTCAGCTTCCATAGCTTCACTAATGATACATGCTGGTACACCAAGACGAAAGTTTATAAATTTGAATGTTGAGAGATCAGCATCCCAGCCCAGCCTTTTTGATTCATAAGAGAGAATTGAGTCCGCTTTTGTTGTTATAGAGAAGCGCGAGAGATGAAGCCATTTCATTTCAGATATCACTTCAACATCAGTATAGGCCGTGTCTTTTCCTATGATTTTTTTGCTTCTCATTTTGTCTCTCCTCGTTTGAGCACTATTCCATTGCAACTTTGCAGGGTCAATCAACTCTTCTGTGTTGATGTTGGATGTTTCCTCAGCAACATCTTCGGTACGAGTTGGTATTGTTAGTTACTGCAATGTTGCCTGTATTCTCTGAATTGTTCGGCTTGGATTTATTTTTCACAGTATGGTTAGATGCAGCAGCTGATTTAGATGGTGTTTTGCTTACAATGATTTTCAATGCTATTATTTCTTCTTGTAAGTTGAGAACAATTTTATTGAGTTCAGCAACTTTACACACAAGTCCAAGAACTGGGACACTAGAACAAGCATTGCACTTCCACGAATAGTTTATGCTCGACTTGAGAAAATTCAGAGCATTATCTGATGTTACAGCACATTTGTCATGGAATTTTAAGCCACATATACCACCACAGATTATAAAGTCTTTTTGCACTTTGCACAATTTTCAGACATAATGTTTAACGAAATTAAACAAACTCTTGCGGAAACTACTAAATAACACGTCCGGACAGTTTAAGAGACAAACTGCAACTATCCACGAAAACTAAGTAAACAAATAAAAGAAAAAGAATATCTCAAAAAACAAATGTGTACAATGGAATTGAAAAAAAAATGGAAAATGCTAAAATGTAAATAAAAATTGCTTTTATTATATTATTATTCAATAACTAGAATTGCTGCCAGGGCTGACTACTAGAATTTTCAAGAAAGTATGATCATATATTGTAAATCTCCAATCTAACTTTAAAATAAATTCTTTTTTCAACAGCAAATAAAGAAAAAGTGTTTTTTAAAAAAAGAACAGAAAAAGTGCTTTTGTTATTGCAGTTAGATTACTTTTGAAGAATAATCATATACATTTTTTCCTGATTATTAGCTTACCAATGTTTTTGAGGAACAGTTGTTCTACAGATTCAAAATGCTGCTCTGCGCTATCATTTAAAACCGCTTTAATTAATAAAAAGTTAGTGCTTTGTCTGCATAGGCGAGTGCTGAGTCATCTGCGTTGGTAGCTATTTGTCAATTTAGATTATATTGAGTATATGTAGACCAGAAACAATCTTGGTATAAGTACCGACCTATGCCTTCGTTTGGAGATGTTACCAGGTCACTTAAGATTCTATTAATTTTAACGCTCTGCTTCCTATTACTCATATATGATTTAAGCCACTCAATCAGTCATCCTCTAAAACCATCATTATTAAATTTTTGAAGTAGTATTTAAAGCCATAGTTAGATCCAGTAAAATAACTACTGTTTTAAGACTGCTATCGAGTGCACTTTATTCAGAAAAACCAGTACTGCATCCTGGTTTGGGGTGAGAAGTAACAGATTGTAGCATTTCCAAAAATCACCCTTCCTCCGAAAATTAAGAATCGAGTAAATGGGAAAATTATATCTTCTCCCTAGCTACAGGCGTACCTGCCGTAGTTGTTCGCCGGACGCCTGACGTTTTGTTATCTGGCTGTTTGTTAGGTCCTGGTCATCACATTTTTGTTAATCAATTATAATTATTGAGATAAATCTGGTAATCTTTTTCACAACTATGTTACTAATTCCATCAATTCCGCATGCATTTTCAAGGTATTAATTGTAAATATTGTAGTAATTTGGAATAAGAATAATTAAAATATGATTAATATATGAAGATGAATTCTGCCTACCTAGCAGACGAACCATATTTGCTCCATTTAATAAGTTATTCTCGTATGATACTTAAAGAAAACTGTTACTAATTTCAGCATCGTTAACTATTATCAAATGATAGACCTTGCGTTAGTCTCAGTTTTATTTTTCCCTAGGATATCATTCACAATATGCCATTGCTCATTTCATGCATATTTCATTCGTATCCATGGTTTAGTTTTGTTTTTGTTTTACCTTTTTTAATTTTGTATAGATCTAAATAATAATTTGGTTTATTTATGATTATGGAGACAGCGTTTGAAGCAAAAATAAGAGAACAAAGAGACATCCATCTTCGGCGAGAATTACCCCTAGACCACACCGGAGAGAAATGTGAGAGTAGTGGAACTTCCTTGGCGATAAACTTATGTGGAATGTATTTTTGGTGTGACACTTGTCGTGTCGAAGAAGTGTTCGATTAAAATTCATTTGATTTACCAGATGCTATGTAAGATATATGCATTGTACAATTTTCATTCCATCCAGTTTTGCATCCGTTTGAGAAAAACCTCTTAAAATTGGTTGCTAAATTCATACTTTCCTCCACCAGTTCAACGAGTCGCTTTATTTGTTTTGAGCTGGAAATTTTGAACCTTAAGATATAAGTAATTAACACTAAATACGTTTTACACCATTCCAGTTAAAACACAAAGAAAACTCACGTTTTTACTTGTTTTTCCATTAGTGTCGTTCACAAAATCCAAGTCGCCTTCTTTTGTCGTGTTACTCGTCGTTTTGGTGTAGTAAATCGACTTTCGGAATACCGATACACGACAAGTGTCACACAAAAAATACGTTCCACATAAGCTTATCGCCAGAAGTCGTTTTATGGCTAAAATGACTACTTTACCGACAATCGTAATACCGACATCACACAGACGTTTCGACACAAGTCGTTAATCGACTTTCGTAATCGGGGTGAATATTTGACAGACTGGAAAAGCATGGTCTAGTAATCAACATCGCTAAATGCACTTTCGGCGTCGAAGAAATAGAGTACCTGGGATACTGGATCTACAAAAACGGCATCAGACCACCGCATAGTAAAGTAGAAGCCATCCGCAGCATAGAGAAGCCGAAACACTTCAAAGAATTACGGTGCTTCTTTGGGATGATTAACTTCTACAGACTATTCTTGCGAGAAGGGTCTAAAGGCGACAAAAAAAAATCCCATGGCAAGCCTTTGAAAAGTGCAAAGAACATCTGGCGAGTGCAGCAACACTAGCTCACTACCAACCAAATGCACCTCTCTTTCTGACAACAGATGCTTCGCATTTCGCCATAGGTGCAGTCCTCGAGCGTCCATAAATATGCCAACTGCAATCCCCAAGACGAACTTGCAGCGGGACAAGTCGAGGATAGGCAATTGAAGTCATTAGTTGAAGCCAAAGACAGCAATCTCAACTGGCAGAAACTTGTGACAGAAAACGGCAGGTATCTATACTGCGATACGTCAACGCAAACCATAAGACCATACGTTCCAGAGACGCTCAGACGCCGAATATTCGACACCATACACCGGTTATCACACCCCAGCGATCGAGCTACAGCGAAACAGATAGCACAGAAATTTGTCTGGCTAAGTATGCAGAAGGACATACATAATTAGGCACGTACGTGCGTAGCATGCCAAAGCTCAAAAGTTCACCGACACACTAAGAACAGTCCTACAGCATTTCCCGTTCCAGACAATCGTTTTGATTCGAAGTCGTCCATCTAGACTTAGTACGCCCTCTGCCCAACTCAGATGGATTTCGATATTTCCTCACTATGGTGGATCGTTTCTCCAGATGGCCAGAAGCTGTACCCATCGTCATTCAAACGGCAGAAGAGGTTGCTGATGCATTTTATACCAACTGGATAGCGAGATTCGGTGCTCCGAAAACAATAACAACTGACCAAGGTTCTCAGTTCGAATCCGCATTCTTCAAAAGACTCCTGCGACTAGTAGGCTGCAACCGTATTCGAACGTCAGCATATCATACTGCAGCAAATGGTTTAGTTGAACGATGGCACCGATCTCTGAAAGCAGCAATAATGTGTCACAATAACAAGATAAATTGGTCTGAACTACTGCCAACTATAATGCTCGGACTGAGAACATGTTTCAAAGAAGACCTTCAGGCATCGTGTGCCGAGATGTTGTGTGGAACAACCCTTCGTGTTCGTGGTGAACTCTTCATCGATGAACCGGAGGACGACAACACAGAAATCTCCACCATAAACCGGCCCGTATCATGTTGTAAAACGTATTTCAAAGCAATTATATACAATCGTCGTAAGCTGCAAAGAAATAAATGTATCAACGGAGCGATTGAAACCAGCCTACATCACACATCAAAACGAACCAATTCCACCAACACCAATTCTGGAGGGTGATATGTAGCGACCAAGAATGATGTATTACAGATTACGCATTGCGCATGTCCGCCATGTTTGTTTACTTTTCTGACATTTCGCCTACATCACAGGTGACAAGAGCATATTATTTCCTTGTGATGGAAGTAGACTTTGGTATATAATTTCTACTATTCTAGAATCTACAATTCGAAATGGGTACCTATGTTACTATATTTAAGTCCATACTTACGTTAAAGTATGATGGTTAATCAAGGATAAGTATAGAATTATGCTATTATACTACTGCTCCAACCGTTAAACAACAATCCATAGTCGTACATTCATCCAGCTACATGTATTAAGATGCAATATAAATTAAAGCAGGACATGAGGATATAATTGCAAGTTTGTTGCAAGAAACTGCAGCCCCTCTAATACTTCCTGAGTCGCTCGACTCGATTCGAATACAATTTTGTTCTTTTTAGATCAGGTGTAGGTGCCTCAGTGAAAATGTTGTTGTGAAGTAACTGATGCAGAAGAGGTTACAAGGGGTGATGGTGTTGTTGAAGAACTCATCGAAGTCGTAGAGTATAGTTTGGATCGTTGTAGGGAATTAGTTACTCAAGGAGCTAATGTAACCAGTCCTCCGAGGTTTCTTTTTGGTATCATCTGATTCTTGAGCAACAAAGCACCGAAATTCTATGAACGGATATGATTGTGCGAGCATTGAAAGCACGGTTTAATGATATATTCTGCAATTACCAAACAAAATCTTTAACAAATATGACAGAATTCATCAAATTGAAGATTTAAAACAGGAGATGTAAGTTAATAAGGATTATAAAAGCCAACAGAATCAAGTGCAACACCTTGAAGATATTTTTGAAAGAGGCAATGGGGACCATTTCTCGTCTTCAACGATTTTTTTAAAAAAATACAATGAAAAATATATCCCTTATTCATCACTTTTATTCAATGCATTGTGATAAAAATAACACATTACACATTTAATAACACTTTAGAAAATACAAATGGAATGTTAAAATATTATTTTACTTCATAGTAACCCATTTGTGTTGACCTGTATGAATGCCTCTCACTGCTTGTTCAAAATAATTTAAATAACAACTCCAATCAGGCAAAAAATTGTTATAACATTTTAATAATTCAATTAAGAATATATTAAAATAAGTTTTTCTTCTTGACACAATTTTAAAACACTATTAATCTTAGCAAAAAGACAAACATAAGTTATATTTCTTGCAATTCGTATGGAAATTACACAGAGCTGTCATATCGGGTGTCGCCTGTGACCAGAGATGAAGTATTAAAGAGATAGTCAACTTCTACCTCTCTTGCCCCTTGATTTCATCTGACAGCGTTTTTTATAAAATGTTCACAGACAGTGTTTGTGAAAACGATTGATCAGAGAGCAACTGCAGGCTGCTCTAAAGCCTTAAGAAGTGTGCGTGAAAATAAAGTAGTATGCGTGCGTTTAGAGCAAAATTGTGGTGAAACGCGATGTGCAAGGGGTTTTCCACTGGAAGGACGACTATCTCGGTGTACATGATTTCTGCCTGTGACGTAGGCTGCGTAGAACGAACGAAAATTGAACTCCTTATTGCGTAATCTTCTATCTCTCATTCCTGTGTAGCGACAGCGCTGTCATCTGTCAGTCCACAGTGGATCACCGCCAAATTCGATACAAAGTTTGGAAATAAATGTATATATGTAAATAGAAAAGGATATCAAATAGAAAACCCAGCTATAATTAAAAACTGATTTGAATCCTTTGTTCACTCTGTTGTGAAGTATCAAATAAATAAGTGCGTTCTAAATAAAAGCATAGGCCCTTAGTAATAAAGGAATTTAAACTCGAGTTTTACGTAAACTCGAGCTTAACACGAAATCCGCAGTAATAAACGAGCAACCCACTTCTAAAATCGACAAATATTTAGATGTGGCCGAGTCGTATCTAAGTCGAATTTAAAGTGACAGTTTAATGTTTCAAAATGAGTGTCAAAATAAGCTGTGCTAGCTGCTGACAGGTTGTGCTAGCTCACAATAGCGAATATGACAGGTTTATTCACAATGATTACGTTAAATTTGTGTTTTGTTAAAACTGATTTATTACTACGGAAATTTAAAAGTACCTTAGCTACACCTAACAAAATTCGACTTTAGAAGCGACTTTATGATTTTCTATTACTAAGGGCCATAGACTTTATATTTTCCCACATAGGTACATGTAACGACAGTGCTGTCATCTGTCAGTCCATAGTTAATCATAGCAAAACTTAACTTGTTTATAATTTCGACAAAGGAATTTTAATTGCCTTTTTTTCAGCTCTCTTTTGAAATGTACAAAATTACAAAATGAAATGTACAATTGTAATCCATCTGGGTCAATTTTCTGTTTCCAGAATTTGTAACACTTCGGATAAATTTCTGGAAAATTTAGGCATTAGAATCTTTCGCAGTTGCTTCTTCCCAGAATACATCCTTCCATAACCTGAATATGCATGTATGTACATATGTATGTATGTAGCTTTAAACCTGGGTTTTAATTATCTAAAGTGATTTGTGTTGGTTTTGGTTAATTATCAAAGGCTTCGTAAATATTCGTTCGATTGTGTAGTGCGATATCACATACATATGCACATTTTTCATCCAATATAAACAAATGAAGAATTAAAGCCAAGCAATTATACCACAGACACGATCCACCGTCCCAAAAACGTTCCCAAACTGTTGTAAATATTACCAAATACACCAACGGAATGGAGAGTGATGCTACTTGATTGAAACCTCTTGGGGTGAGAAATAGTATGGATTTTTCTCACCTCACTTGCATTCAAGAATACACATTTTGATGTGAGGATACAAAAATATGTGATCTGACAATTTGTCACTTCGCCTAAGAGAATGGGGGTGAATATTTCGATGCTAAGTTCCACTTCACAATTTGTAGTTAAGAAACGGCGACCATGTATTTCGCTGTCGAACATTTGGAGTTATGTTTATATGTGCACTAGATGGAAGGTTTGGGAACTGGAAGTTTTGGTTGGAAATCGCAATCAAAATTGACTACACGAAAGAATCTGTTATAATAATTATATGGTTAAGAGGGGTTGTAAAGATGAGACAAAGAATTAAGCATAGTCGTAATCCCAAATTGTAAAAAATATTTGTTTTTGTTCACAATCAAATTCTTAAATCGCTTTTAACTAGAATGGAATTTGGTATAAGTCCAAGGGACTATCACGTGCCACATCAATTTCTCCATTAGTATAAGTAATGTATTCATATGTACATGTAAATAAATCGGAATTCTACTGTTCAATGTTGCAGCGGTAGCAAAGCATGATTTGTTTGGAAGTGTACTACAAAAGGTTGCTGGCATCATATCATTTTATATTGTAGATTTGTTCATTGTTTTCATTGTCTGCCAGCCCTCCGTACAGTATAACAGGGAAGTTTGTAGGTTTTTCTTTAAATCGTTAGTAGCTATGCCTTGTAGCATTTAAAATATTCTGAAGCGGAATTTGATTAATTTGTTACATTGTTTATCGTTGCGCTGTATGTTGATATACACGTTTTGTACAGTATGTATATTTATAATTAGAATTTGTGTACTAATATATATAATGAATTTATAGAAATTTTGAAAATAATGTGGAAAATTGTCTATTATTTTCCAGATATGTATTTCAAGAAATGGGAAATTTCTACGTAAAAACACTGATTCTGTTTGACGGTTTATGGCCTCGGATTATCCAACTTAATTTACTGTGATTAGCGTTCCCTGAATTCTCTTAACAAATAATGTTACTAATGTTGAACAGATGGCTCTGATTCTCCTTATAAGAAAAAGGTTGTGGAGTTTTAAAGCGATTTAAAAATTTGATTGTGAACATAAATTATTTTTATACAATTGGAGATTTCAACTACGCTCAAAACAATGGGTTATGGTGTTGGCTCAACAATAGAGGTCCGACTAATGTATATTATTTAATTCAGCGTTTGGTATTATAATATCAGTTTAGTGTTTATTTTTCATATCATCCAATGTCTAATATTGGTCATTTGGGGATGGGTGATGGTGTGGTAACCGCTTTAGCCTCGACGATGACTGCTATCGATGGGTTCTGGTTGAAGCCATGCAGATTTAGCGCATTGAGGTATCGTTGTCCAGGAATGGTGTTTATCAGGTTTCTGATTGCCTCTTTAGGATGGTTGCTGGTGTCTAGAAGCTGCTTTCTGAACAGCGTCTGATGCGTGCTTCGTCGTATGGATTCTTGTAACTGTGGTGCTTTCAACGGTCCCTGTACATATTCGCAGTATTTTCCTATCGAAAATTGTGAGCTTCGCCATGCTGGTTTTAGATATGGTGTGCCATATTGGGAAGACGTACGTTAAGATGGGTCGTATTAATTGCTTGGGGAGTAGCAGATTTGTGCGCTGGCTTAATCCATTTTGTTTAAGCATCAAAGGATAGATGCGATGGAAGCATCCGTTGGCCTTCTTAAGGCTGCCGTGTGGATGTTGAAGAGCATCGGTCCCAGATTCGAACCTTGCGCAACGCCTGCCTTGGTGCTCCGCTCAGTTGATTGGCTGCCTTTCACTTGAACGTATAATCTTCTGGAATGTAGAAAGCTATAGACTATTTTGTAGATAAGTCCATCTATCCAGACCGGTTCGAAGACCTTTTCAACATCCAGGAAGCAGGCATCGACGACTTCGTATTTGTTCAGGACAGCTACAACATAGTGGTGGAACTTCATTATGAAACTCTGATGTCTAGAAGCAGATTTGTTAATGCGATCACAGGTAGTGAGTAGCGTAGTTCATACAAAGTTGTATTTTGATTTTCATGAAGCGCCATCTGTTAGTTGTTAGACGTTAGACACAGACGACTTACTCCATTACAACATTTTATTATAACATTTCGATGCTAAGTTGTACTTCTGTAGTTGAGAAACGGCGCCCATGTATTTTGCGATTGAACATTGTCAGCCGTATTAATAAACACCAAATAGCGACAAGTTAGTACTAACATGTGTTAACTTGTAATTCTTATTAATAAGCGTCTGTTAGCTTTCACTGACATTTGATAACGAGCGGATAACTTAATTCACCGAATGCGGCGTATTAAGAGCGGGTAACTATTTATTTCCAGGAGTTGGTTGTCAAAATTGACGGCTGACGGTAAATTGTGTTAAATGTGTTATAAAATATGTTTATTAATAACAAAGGTTATCAAACGAATAAGTTCACTATCCGTGAGCCAGCTAAAATATGTTTTAAGTAGCGGATAGCATTTCTATTAATACGGCTGTGTGAGTTTATTTTCGAAGAGAGTGTTCCAGTTTCTATTATAGATGAATTTGCTCCTGAATATTCCTATAAAACTGTACTAATTGAGAAAGTATCTAGGTTTAGGAACTGGAAATTTATATCGGAAATCGCAGCCATAATTGACCTAAGCTTTTATCCGATCCGAACGAAAAGTACACGTGTACCCGAAAAAATCTGTTTTAAGGATGGGACAAATGGAATTTGGTTCAATTTCTTTATGCGAACAAAAACCCTACAAATGTAGCGACAGTGCTACCATCTGTCAGTCCATAGTGGATCACTGCCAACTTCGATACACAGTTTGGAAGTCAATGAATATATGTATATAGTTAATATGTAAATAGAAAATGATCTCAAATATAAAACCGAAGTGTTATTAAAAACTGATTTGAATCCTTTGTTCACTCTGTTGTGAAGTATTAAATAAAGAAGAAGTGCGTTCTAAAGTAAAGCATAGACTTTTATATTTTCCCACATTGGTGACCTCGACGTCAGATAAAATTGTGTATTATCTTAAAAAAAAAAAGTGATGAGTAGCAACGATGACAACAACCGAAGGGTGCTAGCCATTCCCGGAGTGAACCGAAAGTTGAAGCTGGCAGAAGTGGCTGATAAAATTGTTGAGGTAATAGAACCATCAACCAGTTCTATCATGGAAGCAACAACATGCAGTTCGTCCACGCCCACAAACGAATACAGCCATACTATCTCCATGCTGAACGAGATCCATCACCGATTAGCTAACTTGGAGACAAATCGCAACAACAGTCGTCGACGCATTCGATCCCGTACACCAAGTCGTAACCGCCATCGCATTACATCAGCAAACACAAACGGATGCAAAATTCGGTTGAGGAGCGCGGAAATGCAACGCCCCATGCAAGTATTTCCCCAAGGCTACGAAAAACTAGAGTCCTCGTTGCAATGCCAGGCGGAAAGCAAACGAGCGTCAAAAGAAACTCCGCCTACACGTCATCGATCAAGCTTCAAAAACTGCGTTCCTCATCGACACCAGAGCGGACATCTCAGTGCTTCCTCGTTCCTTTGGCAAACAAAACGCAGTAACTGATGTCAAGCTTTACGCTGCGAATGGTACACCCATATGTACATACGGTGACAAATTGCTGTACCTCGACTTAGGACTGCGACGACGACTTAAATGGCGTTTCATAATCGCTAACGTATCGCGACACATCATCGGAGCAGATTTTCTGACGCAATTGCACTTGCTCGTCGACATAAAAAACCAACAAATTGTCGATGGCACGACGCGCTTGGTAACGCGAGCAAAAACAGCCCTATCGTCAGAAAGCAGCGTTCACACAACCGGAGGTGAAACCCAGTTCCCCAGTTAGTGCGATCGTACCCTGCCTTGACCAATCTGGCTCTCGCAAGGAAGAACTCGAGCCATAAAGTACGACATTACATTGTCACACGGAGGTTACCACCGGAAAACTGTCTATAGCCCGAAAAGAATTCGAATTCATGGTCGAACAAGGCTATTGTCGCCCATCAGATAGCCCTTGTGCAAGTCCCCTTCACTTGGCACAAAAGAAGGATGTAACATGGAGACTATCGCAGGTTAAATGCAATCACCCAACCGGATACATTCATCACATTCATGATGCGTTACCAGTCATGAAATGAAAGAACGAGTTCTCCAAGATAGATCTCGTGCGCGTCTACAACCAGATCCCAATGGCATCGCGAAAACCGCAGTCACACTCCGTTTGGCTTATTTGAGTTCCTTGTGATAACATTCGGCATGAAAGACGCATCGCAAACAAGTACTAGCTGGACTGGAAGATTTTTGCTCGTGTTACATCGACGATATCTTCGTTGCATCTGACAACACTGAAGAACACCTTCAACACCTAAGGACAATATTCTATGGACTGGAAAAGCATGGTCTAGTAATCAACATCGCTAAATGCACTTTCGGCGTCGAAGAAATAGAGTACCTGGGGTACTGGATCTACAAAAACGGCATCAGACCACCGCATAGTAAAGTAGAAGCCATCCGCAGCATAGAGAAGCCGAAACACTTCAAAGAATTACGGTGCTTCTTTGGGATGATTAACTTCTACAGACTATTCTTGCGAGAAGGGTCTAAAGGCGACAAAAAAAAATCCCATGGCAAGCCTTTGAAAAGTGCAAAGAACATCTGGCGAGTGCAGCAACACTAGCTCACTACCAACCAAATGCACCTCTCTTTCTGACAACAGATGCTTCGGATTTCGCCATAGGTGCAGTCCTCGAGCGTCCATAAATATGCCAACTGCAATCCCCAAGACGAACTTGCAGCGGGACAAGTCGAGGATAGGCAATTGAAGTCATTAGTTGAAGCCAAAGACAGCAATCTCAACTGGCAGAAACTTGTGACAGAAAACGGCAGGTATCTATACTGCGATACGTCAACGCAAACCATAAGACCATACGTTCCAGAGACGCTCAGACGCCGAATATTCGACACCATACACTGGTTATCACACCCCAGCGGTCGAGCTACAGCGAAACAGATAGCACAGAAATTTGTCTGGCTAAGTATGCAGAAGGACATACATAATTGGGCACGTACGTGCATAGCATGCCAAAGCTCAAAAGTTCACCGACATACTAAGAACAGTCCTACAGCATTTCCCGTTCCAGACAATCGTTTTGATTCGAAGTCGTCCATCTAGACTTAGTAGGTCCTCTGCCCAACTAAGATGGATTTCGATATTGCCTCACTGTGGTGGATCGTTTCTCCAGATGGCCAGAAGCTGTTCCCATCGTCACTCAAACGGCAGAAGAGGTTGCTGATGCATTTTATACCAACTGGGTAGCGAGATACGGTGCTCCGAAAACAATAACAACTGACCAAGGTTCTCAGTTCGAATCCGCATTCTTCAAAAGACTCCTGCGACTAGTAGGCTGCAACCGTATTCGAACGTCAGCATATCATCCTGCAGCAAATGGTTTAGTTGAACGATGGCACCGATCTCTGAAAGCAGCAATAATGTGTCACAATAACAAGATAAATTGGTCTGAACTACTGCCAACTATTATGCTCGGACTGAGAACATGTTTCAAAGAAGACCTTCAGGCATCGTGTGCCGAGATGTTGTGTGGAACAACCCTTCGTGTTCGTGGTGAACTCTTCATCGATGAACCGGAGGACGACAACACAGATATCTCCACCATACACCGGCCCGTATCAAGTTGTAAAACGTATTTCAAAGCAATTATATACTTCAAGACAATTATACACTTTAAGACGAACCAATTCCTGAAGCACATCCAACCCGAAGAGCAGACTCCACAGCTACAGTCACATCCAATGACACTCCTCCAGACATCGAATTCCTGCAGAATCGTCAGCAAACATTCACACTCCAAACTTATCCACCAGCCAAATTGATTTCGCTGACACCAATTCGGGATGGAGAGATGTAACGACAGTGCTGTCATCTGTCAGTCCATAGTTGATCACCGCGAACTTCGATACACAGTTTAGAAATCAATGTATATATGTATGTATATAGGTAAATAGAAAGGCATCTCAGCTACAAAACCGAACTGTAATTTAAAACTGATTTTGAATCATTTGTTCACTCTGTTGTGAAGTAACAAATAAAGAAGTGCGTTATAATTAAAGCATAGACTTTTATATTTCCCACATTAGTAATTAATGGTTGTCGAAAATGATTATCTTTTTACTGTCCACAAGTTCCATAGGACCATTACAAAAACATCGAATAAGTATGGTTGTTTTCATAAACGTCAGAAATCTGCGCTAGTGCAATCGCATTTCTTTTCTCATGCGGTTATGAACACACACACGGTGCAGAGTGTCTGCAGGCTTGCCTTAGTACAAAGTTACTGCAATTCACCTAAGTTAGTATGTAAATCTGCATCAATGAACATGGATAACGCAGTCCTTGTTAGTCTGACGTTTATGAAAACAACCTATATCCAAACATCTTTTGATCTGAAAATAAAACTAATGACGAAATGATTACTTCAGAACCTATAAAACTAGCTTCGTTATGCTCAGTTTCACAGTGAAAGTTTCAACTGTTCAGCTAAGCCTTAAACCGAGTTAAAATATTTGGTTTAATTTCTATGAACTTCGTTTATGTAGGTAGGAAAGTTTAAAGTAAATGCAGGAATACCTCCCAATGAAAGACTATTTTTTACTGATTTGACTTTAACCTTAATCTACTTTAAGATAATACACTTCTCTGTTTGAATCAGAGATAAAGTAGTAATGAGATGGTTAATGTCGTCGGCGCCGACCCACCAATCTAAGAAATAACAACGCTGGTCTTTGTGCTGAAGTTTCTTCTCTAAATTCCATTACATATATATTCGATATAAATTTCATACTTATAGTTCCGATGGGTTTCTATTTGGGCGGCTGACGAAATGTGAATGACAGATGCCAAACTGGTCGAAATTATTTGGTTTTCGACACGATACGCCATCTTGTCGAATAAATGTCAAATTGTCTCTGTTCGCTTTTCGATAAAACTCACGTCATCGTTACATTTAAGTTGTTTATTTCCGGCACCCCACCGCCGTGAGGCGTCAGAGTCTCCGCTTAAAGCCTCACCTACTCCTACCTCGCCTTTACCCAATACAGCTAGTTTCACAGCCGGCATTCGCAGTATCCCAGTCGCCGTCTTAACATCCGCCAAACGAAGTTGCCCATCCGAACCAGGAAATGTCTTAACAGATTGAACGAATCGCTCCCAGCATCCTCCGGTATGAGGGTTGAGAGGCCAGTTGAAAACCTACTGAATCCCTTTCGAAGAGAGCTCCCTTTGAATGGCGTCCGTGTCGAAGATGTCGTTGTTCACTAGCTCCTTCGGATAGGGGTTAGAATATATCCGAGGTAAGGCAACCCTGTCGTAAGAGGCGACAAAAAGCCATAATTTGTTAACACAAACAAATTTTTTTAAAATGATGCAATGCAATGAGCAAAACTAACGGAAGTATTACCCCAGGTGGAATGCCAGTTACACTGGAAAAGCCACACTCTTTTGAGTCAGGCTCTACGGATTCGGGGGAGAGCCAGTTATTGCGTTTGATTGGAAAAAGTTCAAGGGTAACAAGATCCACCACCATCACGATCAACTAAAAAAATCATGGGCGCATTAGCGCCAGTTAAAATTACTGTGTCCAAAACACAAGTAATGACATCTCCAACGAGGCCGCATTCGCCACTTCATGACGAACATGCCTTAGCGAGACTCAAACTGCTCGAACAAGAGAATGCAGAACTTCGGACTAAGGTCACTAGCATGGAAGCTCTCTGCGAAGAACTGGGCTCTGATGGAGCTTAGTAAACTAAAAATAGAAAATACGGAAAGGCAAGAAGTCAAGCCCGAAAAGAAACAAAATGCAAATATGGAGTACCTCACGGATGAAGAAGAACTCGATCGCGAAACGGACTAGTTAACAAAAAGGCGACCAGGCCAAAAACGAAAGGCCGGATGCTCACCAGAGGTCATCGATAGGAAAGAAGGTGGGCCAAAAACAAATAACAGTGCTAACAACGAAAGAGAGCAACTGAAGGCACGACCACTGCCTCCAATTAACGTATTTGGAATTGCGGAATACAAAGAGTTGACCACTATACGATCCGAATATAGACTATCATCGCGAAACAATAGTACATGAAAGATAACCGTAAAAGACTCCGATGGCTACAAAGCAATTTCACAAAAACTAAACACGGAAAAGATTCAGTGGTATACATATGAAAACAAATCAGAAAGGCCTACTCGAGTCGTAGCTAGAGGACTTCATTCGTCATACCCAAAAGAAGACATTGTTGATGACTTAAAAAATAAGGGCTTAAAAATAGCTGATGCTACCAAGATACTCTTGAAAAAGAGAATCTATACAGAAGGCGTGGCAGATGAGACGTTCGATAAGAATGAAAGCATAGATATAGTCTAAAAACAATCTTGTACACACGCCTGTTAAGATTGAAGCCTAACGCAGGAATGCAAAATTAATACCTCAATGCAAGCGATTAATCACACAAGAAAGTACTGCCAAAAAACACCTCGTTGCGTTAAATGCGCAGGAGAGCACTTATCCGAAGATTGCAACACAAGCAAAGGCACATTTGCTAAGTGAAGTGGCTAAAGAGCTTCAAAAAAGATGTGACAAAATCAAGGCAAATCTGTCCCAACCACTTAAGCCAATAAAAAAAAGACATTACTGTCAACGCTTAATATAAAACAAATACAAAACAACGGAAGAGTGTAGTTACAAAACCGAAGGCTCAGCAAGCACAGTCGGAAACGAAAGAGTAAAGTCGGCTAAATCATCACTCATTGGAGTGAAAACATTTGCCGAAACAGTAGCAGCTTCGAGTGAGAGTAGTAGTAAGCCCCTAGATCCCGTTTCTCATACTCTCTCTATTATTCTGCAAAAACTTGAGGAGCAGAGTCGGGCGAACAAATTTATATTTGAGAGACTTTTGATTCTAGAAACTAACATTAACAACAAAAATAATCGAGCATGAATAAGTCAGTAAGAATTTTGAACTGGAATGCGAACGGACTGCTGCAAAAGCTTGACGAACTAGAGCTTTATATTCGGGAAAAACATATCGACATATGTTTGATTTCTGAGACACACCGCGCAATAAAATTAAACAATACGAGCATGAAAACACATTTATTAGTCTTTAGTCTTTATAATCGGTGGAGATTTCAATGTGAATCATTCCTTTTGGGCATCATGAACCATCTCCCAAAAAGGCAGAACATTGTATAAGGCCGGTATGAAACTTAGCTGGACCTTTACTCGACAGGAAAGCCTACGGATTTCACAAAAATACCAGACGTCGTTGACTTCTGCGTTATGAAGGGTATTTCACGAAACTATTTAAAACTGGAAGAAAGCTTTGATATCAGTTCAGATCATTCTCCAATTATATTGACTATGAGCGATACGCTCGTAAAAAGGGAAGCGACGTCTACATTAACTAATCATCGTATAAATTGGCAAGCATTTAGGACCTACTTGCAAGATCATGTTGAACTTATGATACCGCTGAGAACCCCATACGACTTAGAAATTGAACTTGACAACTTGATAGTAAATACACAGTGTTCCGCATGGAGCAGTACACCACGCTTACTATACCCACCGGAAATAAAGGAAATTGTAAAGGAAAAAAGAAAAGCACACAAGAAATGGCAACAAACCCGCTCGCTACAGCATAAAACTGGTCTTAACCAATTGTGTAATCTGTTGAAGGCGAAAATCAAAGCGTTCAAAATCTGGAAAAAAGAAACCAACTACTCACTCTGGAAAGCGGTAAAGGGATTTAAAAACCCTGAGGCACATAACGCGCCAATCCGGAAGAATAGAGACGAGTGGGCGAAAGAAGATAAAGAGAAAGCTAATCTCTTCGCAGATTACATGGAGGAAACGTTTAAACCATTCGACGGTCAAACGCTCCTTGCCAGATACAATGGACCTGACGTACATGACGAACTATTACATAATGAGATGTGTTACCTTGTCAGAGCTTAAGGAAGTAGTAAAAAAGCTCCTGGTTATGATTTAATTACAGGAGAAATTCTTAAAGAGTTACCCAAGAAAGACCTTCTTAAGTTACTCTACATAATTAATGCCGCCATTAGACTAGAACATGTCCCTAGACAATGGAAGGTGGCAGAATTTATAATGGTACTAAAACCCGGGAAACCACCAACGGATAAAAAGTCATATATACCAATTTCACTTTTCCCGATAATGTCTAAGGTTTTTGAAACTACTACTTAGACGTTTAAGTATAATTGTGGCAGAAAAACAGCTAATTCCAAATCACTTATTTGGTTTTAGAAGTAAACATTCAACTATTGACCAAGTACATCGTATAACTGATGTAGTAGAAAAGGCATTTGAACAAAAGCTCGTTTGTTCAGCCGCACTTATTGATGTTTCCCAAGCTTTTGACAAAGTTTGGCACCAAGGCCTGAAATCTAAACTTAACCGATCCCTACCGGGGAAACTTTTCAGTATTCTAGCGAACCATCTCTGTAGACTCTTCCGAGTAATATCTGGGAGACTCTTCCGAGTAAAACACGGAAGTGAATATTCTGCCTTTAAAAATGTAAATGCTGGTGTACCGCAAGGGAGTGTTCTTGGCCCTCAGCTATACCTGCTGTATACGAGTGATTTACCACAAGAAGAACACACTGTTCTAGGCACATTTGCTGACGACACCGCTATTTTGGTAACTGCCAAAATGGTAGAAGAGTCTACATCAAAATTACAACGTGCACTGGATCAGATACACGAATGGATGAGCTTCTGGCGAATTGTCCCTAACGAAGGCAAATCTGTTCATATCAATTTTACTTGTAGGCACGTTGATAACTTGCCAGTCTTTCTAATTCGTGTCCAAGCACCTTTCGGTAATGAAGCGAAATACCTAGGGATGACTCTTGACGTAAAACTCAAGTGGAAAGAACACGTTAAAAAGAAACGTGCAGAACTTGACAAAACATACAAAGATATGTACTGGCTTATTGGTAAGCACTCCAAGCTAAGTATTGACAACAAATTGCTTGTATACAAGCAAATCCTAAAACCAGCTTGGACGTATGGCTTACAACTTGGGGTTTGTAACAAAGCAAGCAATATGAATATTATACAGACTTTTCAAACCAAGGTGCTTAGAACTATTGTAAATGCACCATGGGATATCAGAAACGACGATATCCACAGAGATCTAGAAATTTTACCAGTCCAAGATGAAATAAAAAAAAACTCGCTTTCAAACATAAGCGCCGCCTGGAAGAGCATACAAACTCTGCAGTTTATTTGATCCTTGAGTAAACTAACGTCTTGCGACGACTGCCCCTACTGTCAGGCATGTGAACATTGCGTACCAGCGCTTTTCCGTTCGGCGGCGTATGGCATCACTCACGGGTCCGAAATGGTCTCACGTAAAGCGTGAGTCGATCCTCTGGCAACTGACCCATGATTGGTAGAAGCGGCTTAGCCCCCCTTATAAAAGTGTGCAAAAGGTAATGTCAGCTTTGTCGGTGACATTCCCTTTTGCACTCCTTTACTGCAGAGCGAAGACTAGGCGCCCAGAATCGTTGGCGTATTTCGTTTTGATGTTTGAGGCGACAATGATACTCTCTCACGAGTAGCTTAGTTATGGCGTGGTTCTTTGGCAAGATGATGGGTCTCCGGGTTTAAAACGGCACTGTTGTGGCGGCGTCTATTCGTCCTAAAACTCGCAAGAGCCCGCTGTCTTTCAAGTACGGTGTCAATCTATAGAGCTGGCTGCCTTTGGCTATCGGTGGCTTCCGGCGCAAGTTGACGATGTCATCGCTGTAAACTTCCTTCTGTGCCTGACGACAAATCCATCCCTCTGCTTCTTTGATCTCTGTAGCGCTCAATTCGCCTCGTTCCGCTGTCTTGCGTCTGCAGTTATTGATGAAGCGAATTAACCGCGCCATAGTTCTTCGCGTCTTAAGAAAAATGGGAAATTTAGATGGATCTAGAAGCTCGTATCTCCTCCTTTGGGTCTTGATTGGCGATGTCATCTGGCTGTTGTGGCCACTTTGTTTCTGGCAAATTTAGAACGCTGGGTCCCTTTATCCACTTGGATTCAATTTGGACGGTACCCAGCGCCATTGACTGATTCATCCATTGAGTCGCTCCAGAAAACTCGTTCAGATATATGTATATCGTGACATTCGATCACGGAATTGCAATTGCATGATGTCTCGATTCACCCGGGGGGAGTTCAGGCGGAATACAAACTCGTCTTCCCTGTTATCCCAGCACATACCCAGGACCTTGTCGGTACTAGTTACGGATTCCATGTTCATATCAACCATTATGTTTTCTCTTTCCATACCATCAGAAGGCGATAAGCTTCAAAGCACATCCGTTGAGTTGGATGCGAAGTTACGGAGTTCGAAATCAGCTTCTTTATGTATCTTGATGACTTCCTTCGTAACATCGACGGCTTCTGCTACGTTGTCAAAGCTGTCAACGTAGTCGTCCACATAATGGTGACTTATGATGACTTCGACAGCTCTGGGGTGTTCATCCAGGTACCTTGAGGCATTAATGTTCTTGACGTAGTTTGCTGGTCCGGGGGAGCAGGCGGCTCCAAAGGTCATCGCTTTCATCATGTACACACCGATCGGGCTGTCCTCATTTTCTTGCCAAAGGAAACGTTGAGAATGTTGATCTTCCGGGCGTATTAGTACTCGATGGAAAATTTCTTTAATATCGCCCGTTACAGCGATATGACGAATACGAAAGTTGTACAGCACCTTGACCAGTGGCACGTAGTCGTCTGGACCTTTAAGCAAGTAGGAGTTCAATGATACGCCTCCCAGTTCTGCAGCAGCGTCAAACACCAGACGGACTTTTCCCGGTTTGTTCGCGTTCTTAATCCCGAAATGAGGCAAATACAAGGTCCTGGGTGTGCGAGTTATAGAGAAATCTCCTCCATAATCTATAATAATAACAATGCCAACTTCGGCATCGTTTAAATAAACTAAACACATCCCATCAATCCCATCCATTTGCTCAACGATGAGCTCAGCCAACAAGATCAACAAGATCGGAATAAACATGAAGGCAGCCAGAAGACTACTGTCACATTTATACTTCCTGAAATGGAAGTCATCAAAATACTACAAAGACTAAAACCATTCAACGGCGAAGATAAACGGGATGTGGCTTCTTTTATATATGATGTGGCTTTCGCTGTGCAGAACATAGTACGAGGACTCATCCAAGGAAAGGCCCAGCAAGCAGTGAGAATGCTAACACCAACTACTAATTGGACAACTTTAAAATCAACCCTATTCAAGCATTTCGGACCAAAGGAATCTTATATTGCAATATATCAACAAGCTGTAAGTGTTAAGAACACAAATTTACAAATCTATTATTCTAAATTATGTGAGTTAATAGATAGAATAAATATAAAATATAATTTTGGCATGAAAATGTACAAAAAATGTTTTTTAGAATTTTTTGCTCTCAACTTAATATTCATCAGGAAAGTTTTGTTTTAAGTCGAAATATAAATAACATACAAGAAGCATATGAATTACTTACAACATACAGACATTCAAACCCACAGTACACATAATTTGTAAGTACTAGAAACAGTAATAGAAGTGAATATAGAAATCATAACAACAATAACAATAATAACAACTACTCAAATAATAATAAAAATGGTTACAATGATGTTATACGTAGAAATGTCAACAGTAATAGAAGTGAAAACAGAAATCATAACAACAATAACTATAATAACAACAATACAAATAATAATAACGCTGGTTACAATAACAATAGAAATTATAATAATCACAACAGTAACAGAAGTTACAGTAATAATAATCACAATGATAGAAACAATAGGAACTATAGTCAGAATAATAATTACAATAGAAATTCGAGAAATTCTACCAATGTTTCAAATAACAACGAAAACAACCAAGAAATAAACTTAAATAGAAACTCAAATGACAGTCAGACTAGTGACATAAATTTTCAAGTGCAGGCCTCAGAGGTCCTCTTCCAATAATAGACCTCACTATAGAAAATTAAACAATACCTATTCTAATTGACTCTGGAGCTTCAACCTCCAGTATTGACAGCAGTTGTTTAAAAACATTCCAAAGATTTAAATTAGATCAGCCTTTAGAGATAAATAGTTTAACAGGAACAATAAAAGTAACCGTACAAATTAAAACCCCTTTTCCAAAAGAATTTAATGCACCAAATAATTACAAAATGTTGTCGAAAATAGTAAATTTTTCCGGAAAAAGTTTCAAAGGCATAATAGGTCAAAATATACTCTATCCTTTGAACGTTATTGTCAATCTAGGAGAATGCTTTTTGAAGATTTTTAATGAAACCCTCTTAATCTCTCTCCTCTTAACCCTCGTAATCCAACGGCCGTTGCCGAACTGCGACGATGATGGGAACTCCAACATCCTTTTCAGAGTACTACCAGTCAGAGTATACAACGACAGTACGATGGTACGAACATTGGCACTGTTGGATGATGGCTCCTCCGTCTCGATCATAACCCTGAACCTCGCCCAGCGCCTGTGCCTGAAAGGAAAATCCAAAGATCTGCACTTGAGATGGCTCGGAAGAAGACATCAGCCAAGAAGTCTTTCGCTGTCCACATTGAAATCAGAACTGATCAGGAGGGGGCTGATAAATTCGAGATGCCTACTCAAACTTTCGTCGCCTCGGATCAGATGTTGCTTGGTCGACCTGAAATTACTTTGGCCAACTACAGCAATGCGAGACCAGAGATACTGATACTGGACAACTGCCATCTTGGACCGCCTATGAACAGCATCGACTGCATGAAGAAAGGGCCGATTATCGCGTCACGAAGGTTGGTTGAATCGCGTATGGAAGATCATCATCTGACGAAGAGAAAAGCGTAAGTCAGGGGAACGTACTCTACAGCAGCCAGTTGCCATAAAAAGAGTCAAGATTGGATAGCCTTGTCGACGAATACTTCGGCATTGAATCCCTCGGAGTCAGAAAGCCCACAGAGAAGTTGATATCTGACCGGTACAAACGAGCACTGCAATTGTTAGCCGAAAACGACGGAAAGAATAAACAATCAGTTCCAGACTGGATTGCTGTGGAGGGAAGACAGCGCAACTTTGCCCGACAGCTACCAACTTGTCAAAAGGAGACTCTTGAGCCTAGAATGCCGAATGCGGAAGGATTCTGACTTCATTGCGACGTGCCGAGAAATCATCTCTAAACATTCACGTAAGGGTTATGCTGTAAAGCTGACAACATTTTTTTATATATTTGAAAATAAAACTAGAGATGAATTTTTAGATGTTCTTTATTGGATGAGGGTAACTAACGAAATGATTCGCAAATGAAAATCTATCTACTGTGTCGGTGCCTTAAACTGCAGACCAAGCAGTTTGATACGATGAATTTATCGAAGAGGATGCTTGTGTTTACACAAGTGTCTCTTCGATTAATTTTGTTTATCTCTACGACACCGATGGTGTCATAGTTGTATTACTATGGGATGGGATTGATGGGATGTGTTTAGTTTATTTTAACGATGCCGAAGTTAGCATTGTTATTCTTATAGATTGTGGAGCAGATTTCTCTATACCTACCCCCGACTTAGATTGGATTGAAGGTTTTACATTTTTTATTTCATTTAACGGTACATTTATATGGTCTAGTTGTATCTCTTCGGCACATATTTTGTTTGTAATTTTTATATTCTTACATCTCTGTTTAAGTATAAAATACATAATTATTATATAGATACAAATAACTAATACAGTGGAAATACCAATGGTATTCCGATTATTCTTATATTCAATCATTTTTATCTTGTTTTGATGTTCAATATTTCGTGTCATTAATTCCTTAATTTTAATATTGGAATCGATTATTGATATATTTAAACTTGGTTGCATTAGAAGTTTATGATTAAAAGTTTTTATTTTGTTGTTGTAAGCCTTATTGTTCAAGATTACTGTACAGTTATTGAAATTTACAAAAAAGTTTTTATAAGAATGATAAATTTTTTCATTACAATTATAGTCGATATTAGATTTAAAGTTAATAGCTAACAGTAAGCCTTGATTTATTTCTTCTACATAATATTCATCTGCATATTCTGAAGTTTCACAAGGGATACATTCAATTGATTTTTTTAAATTCCTTATGTGTTTACTTATAGGATACATTTTATTTTTGTATTTAATAACTTTTTGCTCTTTGATATTGGTTACAATAGTATTATTAGAGAAAGGTATGATTCTTAAATAATTCGTCGAAAGCTCTTCGTCTAAGAATATAGGAATGCTTATAATTATTACAAAAGTATTGGAATTATCTTTTCCAAAAATATTTATTTTGATTTCTTGGAGTTCATTTAATCCTATAAATCATTTATTTCATCAATATCGTGAATGGATCATTGACATTATTCCATTTTATATTGTCAATTAGCTTTTCTATTTCCTGATCTATCTCTAAAATATAATTAAAAAGTTTTAGTAACAAAAATTAATTTCATCTTTGTTATTTCCTGTAAGTTTATAGAACAAGGTTTTTGTATATTCTTTGTTATTTTTTATGTTTTAATTTGTTTATATATATGCTTCTACAATTTTCCTGTTATTTTGAGTTATTATGTCTAATTGTTCTGTAACTTGTTCACTATCTTCATTATCCATAGTTCCAAAAAGTAATTTGAAAACTGTTCCTATTGGATTTAATAATCCTCTTTTAGCTCTATTATTATTTAATCTTATATTGTTTTTGACACTGTGTTCATTTGAACTTAAAAGCATTTTAATATTAGTTCTGATTTTTAAAATCTTCTGATTTAAGCCTGAATCTTTTTTTATCATTTTTGTGATCTCAGTATTTTCATCGAGGATAGATTAACTAAAACAAATATTCTTGCAAATTAACTTTATGATAGATTCTATAGTAGTCACTTATAATAGGCATGTTATTGTCCTTAATTAATATTATTCCCTGGTCTTCGACAGTTTCTACTTGGATGTTACAGGTTGTTATATTGAAAAGACATATAATTATTGCCACAAACAGAAAGATTGCTTGTTTGTTAAGGTACGGTATGATCTGAAAAAACAAAAAAGAATAGAATTTCGTTGGTTTTGACTTTGTTGTTTTGTATCTTTCTTAATTTATGTAGTATTGGGTCCTTTAAAATATTTTGTCTGTCTTTTTATCCGTTTTGGATGTATTTTCAGATTTCGTTTACCCTTGCCTTTATTTATAATATTATTTTGCCGGTCTAATTTAACTTCAACTTTTCGAATTTTTGGTTTTTCTTTATGTCGTCTTTGAGCATAATTTTTAATATAGGCTTTTTCATGAGGATAGGATTTGATTGTTTTCCTATTTCTATTATGATAACTTATCCACTGATGCTTTTTGGTTCTAATAACTTATATATTTCGTTTGTATCAACATTTCTATAGGTTTTCTTTCTATTGTAGAATGTATTGTATTATTATAATACTCTGCAGCTTTAAGAATCTTTTCCGTAATATTTAAATTTGGTTCTGTAATTGTTAATATTTGAATATGTTCTAGAAGTGTGGAATGACACCTACTGATATCCGATTTTCCTGTATGACTGTTGGGAGAATTAAAATGTATTTTTAAATGCATATTTTCTACAAATTCTTTAACTTTTGCTGTGTTAAGTTCGTTGTCTGCAACTATAAGTTGAGGTTTATCAAACATATGAATATATTCTTGAAGTAAACTGACCAAGGTACCATCACTTTTCTCTGTAGTTTCTTTAACGTATAGATATTTTGAAATTTATCTATCTAAGTGAATAACTTCATTCTTATTATGTGGTGTTATAGTGTGTTGAAATTTATTATGTTTTAGGGGGTTTTCTGTCATATTTAGCTAGATTACAAGCTTCACAGTTATTAATATGTTCTGTTATAATTTCTTTTAATTATACAAAGTAATATTTTAGTTTTAATTCGGCATAATTTTCGTGAATGCCTCTGTGGTTAGTTTGTTCATGAATTTCTTTTATTTTTTCGTAACACGAGTCTTTACTGGGTAGATCTTCTGCTAAATATATACATCTTATGAATTTGTAATTTTTTACTGCGAAATGTTCAAGAAGTTTGTCTTCAAAAAGATCGAACGATTTCTTTTCTATTTCTGAATATATACCTAAGATTCCTTTAATGGGTAGATATTCTTTTAAGATACTTATCATTTCGTTATTATTTATTTCAGTTTCTGTAATAAATATTTTCTTTTTGTTATGTACTTGTTTATGATCTTGTTCTTTGTCTTTCAATAGAACAATTTGTGTTTTATATTTATTCACAATTTCTCTATTTTCTATCATTTCAATGCCTGAGTTAATTTCATTTGCGTTGATCTCAGTTTCATTTGTATTAATTCTGGGTAGTAAGTCTGCAACTTTGTTTTCTTTGCCCTTAATGTATTCTATATCATAGTTATATTCATTCAATTTGGTTTTCACCTTATCAGTTTAGAACCAGGGTCTTTAAGGTTATTTAACCAAACTAGTGGTCTATGATCTGTTTTAATTGTGCATTGAACTCCATAAAGGTAAGGCCGGAAATATTTTGTTGCCCAAACTATTGACAATAATTCTTTTTCAATTGTTGCATAGTTTTTTTCATGTTCATTGAGAGTTCTTGATGCAAACGAGATGGGATGCTCCGATAGCTTTATCTGAAGCATCAATAGTGAGAGTAAAACTTTTCTTGATGTCAGGATATCGTAATACCGGATGACTCGTAATCAAGTTTTTTTAAATTCTCAAAGGCATTTATATAATTTGGATTATTTTCATTAATCCTTTTACCTTTCTTCAGCAGTTGGTCAATGGTAGGGCTATCTTGGAATAATTCTCTATGAATTTTCTGCAGTAGCCGGTTATTCCTAAGAAGGATTTTATTTGCTTCACCGCTTTAGGTACACCCAATTTTTGTATAGTTTCTATTTTACTTGGGTTTGGTTCAATTCTTTTATCGGTCAATATATGTCCTAGATATTCAGTGTTTTTTGAAAAGAATTTACACTTGTCAATTTGTATCTTAAGGTTATGTTTTCTTAATTCTTGAAAAATTAGTTTTATATTCTCTTCCATTTCTTGTAATGAGGTAGCGAAAATAAGTGTGTCGTCAAGATATACCACGCAAATCTTATTTATATGTTTTCTAAGGATTTCATTCATCATCCTTTGAAAGGTAGCCGGGGCATTTTTCAGTCCAAACGGCATTCGTATAAACTCGTAATGACCTTGAGGGGTGCTAAATGCGGTTTTGTGTTGATCTTCCTCGTTGACCATTATTTGGTGCAAACCTTTAGCCAGGTCTAGAGATGTAAAATATTGGGCTTTCCCGAGTTTATCAAAAAGAGAATCAATGTTAGGTAGAGGAAATTTGCCTTCAAGGGATTTTTCGTTAAATTTGCGATAGTCAATTACTATTCGCCATTTATTTGTTTTAGACTTATCCATTTTTTTGGGTACGACCCAAATAGTTGCTTTATATGGAGAATTTGATTTCTTTATAATTCCTTGTTTAAGCATATCTTGTATTTGGTGTTCTACTTCATCTTCATGTATTTTTGGAAATCGATATATTTTTGAAAATATGGGTATGTTATGGTTGTGATATACTCAAATTTGAACCTTCCTTATAAAATAAATAAGTATTATTTTTTAAGACTTTTTTTAAAGAATGTATTTCTTCTTTGTTCAATTCGTCATAAAGATGATCTAAAACCAACTTCTTTTAATTCTTCTGAATAATTAATTTCTTGAGGACAGGAATAATTTACATAAATTAAGAAAGATACAAAACAACAAAGTCAAAACCAACGAAATTCTATTCTTTCTTGTTTTTTTCAGATCTTACTTCTTAAATTTTATAGGATTAAATGAACTCCAAGAAATCAAAATAAATATTTTTGGAAAAGATAATTCCAATACTTTTGTAATAATTATAAGCATTCCTATATTCTTAGACGTAGAGCTTTCAACGAATTATTTAAGAGTCATACCTTTCTCTAATAATACTATTATAACCAATATCAAAGAGCAAAAAGTTATTAAATACGAAAATAAAATCCTATCCTATCCAGATGAAAACTATGTAGAAGAAATAAATCAAGGCTTACTGTTAGCTATTAACTTTAAATCTAATATCGACCATAATTATAATGAAAAAATGTATCATTCTTATAAAAACTTTTTTGTAAATTTCAATAACTGTACAGTAATCTTGAACAATAAGGCTTACAACAGCAAAATAAAAACTTGTAATCATAAACTTCTAATTCAACCAAGTTTAAATATATCAATAATCGATTCCAATATTAAAATTAAAGAATTAATGACACGAAATATTGAACATCAAAACAAGATAAAATTGATTGAATATAAGAATAATCGGAATACCATTGGTATTTCCACTGTATTAGTTATTTGTGCGTGAATAATAATTATGTATTTTATACTTAAACAGAGATGTAAGAATATAAAAATTACAAACAAAATATGTGCCGAAGAGATACAACTAGACCATATAAATGTACCGCTAAATGAAATAAAAAATGTAAAACCTCAGGAGAGTCTCTAATCTAAGTCGGGGGGAGTTATAGAGAAATCTCCTCCACAATCTATAATAATAACAATGCCAACTTCGGCATCGTTAAAATAAACTAAACACATCCCATCAATCCCATCCCATAGTAATACAACTATGACACCATCGGTGTCGTAGAGATAAACAAAATGAATCGAAGAGACACTTGTGTAAACACAAGCATCCTCTTTGATAAATTCATCGTATCAAACTGCTTGGTCTGCAGTTTAAGGCACCGACACAGTAGATAGATTTTCATTTGTGAATCAGTTCGTTAGTTACCCTCATCCAATAAAGAACATCTAAAAATTCATCTCTAGTTTTATTTTCAAATATATAAAAAAATGTTGTCAGCTTTACAGCATAACCCTTACGTGAATGTTTAGAGATGATTTCTCGGCACGTCGCAATGAAGTCAGAATCCTTCCGCATTCGGCATTCTAGGCTCAAGAGTCTCCTTTTGACAAGTTGGTAGCTGTCGGGCAAAGTTGCGCTGTCTTCCCTCCACAGCAATCCAGTCTGGAACTGATTGTTTATTCTTTCCGTCGTTTTCGGCTAACAATTGCAGTGCTCGTTTGTACCGGTCAGATATCAACTTCTCTGTGGGCTTTCTGACTCCGAGGGATTCAATGCCGAAGTATTCGTCGACAAGGCTATCCAATCTTGACTCTTTTTATGGCAACTGGCTGCTGTAGAGTACGTTCCCCTGACTTACGCTTTCCTCTTCGTCAGATGATGATCTTCCATACGCGATCTAACCAACCTTCGTGAGCGCGATAATCGGCCCTTTCTTCATGCAGTCGATGCTGTTCATAGGCGGTCCAAGATGGCAGTTGTCTAGACCAATCAGTATCTCTGGTCTCGCATTGCTGTAGTTGGCCAAAGTAATTTCAGGTCGACCAAGCAACAACTGATCCGAGGCGACGAAAGTTTGAGTAGGCATCTCGAATTTATCAGCCCCCTCCTGATCAGTTCTGATTTCAATGTGGACAGCGAAAGACTTCTTGGCTGATGTCTCCTTCCGAGCCATCTCAAGTGCAGATCTTTGGCTTTTCCTTTCAGGCACAGGCGCTGGGCGAGGTTCAGGGTTATGATCGAGACGGAGGCGCCTTCATCCAACAGTGCCAATGTTCGTACCATCATACTGTCATTGTATACTCTGATGTCCATTTCTGGCGTTCCGCTTCATGTAAGGATTGATGGTGCTTTCTCTGGGAATTGTTAGTACCACACGGTTTTCTGACTCGACAGGTCCTTACATTGTGGCATCTATTATTCCCACGTTTAGGCCGGGTGTCGATAGTATGTAGAACGTTCCCACCTCTTGTCTTCGATGAAGTGGTACTCTGGCTCGAGGATGGCAACGATGTTTCCGTGACGATACATACTACACGGGCTAGACTGCTCCAGCAATCGTTAAAGTTCTTTATAGTCGGGAAGGGCTGTATGGCGACGCTGAACTGTACCCACTCCAATCTCTTATCTATATAATTGACCTTGCACTAGGCACTCCGTTGTTAGGATGAGACTCGACAACATTTCTCGCTTCCCCCTTGATACTTTTCTGCAACCGAAACATATTTTCTACCTTCGTGTAGCCAAACATATTCGTCGACTCTATAAAGGCTGTGGAGAACATTGGCCACTCTTCTCCACAAAATTCGGGTAGATCGTGAAGCTTACGATGCGATCCGTACATGGCTGACGTAATCGATGGCTGTTGACTCGGTTGACATCTCGAGAAGGTTGGCTGAGAAATATGACGAGGCTGTTCTACGCTCTGAGGAACGTTGAGTGGAGGCAGAAACTTTGGAACACTGCTGGAAATCGATGAACTACAGTTTGACTGAGAAATATAACGCGGATGTTCTATGTTCTAGGAACGTTGAATGGAAGCAGAAACGTTGGAACACTGCTGGAAATCGACGAAGTACACGACGCAAAACTGTACGAGCGCGTAGATATTTGAGCTATATTCGTTTTCGGTGTAGCTATCGGTACCCAAGAACACGGCGCGTGTGATGTGCACGAAGTTTGTAACGCTTCCGTGACATTCCGGCAAATATTATTTTCCGCAACACTCGTAGAGACTATTGGTATATTCCGATACGCGGTAGGAGCATGAACATTTATATTATTAACTGTTGAATCTGTTCGTGATACTGCAATGATATTGTCGGCGGAAGTAACGGCACTAGCGGACGCGCCGCTGGCATCTGTTAGACTGGCTTGTTCCATTAATAATTGTTCCAGACGTTGTCTTTCCTGTTTCTCTTCCTCTGCAGTCGCCCTGGCGACTTCAAGTTGTTCGCGAAGCTGTTGTTTTCTTCTAACGGGCTGCTATCGTCTACGGAGGATTCCGTTAAGTCATCAGATGCTTGGCGAAGTTTTGACGATTATTCCGCATTCGCTATAAATTCGACGAGCGGATTACGCAGACGAATGGTAACACTTTGGCGGCGATTTATTGAATGGGACAATGTAATTTTGTTTTGGCGGCGATTTATTAATTGAACAATTTATATGTATATATATATATATATAAATAAATTCTGGGCAACTTTGGCGGCGAACTCTGGGCGATAAATTGTATGCGATTGGGCGATATGTTCGTATTGTTATGCGTTGGCCGTGGGTTGGGTGACGAGAGAAAGAGAGGGGGTAGATAACAAAGGCCTCGAGTGCAATTGTATGACGGCGAACAGCTTCTGCTGGGTGGCTGCCTCTGATTGCTGCGACTGTTGAGCGCTGGTAGCTGTTCATGAACGGCTTGATGTTCTTCGCTGGCTGCGGGCTGGCGCGCTTGATTTGCTGGCTGCTATGAAGCATCGACCTTGCTGGCTACTATGTTGAGGCTCGGCTGGTTCACTTGATGGCTGGAATGTTGAGGACGGCTGGATGTCCTCTCGATGGCTGCTATTTTGCGGAACGGCTGTTCCACTCGCTGGCTGGGATGTTGAGGACGGCTGGATGTCTTCTTGCTGGCTGGGATGTTGAGGACGGCTGAATGTCCTGTTGATGGCTGCTATTTCATGGCTGGCTGCGGTATTGCCGTTTACTGCTTGCTTTAAGGGCGGCGTGTCTACAGACACGCGGCAGTAAATTGCGGTTTACCGTTTTGCGGCTGCGTGTCCGCTGACAGCAGTGGCTTGGCGATATAAAGAATAAAGCTACGAAATAACAACGCTGGTCTTTGTGCTGAAGTTTATTCTCTAAATTCCAATTAAAGAAATGTGCAATATTACAATATACAATAATTCGATACAAATTTCATATTTATAGTTCCGTTTGTTTTTTTTTAGTAAAGATTATATGTATGTGATTATATTATTTTATACCCGGTCCTTCGTAGTCACCGACCTTCTAGATCTCATACCCGCCATGACGAGGAATCTTGATGATTTTGTATGGTTCTAGGTATTGGGCCTCAGCTTCATACCTGATCCGAATTGATTGCGCCTGTTGGTGACTAACTCATTAATTTCGTAACCCTTCTCGTTCAGCTTCCTGTCGTCGCAACATGCCGCTCACTGCCAGCCTTCTTGGCCACAAGAGCTATATGTGACATGTACTCAGATTTGCTTGTCTGAATAATCTTTTCCGCTAACCACTGATCGATCACGGCTTGCACCAGCTTCTGGTCGGCGTGTGATATCCGTCTCGCACGCTGTACCTCGTGGTCAGTACGATTTTCATCATCACTGCTGACTGCTTCCTTTTCACTGGGTTGTATTGGCTTATCAACCTTTGCACTTCCTTCTTCTTCCGTTTTTAGTGTTGGAAGGGAAATTCCAAAGCGAAGTGTCTGGTGTGAAAGACACTTCGCTCTGGAATTTTCCTTCTTCTACCGCGATACAAATCGCGTCGAAATTTTTCCTTACTTGACCTATTTGTCCTTTAGGTTCTGGATCGCCGCTTGTATCTTCGGAACTAATAGCTTTCAAACTCCCTTCGCTACGATCCTGTTCGGACTACTCTACACTATCAGCTGAAATAACCATTAGGTAATGACTTCATCCCAAATATCATTACCTATCACCGCTGCATAGTGTAAGTCCGGTTTTTGCACGACGTGAAACGTTACCTGAAACTGTATTCCATCCACGTCCACTTCTGTCTCGAAACTGCCCAACGTCAGCACTCGCCCCTATCCAATTCCTGCCAACTTTCGCTTTGTCATCTTCAACAACAACTGTCCATCAATAGCAGACAATCGTATCGCAATAAGCACAGATCGCTCCCGGTATGTATCAGCTCTGAAACAGTGTGCCCTTTCACAGAAATCCTTTAAAAACTCCGTTGACTCCGGTTGCTAAAGCGATTAGTGCCACTGACTCACGTCCCTCTTCGTCACTCGTTGATGCGGTGTTGAAGTTACAATTAACCTCCTCCCCTGTTGCCTTCTGCATTAAAAGGCTCTATGTCCAGCCTTTCTTCGTTGGACAATCTCTTGTCAGATGAAATATACTTCCGCACTTGAAACATTCCCTCTCTTTCTTGTCCGATTTCACCATGTGAGCACTTGTTGATCGTACATTACTGCCTGCACTTGACTGCACATTCGATCCACTTGACTGCACATTCGATCCTCTGTTCTTCTCTTAAACCTTCATTTGGATCCTTAGTTCTGTTACGGTACTCGCCTGGTACGGCATCGCCTTGTTCACCTTGTTCGCGTCTGGTATATCGTCAGCAAAGTAAGTAATCAAACTCTCATCTTCCAACGCCACTGACTTGCCTACTTTCATTAGTGTTTCCATTGTCTCCGTTGATGAATGTTCTTTCGGCGATTCTGTAGCCTATGGTGAATTTTGGTGGAAGACGTTTGGCTCCCAAATTCCTGCAGAAGTGACTTCTTTAATTCTTTCCAATATCTGATGCCCATTTGACTACGGATGAACAGTTTAGCTGCGCCTTTCAGTTGCTTGCTGTAGAATTATACCTGTAAGCTATTCTTCAATCCATTGTTCGAAGACAGCGAACAAATAGTTGGTGGCGATGCAACGTGCGCATGTTACAGCTAGTTATTTATATAATTAATTTGATTCTTGAGTTATATTTCAGCAGAAAGTTATATATTATATAAAATATCAAATCCCTGAATTGTAAATTGTGCGGTGGCTTACTATGTAAACTTATGAACGAAATAAATATTATCTATTATATTGTTCTATACTTGGATATCCCGTTCCATCAAACTGTTTGCTGGTTTTAGATATGGTGTGCCATATTGGGAAGACGTATGTTAAGATCGCCCGTATTAACTGCTTGGAGAGTAGCAGCTGGATGAATCCATTTTGTTTACGCATCAAAGAATAGATGCGATGGAAGCATAGGTTGGCGAGTCGTTCACAGACCTTCGACCGATACAGACGTGTTTCGACTTAGTGCGAATTCGGCAAGTACTTACTATATATAAAAACATAGCGAGTCGCAAGCCAATAGTGTGGCTCAGAGGAAGTGGTGCTACCGCGGAGTTAGTGAACCCCGCGGTGTGGGTTCGAAAACCAGAAACGCAGTCGTCGTCTTTTTTTTTTTTTTTTAAATAATTAGTAAAATAAAAGAAAACGAATGTCATCGAAAGAGCGGTCCGCTCTCTTAAAAGCGGGCAAATGTGACGAAGCGGTGCCTGATACATCAGACCACCAGGCTGGCACATCAGGCCACCAGCAATCGCAGCCGGAGGAGAGGAAGAAACGGAGGAAGAAGCTTCACCCACAACCTAATGTGGTAAAGCGCCGTTCCACTGTCGCCTCAGGCGATACGAAAGTTGCGGAAGAAGAAGCAACAACAACAGCAGCAGCTATAACAACAACAAAAGCTGCAGCAGCAGAAACAGCCTTAATCGCAGCTACAGCTGCGCTACGCAAAAAACCTCTGGACAACGTCCAGTACGAATCGGCAGAGGGTGAGGGGAGATTCTCGTACGGCGGTAGCGGGAACCCCTACCGTGACCTTACATCATCCGAATCTGATGATGAAGAGGAGGATGAACGCGAAGAGCTGGTGAGGAAGCAGAGGGAGAGAGAGGAACTAGACGCCCACATCCTGGCACTTCAAACTAAGCTGAAGGCAAGGAAAGCGGCCAAGGAAACGCAACAGCAGCGACAACAACAACAGCAAAAAGAAAAGCAGCAACAACAGCAGCAGAAACAACAACAGCAGTAACAACAAAAGCAGCAACAGCAGCAGCAGCAACATGAACGCTTCCAACAGCTGGCAAAGGGGCAACGTTCCACACCTGCCACGCGACAGTAACAACAACCAATGAAGCAGAAGCAGCAGCAACAACAACAACAACGACTTCCTCACAAGCAGACGCAGCAGCAACCAGCAGCAGCAGCCAAGAAGGAGAGGTGCCCGCCCATCAACGTCTTCGGACTGGAGACGAAAGAGGTGGACAAATTATGTAAGTTGGCCACAAAAAATTCTTATTATTTAAGGTATAAAGGGCCCTTAAGGCTTTCGGTCCACTGCGCCGAGGTGGCAGATTTCCGCATCATAAAAGAAAAGCTAGCGGCGGCGGGGGCCGAGTTTTTCTCGTATACCCCAAAAGGGGAAAAAGTTAAGACAATGCTCCTCAAGAATGTGGATCCCGCTACTGATCCCGAGGATATCCTCGCTGTGCTGCGCCAGGCGCAGAGCGACGATGTCACGTTCGTTGGGGTTAAGCCCTTCATCACTGCGGTAACGAGAAAGGAGAACAGGAAACTTCCGTTCTTCCTTGTTCAGGTCACCTCAGACAGTAGAATAGAGAGCCTAAAGCGAATGACTCGTTTAGGCTCCTTGTCTGTGAAATGGGACACATTAATAAAGACGAAGCACATACTCCAATGTGCTCGCTGTCAGAGGTTTGGGCATGCCGCGGCGAACTGCAACATGGAGTCTCGCTGCGTCAAATGCGCAGAAACCCACAATCCAGGGGAATGCCGTTTAGGGAAGGAAAAAGTCGAGGACAGGGCTATGCTCACATGCGTACTCTGTAAGACCAATGGGCACCCTGCAAATTATCGGGGATGTCCTAAAATCCAGGAAATCAGAAAGAGTCTAGAGGCAAAGAAACAACTCAAAATGGTAGAATCGAGGCCAGTGCCCCGTGTTCCAGCTACCACTGGTACGCCGGCCGTCTCCTACGCCCAAATGGCATCAGGAAGGCAACCGGTACAACAGACAGTGCCGAAGGTGACCCCGGTCCCAGTGGCCAGGCAACCTGAAGCGAATCTGGATATGATGGCGGTACTGCTCTCTATCCAGGGGCAGATCGCTCAGCTCGAGAAACAGTTCCAAGAGCAAGCAGCGCGAGTAGAATTAATCTACTCGACGGTGTTTGCCGTGCCAAACGCATCATCGGTCTAATGGCTGCGCACGCAGCTAGTAACCTTAAGATCCTAGCAGTGAATGTGAATTCACTGATTAGGACAGAACGCAAATTAACGCTCGGCAACCTTATGCAAACTCACAATCCAGACGTGCTGATGGCCAGCGAAACTAAGCTGAACCAGACGCGCACACTCTGGTATAGAGTATATATATACATACAAGAATTACCACGTAGTTCGAAGAGACCGGCCCCAATCCTTGCGAGGGGGCGGGGTCGCTCTCTTAATCAAAAAAGGCCTCTGTCATAAGGTCATGTATAGCAGTGAAGTGCGAAGATTTCAAGTGCTAGAAACGTGTATTGCACGCATTCCTATCCAGGGTGGAAAGCGGTTATATGTGACCGCGATCTACGCAGCTGACAATCCTGCACTCAATCGCAACTTTATTTCAGAACTCGATACTCTTTTCACTAGCCTTCGACTGAGCTCGGAGGGAAACTATTATATAATTGCTGGGGATTTGAACTCCAAGCATAGAGAATGGGGCAATAGAGTGCACAACGACAGGGGGACCCCACTGTATAACTGGTTGGCAGAGCACAATATTGAGTTCAAGCTAGATTTGCTTGCAACTGATAGGCCATCGTACCCCAGATCCGGGTCCTATCTGGATCTGTTGCTGATCGACAGACGACTGACGATACTAGACGTGGAGAGACACACGCGGAACTGTTTAACTGCTGTTGAGTACGAGAGTGATCACTGCGGACTCTTCGCGGCTATTCAGCTCCCGAACGAGGTGGAAGAACTGGAGGAGTATGTCCAGAGGAATCCTTATAATTACAATAAGACCCGCTGGCCTCGCTTCTCCAGGATGTTATCCACAGAACTACGTTCGAGTGGGATCAATCCTCCATCAAACAGAAACCTAACGAACGAAGAGGTTGACAGGTACCTCATACAAATGGACGACGTAATTAAACGTACCATGGACAAGACTATTCCGAAGGTAGTACAAATCGATGACAGCGATGTGTATCGAAATGCTACCATCGATGCACTTCACGTGCACAAAAGTAGGCTGCTGTCAAGACTCAAACTCTTGCACAGGCGGTTTACAGACCCACAAAACGCGGAAGTTAGGGCATTGAAATCGGAGATCAAGAACCTCCAACAGTTAATACGTATCAATTATAGTTTGGCCTTAAGCTTGCACTGGGGCAATAAGATCCGGGCTGTACGTTCTAACAACCCGGGTATGTTCCCACAAGTAAATAAAATATTTGGGAGGAAAGATCAAAACGACATTCAGGCCGTTAGACTTCCCAGGACGACAAATAACCAACAACTACTGACTTCAGTTGGCATCGATCCAGATGGGGCAGTGCTAGACAACGACTTCTTCGTGGTTGAAGATCCCCAGGAGAAGGTGAAAGCAATTGGTGCTGTGTTTCAGCGAGTGTATACGGTCAACGAGGTTCGTAGGCCGAATCATGACCTGGAGCATAGCGCCTCGCTAAATCACTTCGAGCTCCGAAACGAGATAAGTCAATGGCGATCTGAGAATCCTGGTTTTACCAGGTTCAGTGACGATAACATGGCAAATAATGCCGTCGCCAATGATGGAAATCACATCTTGATCTCTCAAGAAGATCTTCAGTATCTTTAACTCGCTGAAGAAGAAAAAGTCGGCGGGAATCGATGGTATACCAAATATTGTGCTTCGCTATCTTCCTCCCGAAGCCGTGCAGATTTACACAACACTGTTCAATAATGCGCTGAGTAATGCTTATTACCCGGCACACTGGAAAACAGCTGTAGTGCAACCGATCCCTAAACGGGACAAAGACAAATCTATCCCGACAAATCTTCGGTCGATCAGTCTTCTCCCTTGCATAAGTAAGGTTTTTGAAAAGATAGTCATTCGAGTTCTGAAACAATGGGTTGAGGAAAATAAAATCATACCGGACAACCAGCCGCGTCCAAACTGGTATCCGACATTCAGTGGAACAAAGATAAAAAACAATGCACGGGTGCATGTCTGATTGACTTGGAGAAAGCGTTCGACGCCGTTTGGTTAGAGGGTCTCTTCCTCAAGCTGGTCAGGCTCGGCATAAGTAAACCATTGCTATACACGATCTATGACATGATAATAGGCAGAAAGTTCGTCGTGAAAAGTGGCGACGTAACTTCTACCATGGTCTTTGACATCAAAAATGGTCTGCAACAGGGAGCTGTTGGTTCGCCGATCTTGTTCTCAATATTCACTGCAGATCTTATAGGTTCCATGCCGCACTTAATTGCGTACGCCGACGATCTAGTAGCGTACAGATCAGGTCCGAAGGTCGAAGTAATAAATAACTTGTTGCAATGTGACTTCGAACAAATTCAGCGATTTTGCGACGACTGGAAGTTGATTATCAATTTCCTGAAGTGTGAAACTATCCTTTTCAGGACCCCGCTGTACATGGCAGCATGGGATACGCGCACAAACTGGCGTAAGTTCGGCATAATTGACCCGCAGGGACGGCCGTTAGATGTGAAAAGTGTAGTAAGGTATCTAGGCATTTGGTTGGACCAATATCTGTATTTTGACAAACGTATAGATATTGCTCTGGCGAAAGCTAAAAAGGCCCTTGCTGTGGCAAGGGGGTTGTTTTACAGCAGCCAACTTGACACCAGAGTAAAGGTAATCTGCTACATATCCATAACTGGCCGGATGAGGGCCATTATGGTTCAATGTGAGTCCTTCCCAGATGGAAAAGATGAGGTTGTTCGAGAGACAGTGTCTTCGCACTTGTCTCCGGTTGTATCGTACACCCGAGTCTGAGTACAAGAAGTTCTATCCTAACGAGGTCCTGTACAACGAGGCAAACTTGAACAGGATAGGTAATGTTATTATTAAACTGATCAGAAGGCATATTGCACGAGCTATGACTTCTTCCAACAGTCTGATCTTTGGGGCTTACTACCCCAATGTTATGTACCATGAGAGAGTGCGCCTCACCGGCTTTATTCCTCCTGAAGCGTTCCTCTATCTCGACACAATTGGCCTAATACAGGATCCACAAGGATGTCCTGTCATCTTCCACGTCGTACGCCGAACAGTGGACAGGCGACTCCAATACAAACGGGATGTCGCTCGCATTCACGAGGATCTCCTCCGGTTCAGTAGAGCGATCTCTGCTCGAGACAGGAGAGAGTCTGCCAAAGAACGGCAATTTTACTGGTGGCTACACCAAAACCAGCCCCCGCCGCCGCTGGATTTTCAAAATGACGCGGTAGTTGACCATAGTGGCCAACTTACATAGGTCTTAGGGTAGAGTAGGGAGAAAAAAAAAAAAAAAAAAAAAAAAAAAAAAAAAAATAAAAAATAAAAAATAAAAAAAAAAAAAAAAAAAGGTGCACCACGGCGTATAAATTTTATATGTTAGGCATATACATAACATATACGCCCTGGTGCACGTGCCGTACTGTTACGGACATAGTTAAGTTAGCTTATAAGTTTTTATATTAGGTTAAGTAAGTTTAAGATAGGTTAAGATAGATTAATAATGCCAAGTTTTTTACCAGTTTTCTTGGCCAAACTAATCAGAAAGTACATTCAGATAAAATAAAAAAAAAAACCATAGTCTAAGCCGAAAGGCACAATTAAATTTAGTTCAGAATAGCTTAGAGTACCCGTATAGGGTCAGTAGGTTAGATGTAAGAACGATTGTTAAGTTAGTTAAGCTAGTTTTAGTTATTTTTGTCTAGCATGTAAGAAAAATGAATTATAAAATAAAACAAAAACGAAGCAAGGCCAAGGCCAAGCATAGGTTGGCCTTCTTAAGGCTTATTAAATTTCAGTTTCGAGTGGCTGTTGAACTTCAGCCTTTCTGTGAAGTTAACGCCAGATACTTGACCTCTTTGTCTGTTGTTATTTCTGTACCGTTAGGGAGCACTATCATTACGCTCCGACATTTATCTGCTGATCTGCATTCACCACGGGATGGTTTCCTTATTTTCCGATTTTCTAGCATTTATACGAATACCCCATTTGGTGTAATAGCTAATTTTTCGCTATCTGGATTTCGACCCTTCACCTGGCGATCAGTGGTGACTCCGAGCTGGCATAAGTCAGTGAGTCATCTGCGAATAGGCAACACCTCACTGTGTTTATTGGAGGCTGTTGATCTGCCGTGTAGATGTTGAAGAGCATCGGTCCCAGCTTCGACCCTTGCGCAACTCCTGCTTGGTGATCGGCACAGTTGATTGGCTGCCTCCCACTTGAACGTAGAATCTTCTTGAATGTAGAAAGCTATTTTAATGAGATTGGAGGGGAATCACATCTGATTCAGCTTGTTGATGAGTCCCTCTATCCAGACCGTGTCGAAGGCCTTTTCAACGTCCAGGAAGCATGCAACTGCGACTTCGTATTTGTTCAGGGCAGCTACAACATCGTGGTGGAACTTCATTAAATGATGTTTTTCTCGGAATCCATACTGAGTTGGCGGTGGACCATCGCTTTAGGTTCTGCGTTACCAGGTACGAAGTAGGATGAAAACGCTTCTGGTGTATTTGCGTCTCCTCCGCTTGTTGCCAGTGTTTGTGGCAGCTGCTTCCTTTTAGCGATGATCTGGTGGATTTTTCGGAACGTGTCGGGTCCTGGCTGTATTCTATGGAAATTGTTCTCAAGCTGTATGTTGTTATAAGTTTGTACCGCATTCCGAAACATCATGTTCGTGCAGTTCAACTCACTGATAACTGCTTGATACTCCCTACGACGTGTATTAAGCTCCCGGTCTTGTATTCGCTGGAGCCTCTCTGTCTCTGCTTGTCCTCGGCCTTTTTTGCTAAGGCGTTGTTGATTGAGTACTCAAGACCTTTAATCGCAGTATCGATCTCCACATTAGTAAGGTTCCGTGTTGTTGCGGATGTTCTTCAGTACGTTATCGTGTAGTTTGGCTACATCCGGCTGTTGTAGTCTTCTTCTGGTCGGCTGTTGGTAAATATGGGATGATCTAGGTTAATTACCAGTTTGACCGCCTCGTGTTTGGAATCACTCGTTAGCGTTTCGCAAGAATAGTTCCGGATCTCTGGTATGATGTTTACCAGGTTTGAGGTAGCTAGGACGAAATCGGGTGTCGATGGTGTCCTTGGGAAAGTAGGCTAGGGCTGTGAAATCACGACCAGAAAGTGCTGCGGCATGGATATCTATTGCAAATATAGTAATATACATTACCGATCATCAGCTGTCAGGGAGAATAAAACACAAAAAGCTTGAAAAAAGAGCGAAAGAAACAACAAGAACTAACACAATCACACCATTCAAACAAATTATAGTATGGGATTTGCGTATACATATGTGCCATTCATATGAGCTCACTACGAATTGCGAACTTAGCAAGTTCTAACACTTAATGTTCGTTTAGCCGGTTGAGATAAAAAATAACTGGAATTCTTACGGACGATTGGAAAAAAAACACTGTACTTCAAATTATTTATTATTTGAGATTAAAGGACTGTAATTCAAATTCATTATTATTTATTACTAGCGGATACGTTTCACTGTGCAAAATTAAAAAAATAACACATCAGTACATTTACATTATTGATTGTTATTGTAATATTCTTTGATGAACAACATTTTTTGTTATTCCATATTCTTGACAAAACTATACAAGTGTCAGTGAGAGAATACTGGAAATTCTAAGTGTATCCCACAAATTCCCAAAGACTGGCCTTGCACCTTATTAATGGTAATTGCAAAGGCAACACGCACTGGAAATTGTACACGTTTGAATTAAAACGACAAACCGGATGGTATCATTGGAATACGCGGAATCAAAACGTCTTCACCTTTGAATTTTCCAATCAAAATAGTGGCTACAATAACATTGCCCATTAACTTTTTCACAGCAAGCCGCGTATCATTGCAAAGTCTTGACGATTAATAATTTTGGCATTATAAAAGCCACACCAACTTTTAATCGTCGATTATGCGGCGGCAATCCAGACGAATTCAATGAATTCAGAAATTCTGTCGGATATTTAACCAACTCTCCTTTACTAGTAACAGTATCAACAGATCTATACGAAACCAATTCACCAAATATTTTGGATTGTGTAGCGAAATTCAATTCATTAGCATCTTAATTCTTGGCTGCCAAATTGCCAATTTTTATATTGCTGTGCTATGGCAGGGAATACGCCGTCAATCGTCTTTCGATGGTGTAATAAGACAGAAAATGTGTGGCAACGTAATCAATCCAGTTTCATCAACAGTTATTGCACCATTTCCAATCGTCAACAATTGCTTCGAAAATTTAATCACTGATGCATCATTTTGCAATTTGACACGAATATTTGTTGTAAGAGAAAATATCTTCACATGTCTCCACAAATACGATGGCTTCAAGCAAATATTAATTTCATCTGCAGAAATTGATCTTGGTATAACACGCAAAGTTTGTCGAAAATTTCCTGACAACAAAATAAAAGCATCACAAAATAAATCGGAATCATATCGTAAGTCTTTCAGCATTATTTCCAAAGCTTCAACTGATTTTGTATGAGCCATGGTGATTTCATCCCACACAATAAGAGCAGCACCCTGCAAAATGTTGGCCATCCCAGATGTTTTAGGATATTCAACGGCAGTTTCAGTGCAAAATGTACAGTCCGACCACCTTCTAACAATGTTCCTGCAATACCAGAAGATGCCAACGCTAGTGCAATTCTGTTTTGAATGCATAGTGTTGCAAAAAGCAGTGGTATTAAAAAGTTGTTCCTGTTCCTCCTGGCGCATCCAGAAAATAAAATTCACCACTTCCATCATTAACTACACGCAAATTGTTTCGTATATGTTTGTTTGTATATTCCCAGCAGAAAATTGTATAAGGTATGGCACGCAAATTAAATAAGGCATACACATAATTTTAAATCTTATTGAATACACATAGTAATTCTGAATTGAGCCATATTGTAAAATATAAATAAGGTACACAACTCAAACCGATCATGAAAGAATATGCAAGCAGACTTCCATACAGTATTTCTAAAGAATTGTAAACATGCCTTATAATAAGGTATACATAACGAATATTGGTGCATATTCGACATTGTTGTGCGGCCAGTTGATAGAAACACACGTGTAGATAATATAAAAGTACATTTGCCATTGAACAAATAACTAACTCTCATAATACCGAAAATTAAATTTCATTAACATTAAGTAGCAATGGACCAGCAAGCAGGTAAGTTTAAGTTTACTAGAAACTTTCAGATTCATATTCTACTTGATTTATAGAAAAACATCAATAATTGGATCCATTTGACATGGAAATCCCCCCTCTTGCTCAAATTGAAGGAACGTTGTCACAGTCGTCGTTGACCACAACCATAATAAGCCTTTCTTACGATCTTCGAATGACTGGTGAACTTAAAGGTAATTTTGTTCCCTTTTATTATTTTATGTATCTAATAACAATTGCTCTTTTTTAGCAGATCTAAATGAAAACAGTTCTAGACCCAGCAAACTGCTGTAGTAGCTGAACTAACTATTAATATGTAATATGTATACAATATATCTTTTGTTTTTTCCGTGTTTTACACATAATATAATAATTGTTATAATAAAAGTATGCAGAACGAACTAGAAAACACGCTTTATTTTATATTGACAATAAGTCTTGAATAATGTTATATGTAAGGCTTATATTAAGGAAACAGTTTGGCATAGCTCATGTCTTGTTGTATTCCCATATTAATGCTGAGTTAACGCTTATTATAAGGTATATAAAAGGCATCCAATCGTATACCTGCTCGCGTAGGACATGATCCATGTTACAATAAGGAACAAAATAAGGCATCTTGATTGGAACGCAATATTCTTGGATCGCAGAAAAGGTATTTATTTCTTGTACTTGCGGTGATGAGTGCGGTTTTTGCACTTGTTGTTCCATCCGATTTGAACTCAAACTCAAACAAAAAATGTAATATGTATGCGGTTTATACATTGAAACATTGTATCTATATGTATAATAGTACAACGTTCTGCATGTGATGAAACCAACCTTAATGGTTTTAATTTCAGTGCATTCCAATACCATAACCGTATTCGGCGAAATTTGGCATAGTAATCCGGTCAACTTCTTTGGTTTTCTTCTTTCGTTGGCCAATATAAAACCAATACAAAAAATTAAAGACAATACAAAACCTTTAACAAAAGTTATTGTATCAGCAAAATATCTCTGTGATGTTCTTTCAGAATTTTTAACTTAGTCATCGTTATCAATTGTCTATGTCTATAGCTCATGCCTTCAGGTTCTCTTCGCGTCTTTTGCACATTTAATCAAGTGCTAAAATATGAGCTTGTGTTCGCGCGTCAGAAGAAGATCATAGATGTTTGTTTGCTCAAAAGATAGACCCCCAATAGCTGATTCAAGGTTCAAAACGTGGCGCATAAACTAAAAGGCAATAAGCTTAACAACTTCTTTAATTTAATTGTATAAACTTACACCTTATTGCCACTTTATATTCTGTAACCTGCCATACCTTGCTATGATGTTCTTTACACATTTTTTTGCATTGTTGGACTCCGCAATGTAATGGACCACGTCGCTTAGTATTCAATATTTCAAATAAATTCCTGGAATATCAGCAGAAAGAACACCTAATAAACTTCTATCACTCATTAGATTTTAATTCCAAATGTTTTATTTATTTTGTTCAAAGTATTGTTCTGTATTATTTATCGCTTTTCATTACTTGACAACCACTAGTACCAGAACTAAAATCTATTTTCTCGATATTCCGCCTTTTGTGTGCTGAAATTCATTTGTGAGCCTTTTCTTCGCAGTCAAATCTTTCTTTCCAAAACAAGTGCCTTGTAATATAAAGCTTAAAAATCAACCTTTATTCACCTCATTTATAACATTTAATTTTTGTCTATGAAATAAATGTGTAAATCTCATCAAAAGTGTCGTATTTCTAGGGTAATCTGTCACACTCTCCCGCAAATTTCTGGTATTCTTCTTCAAAATGTTGCTCTGGACCCATGTTGAAAAACCATTGAAAGAAACACAGCAGTACGACGAAGTACACATCATCCACTTGTATCAGTACACTATTCAAAAAGCGGCTTCCAGACATCAGCTACCATCCAAACGAGGCAATCAGGAACATTGGAACAACTATCGGACAACGCTACCTCAACTCGTTTAAATAGTAAAAAATAATTTCTATTTAAAATAATTTTTTTAAATCGCTTTAAATCTGTGTGCAAAAAAAATAATGCGTCGACTGACGTAGTAGACGTTTAATTGAACATTCATTGGAGAGTTACCTGTCAAACGTATATAAATCAAGAAATACAAACTACTGGATAAGTGGCTCGACTACAACTAAGCGAAGCACTTATACTATTTAAAGGGAGGTGGTTTTAGTGAGTAAAAATCTCACACTTCTATGGTCGAACGTTTGCCAAAGAGTCTTGTTAAAGACTTCCACACAACAACGGGAAACAAAAAAAAATTAATTGAACAAATAATAAGTGCTAGGTTTGTCAATCAAATCGTTGTGTGTAAACGGTCTTTCAGGAACTTTTGCGTTTTTGTGGTGGATTGACAAACTTTAGGAATGTGTATATGGTACAAATGCAAGTGAATCCAGAATCATGAGTTTTGGGAATCGGCAGCACGCTATACATATGTGAGAAAGAGATGACATATGTGCGAGAAAGGGTGGGAAAAGAATTGAGTAGGAAGCGAAACAGTGGTTTGAACGTGTAGAAAACGCTACCATACCTTGTTGTGAGCCTAAGTGTATGCAATGAGGTTTAATAATAAAATTGATATCTAAAAATGGTGCATATGCTTGGTTTCTTCAATCAGAAGTACAGTCGGATCCGATAGTTACAAACCACTTATTAAATTAATACATCAATGTTTTTGTTTGTAAACGCACGAAAACGAAAAGGAAACGATCAATGAACAATAAGTTTATTTAAAGACAATGCTTGTTGGTTCACTGTTTGTATAAAGCAGAACAATTTGAAACACAGTATCAATATGCAAAGAGGAAAAAAAATGTGTAACGAGTTATGCACAAACGAACAAGTAATTACCCTTGGTGTTGATGCGGCTGCGAGTATCGTCCAAGTGAAAGAGGCATCGGATGATCGGATCATACCATGTACCTCAGACTGCACAAATAAGTCTGCAAATGCAAGTCTCCACTAAGTAGTTGTTAGTGCACTAGCAGATTTGTCTTTCAACACCAAAGTATCAACTGTTCTGTGACAGAGTGAACGAGATAGACAATAAATAGAGCTTTTACAAAGTACAGTGACTCAATTTAACTGGCTTACAATAATCAATTATAAACAGTATGTACAAATGAAATCAAATTACGTAATATAAATAAACGAATTATGATGAAGAACGCTTAAATTAGTTAAGTCTCAAACATCCCGCCCCCCCTGGACCAACGTAGGTTCAGCAAGTAGAGGGTAACTTGGCAAGTTTCGTAATTGGGCGCAGAAATGATCCCTTAGCTGTCCGAACTGTTGCAACACGAGTGCGGTTATCTGCACCTGGATGAATCTTCTCTATTCGACCGATAACCCATTTCGCTGTAGGTAGATTCGTTTCTCGGATCACCACCACATCGCCGACCGCGAGATTCGCCTTTGGATGTTGCCATTTTGGTCGTTCTTGAAGCGATGTAATATATTCCACGTGCCACCTACGCCAAAACCCTTGAACCATGGCTTGAAGTAATTTCCAATGTGATAGTCTGTTGGGCGATACATTGTCACAATTCGGCTCTGGAACTGCAGTGTAGGGTTCCCCTATAAGAAAGTGAGCAGGTGTTAGAGGATTAATATCTTCATCTGAGAGGACACAGAGGGGACGAGAATTCAACACAGCTTCAATCTGACAAAGTACGGTACACATCTCCTCAAAAGTCAGTATTGAGGAACCAATCACCCTCCGTAAATGGAGTTTCACCGATTTTACTCCTGCCTCCCATAACCCGCCAAAGTGTGGAGAGGAAGGAGGAATAAAGTGCCATGTTATCGCATCCTTTGCCATAGCCGCTAGAACTTCGTCCATGTGAGTAGTCGATAACACAGCCCGTTGCATTTCGTTCAAACACCGTCGGGCACCATGAAAATTAGTGCCATTGTCGCTGTACACATTTGATGGCTTCCCGCGTCGAACAACAAATCTTCTGAAGGCGGCTAAGAACGCATTGGTGGTTAGGTCACTTACCAATTCCACATGAAGGGCCTTAGTTGAGAAACAAACGAACAGAGCAATGTATCGCTTTGAAGTTTTTGCGTTTCGAGTTCTCGACAACCTTATAGTAAAGGGCCCAGCATAATCACATCCGGTGTTTGTGAATGGTCTGGCCGGTGTTACACGTAGACGTGGTAAGTCTCTCATCAACTGTGCTGTTGTCGTTTTACGTTGTAAGAAACATACCTTACATCTGTGGACTACTTTACGTACTAGGTTCCTGCTACCCAGGATCCAGAACTGCTGACGAATAATCACGAACGTTTCCGAGACCCCTGGATGTAAATAAACATTACGAATGTGAGTTGCTATGATCAGTGACAGATGGTTATTGGGAAGAAGTATTGGATGTTTTATACTAAATCCAACATTCGCATGCCGTATGCGCCCTCCAACTCGCAAGAGTCCATTCGAATCCAAGAATGGAGTATACCGCAGCAATTTCGATTTATTTGGTAGCAACTTTACAAGCAACTTAATTTCACTCCCGAACGCGACTGTCTGCTCATATTTCAAAATCCGTTGCTGGGCCGATCGAATTTCATTGCCGGTTAAGACACCCTTGATTCTGCAAGAAGACGGAAGACGACAATTAGCAACGAATCGCAAACAATATGCAACTAAGGTTTGCAGTTTGTACCACGAGGAATGCTTATTAATGAGGGTAAAAAGAATGTTATCGTCAGAGCAGATTTGGAACACTTGTTTTGCTGGTGGCCGCTCCTCCATCGTTATAACGGTCTCGTCAGGCGGTGGCACTGAGAACTTTGATGTAGGCCAAAGTTGTGGCAACGAAAGCCAAGCGGGTCCGTTCCACCAAAGTGGATGTTGTGTTAATAGCCGATGGTAATACACCGCGCGATGCACAATCCGCCGGATTGGATTCCGAAGCGATATAGTTCCAAGCATATCGTGGAATTGTTTCGAGGATCATTGACGTACGGTTCGCGACGAATGAAGTCCAACGACGAGGAGGAGACGACAACCAATGAAGCACTATTTCCGAATCACACCAAGCACAAATTTTGCATTTAATACACATAGAAGAAGTGATTAAGTTTATTACCCGGCATAATAATACGGCACCACAAAGTTCAAGTCGCGGAATCGAAACAGGTTTGAGTGGAGCGACCTTTGTTTTTGCTGCTACGAAAATTGTTTTAAACCGATTGGGCGCGATCTTCGAACGGATATACACGGCAGCACTATAAGCAACCGCACTTGCATCAGAAAACCCGTGCATTTCTATGTCTTCGAATGAGGCAAAAACATTTCTTGGTACCCGAACACACTCAAGATAATGAAGTTCAATTCGATATTTTATCCACTTGTTGGCTAATGTCGTTGGCAGAGGATCATCCCACCCAAGTTTCAACTCTGATGACCAGAGCTCCTGAAATAAAAGTTTGAACAATATGACACAAGGAGCTAAAAACCCAAGGGGGTCATATAAGCGTGAGATTTCTGATAACAGAGTACGTCGAGTAGGAGACAAAGTCAAACGCGACTCAGAAATGCGAAACGAAAATTCATCGGTCCCAGGATTCCAGTGCATACCTAACACCTTTATGACCGAGTTAACGCGCTCTGTATCTACAGACGAAAACTGACAATCTTCCTTCTTCAACCGACACAGAAGAGACCAACAGTTCGAACTCCACTTCCGCAATTCCAATCTAGCGTTGGATAAAAGCGATATTAATTCCGATTGCAGATCAATAAGCTCATTCACCGAATTTGCTCCAGTCATAATGTCGTCCACGTACACATCATTATAAAGAATATGGGCAGCGTTTGGATACTGAAGTTTATAGTCGTCCGCAATCTGTTTCAGTACCCGAACCGCTAGAAATGGAGCCGACGCCGTTCCGTAAGTTACCGTGCGTAGCCGAAAATGTTCAATTTTTCCAGTAGATTCTTCACGCCATACAATCCTCTGGTATTCGCAGTGATTATCAGCCATCCAAATCTGCCGAAACATCTTCACAATATCTGCAGAGAAAACATATTTATGCCGTCTAAAAACGCAAAAAAACACCTAATAAATCCCTCTGAATAGGCGGCCCTGCAAACAGTTGACTGTTGAGAGAGATTCCTGATGAATCCTTTGCTGACCCATCAAAGACGACGCGTAGCTTAGTAGTGGAGCTGTCTGGTTTGAGGACGGCATGATGAGGAAGATAAAATTGCTCTCCAGAGTTGGCATTGATCTCCTCCGGTGGTATTCGAACCATATGTCCCATTTCTAAATACTCCTTCATGAATCTGGAGTACAGTGCATGTAGGTTTCGATCCTTTTGAAAACGTTTTTCAAGGATAAACAGGCGATGAAGAGCGGATTTCAGCGAATCACCAAATGAAGGAGGAAACGTTCTGAAGGGCAACTCAACGACATATTTCCCATCCGAGGAACGTGAATATGTTCTTACGAAGTGTCTTTCCGCCTCATCATCTCGAAATGCTTCATCCGTGAATGGTTTTACCTCGTCTAACTTCCAAAATCGTTGTAGTAATACATCGACATCGAGGGTGGTGTACAGCGACGAAACAGGGGAGGTATCTGCAGATGATGGATTCCGTAGCTCACCGATTACAACCCAGCCGAAGATGGTATTTTGGACAATTGGATCCATCCCTTCTCCTCGAATTTGCCCACCTTCGACAACAGACCACATCTTGTCAGCTCCAATCAAAACATCGATGGGACTTGCAATATTGAAAGTCGGATCAGCCAATTCTAAGCCCCTAATATGGGGCAACGTTGAGACATCGAACGATTGAGATGGCAAATTTGAGGTTACTTTTGTTAATACGAATGCATTAATGAACAAATAGTTTGCATTGAAACGAGAGTACAGTTTCATTAATACACAACCTCTAGTGTGACCAGCTGCTGTTGATGAAACACCACAAATCGGGATACGAGCATGCTTGCGTGGTAGACCCAGCTTCTGAGCAAATGACTCGGACACAAATGAGACCTGCGACCCAGAATCTAGAAGAGCTCTACAATCAATCAAATTCCCGGCTCTGGTTTTAACTTTAGCCAATATAGTTGGAAGAACGGACCGTTTAGTCAAACCTATTTCTACAGAGTGATTATTAACGATTGTTGAAATAGGCATTGAATGGTTGTGTCCAGACGTTGATGGGTTGGATACTGTACCGACTGTTGAGGACGATGGATTAGTAACGCGTTCTGGAGCATGAACCAGTGAATGATGTTTTGACTTGCACTGACGACAGCGAAACATTGAGCGGCACTTACTTGCGGCGTGGCCTACACGAAGGCAATTGAAACACAGCGAATGACTTTTTACGAAATTACGACGAGTATCAACATCAAGAGAAACAAACTGAGCACACTGTGGTAAGATATGTTGTTCTTTGCACTTTGGACACTGAAGGTTTGACTGGTTAGCCTCAGCGACATGAGCACGAATTTATCCAGAAATCTTTGTTCGCGAAACACTTGTCTGCCCGACCGATAGACAAGATTCGAGCGCATCACACCTATGTTCCAAGAACTCTAATAGTTCTTCGATTTTCACATCATCGCGAGATCCGATGAACTCAGCCCATGCCTGCTTTGTGCAGGAGTCAAGTTTTTCTTGTAACAAATATATCACCCACGGATCACGATTTGTGGAGTTCAGGGCTCGAATAACTTCATCCGCACCGTCTGTCAATTTGCGCAAAGTTTTTATATTACCGGAGGGAGCCGCGGGAAGGGATAAAAAGGATTGTGTAAAGCCTTGAACGATTAAATGCGTGCGATCGAAACGACGTTCCAAACGATCCCAGGCTTCCAGATAGTTCGCTTCCGATACTGTAATGTGTTTTATTAAATTGGCTGCATCGTTACGTAGAAAGGACTTTAGATAATAAAACTTCTGTGTACCCGTAAGATTTGTTTTATTATCAATTGTACCCATGAACGAGTCACGAAACGACGGCCAGTCTTTATAATCACCCGAGAAAATAGGAACAGTGAACTTAGGCAATTGAAGAGACGAATTTTCCGATACAACATTAAGTTTTTGCAAAAATGTGGCTTGCTGACTAGCGAGTTGTTCAGCTACCGAATCAGAACACTTTTCACTGACCGAATGCAGTCTACGTATATGCGAAGTTATTTTAGCATGTGCATCAAAAAACCTCGTTTCATACTCAGCGAATTCTGCTTCACACGTTTCAGTTTCTTCGGTAGATGTGCAATTCTCAAGTATTTCAAGATGCACGTTGGAAAATTCAGACCAAGTGTCGTTGAGACTCTTTACCCGTATTTCTAACATTTCCAACGCAGTTGTTTCGGAAATTGAATACACGAAATCACGCGCACGAGTTAAACGCCCCTTAAGACTTCCATATTTCTGCTTCAAAGTCGACATTATTATCCGGCTCTCGAAGGACCACAATTTTGTATGTTTGTAAACGCACGAAAACAAAAAGGAAACGATCAATGAACAATAAGTTTATTTAAAGACAATGCTTGTTGGTTCACTGTTTGTATAAAGCAGAACTATTTGAAACACAGTATCAATATGCAAAGAGGAAAAAAAATGTGTAACGAGTTATGCACAAACGAACAAGTAATTACCCTTGGTGTTGATGCGGCTGCGAGTGTCGTCCAAGTGAAAGAGGCATCGGATGATCGGATCATACCATGTACCTCAGACTGCACAAAAAAGTCTGCAAATGCAAGTCTCCACTAAGTAGTTGTTAGTGCACTAGCAGATTTGTCTTTCAACACCAAAGTATCAACTGTTCTGTGACAGAGTGAACGAGATAGACAATAAATAGAGCTTTTACAAAGTACAGTGACTCAATTTAACTGCCTTACAATAATCAATTATAAACAGTATGTAGAAATGAAATCAAATTACGTAATATAAATAAACGAATTATGATGAAGAACGCTTAAATTAGTTAAGTCTCAAACAGTTTTAATATGTTTTTCTTCCATTTAAAACGGAGTAAATAATATTACAATATATGTAATAATCTAAACACTAAAAACATAAATCTAATATACTAAATAAATGAGGAGATATTAAATGTCCTTTCAAGTATTCAGATTTGAAGTAGTCTCAGATCCTCGATTTGTTTTGATAATTATCATATCATGGTTTTGTGTAGATCATAAGAAATTGTCTGAAAGGCATGTCTATAGTGACTCAAGTTAAAATAAATCATTTTGGGTTTGGATAGATAGTTTTCACTCTGAGATCCATGTTTTTTATCCATAGTTTAATTTATCATCCACGAAAGAAAACATAAAAATATTCTTGCTGTTCGAAAAAAGTTGTATATGTAAAGATATTATAATTTCTTCACTTAAGCGACGAAAAAAAACCGATTATGTTTTTCAATGCACTGAATTGTGTTTAACGATAAACCAGCTAGTAGTGTAAAATCAGGCATAAATATTTTTTATTTTTGTTTCCTATTATATATTATTCTGTGGTTAATGATACAACGAGCTGGAGATTGAATAGCGTCTTTATCTAAATACTTGAGTATTCCTTTTTTTGTAAAGCGTGGCTCATATGAATGGCCCTTAAATACAAATATAGGCCTGCCACCCATGGAAGATCTGAGCCTGATCAATTTGGCCTATTTATTTGTACTTCAGTTCTTCAGATGCTAACGTGCGAGACAAATTATTTAACTATTACGAATTAGCTTAACGTACTTATTTAACTGGCCGTACGCGGGTATAACTAATTAAACTTAAACTTTCTCAGGGGTTGACACCTTGCCGCGGTGTCGGGGCTTTGGTAGGCTCTATGATAATTATTATTATTATTATTGTTGAGGCACCGTGACATTTAGATCTATTGTGGAACGTAGAAGAAATCTATTCTTGAGTATTCTCTCTAAGCCCGTTTTCTTTACGAATCTGAAAATGAGAGATGGTTCTACTGCATCTTCGAAATTCATTTGTTAGTACAAATCAACTTGTCCTTGGTAGGGCTGACATCTACCGATGCAGTCGAATCTCTTCTCATGAAGAGACGCTAGTCAACCTTTTACGCTGCATAAAAGGGTCATATATCACTTCTTCCCATATGAATGAGACATCTGGGTCATTTCATCATTTTAGTTCATTTTTATTAACTTAATTCCTAACAAATACTTAAATACTAGACAAAAATGCTTAAAACTAGTTGGACGAACATTGTTACTACTTCTAACTTACTGGCCCTAGGCGGGCACTCTAAGCTAAGCTTAATCTTAACTATGTCTTTCGACTTATTCTAATAATGTATTTATGAAAGTAAACATAACTTGAACTGTAAATTAAAATTAAGAAAATTATAAAAAACTTAATATCCGAACTGATTTTACTAAAACTTATTTACTAACTTCCAAACTACCTTAAAATAACTTAAACTACCTTAACCTAAACATACATACATATATATATGTGTATCTTATAAAATACGCACATATATATGCATATGTCCCTAATATATATACATGAGTATACACATAGGTACACAAGTGTACACATGTGTAAGCCTTTTTTCCTTTTTTTTTTTTATTTCTTTTTTTATTTTTTTTATATACTTATGTACAACTTTACACTACCATTAAAAACTAACCTAAGATATGTAGGTCGGACGTAGGTTGCGGCTGATAGAATGATAGAATGCGTTTAATCAGCTGCAAGACAAAGACCGATATGCACTGCCCGTTTTTAACCCGGGTCTAAAGGGTTCGATGAGGGAGTTCCCTCACTGCACAGCCACCAGAATTTTCGGTGTTGCATTGCAACATCCCGAACATCTCGCCTTGATACCGCCGTACTGAACCGGAGGAGACCCTCCTCAGCTCGTTGTGCGACGGAACGGTCGTGGTTGAGTCGCCCATCCACAGTCGAACGAGCGATGTGGAAGATTAGCGGTACCGCATTTTCATTTTGTATCAGACCGTGTTTGTCCAAATGGACACGGTACCCTTTCATGGTACTGAGATTTGGGGAGATTTGTTGGAGACCATTTTTTACTTCAAACATACCTGCAGAGGTCACATTGCCATTCTTGACGACGAACCTTCTACCAGTAAGCATGTTACACAGTAGGTACAGCAGTGATTTACTAATGCCTAGCCCATTGCGCTTGTAAAAATGTCCTTCTAACCATACGGTGTCGAAGGCCTTCTCCAGGTCAATCAGGCAGGCACCCGTACATTGTTTCTGGCTCTTGTTCCATTGGATATCCGACACCAGTTTCGACGCGGCATGAATAGTGTCATGCCCCGCTTTGAAACCGAATTGGTTATCCGGAATAATATGTTTGTCCTCTGTCCAGTTGGTCAGAGCTCTATTTATCACCTTCTCAAATACCTTGCTGATGTTCGGAATGAGACTAATTCCAATGTTCCGGATAATGTGCATTATTCAGAGCATTGTTAAACAGGATAGTGTACATATTAACCACTTCTAGGGGGAGATGTCTTAGCACAATGTTCGAGATCCCGTCGATTCCAACTGACTTTTTCTTCTTAAATGATTCGAAGACCGCTTGGAGCTCTATCTTCGCTATGAACGGGGGATGAACCCCTTCGTCGGCGATGACATTATCTGCCATGTTATCTTCATTGAACACGACAAAGCCGAAGTTCTCAGATCGCCATTGTTGCAAGTCTTCTCGAAGTTGCGAGTTACTAGATTGTACGCAGTTCTCCAGGTCGTGGTTTGGGCGAACACTCACATTCACCTTATACACTTCCTGAAGGACCGCGCCTAGTACCTCCATTTTTTCTTGCGGTTCTTCGACCACAAAGAAGTTATCGTCGAGTACGGCGTTATCTGGATCAATTCCTGCTGTAGTCAGTATTTGTTCGTTGTCCGTCGTTCTGGGGAGCTTAAGACACGGAAGATCGCTATGCTTACTACGAAAAATTTTGTTTATTTGCGGAAACATGCTCGGGTTGTTGGATCTTACAGCCCGAATCTTATTGTTCCAATGCAAGTTAACAGAAACTCTGTAATTTTGGACAATTAGTGTTTGAATGTTCTTAATGAGCGATTTCAGTGTCCTAATTTCCTCATCTCGTCTATCAGTATACCGCCTGTACAAGGTTTTTAATCTTGACAGGAGTCTAGTTTTCCGTTGATGTAGTGCGTCAATAGTCGCATTGCGGTACAAGTTTTCGTTGCTTGTGCGTGTATACCGTGGTATCGTACTGTCCATCGTTCGTTTTATTGTCTCGTCCAATTGTATAAGATACTTGTCAATCTCCTCGTTTGACAAGTTTCTATTGGACGGTATGTGGAGCGCATTCGAGGAAACTGCTCTCGTCATTTGTCTGGAGAAGCGTGTCCAGCGTGTCCTACTGTAATTGTAGGGATACGTTTGAACAAACTCTCCTAATTCCGCAATATCGTTGGGGACTGAGTCGGCACTGAGTCCGCAATGGTCACTGAGATACACGAAAGTGTTCAAACAGTTTACCGTTTGTGAGTTTGTGTCTGTCAGCTGCAGTTTTGCGTCAAACAGCAAGATATCCAAGTAAGAACCGCTTCTAGGATATGACGAGATCTCTGTTGCTTTCAAATCGAGTCTATACTCGACACTGTGTAAGCAATACCAGTTGTAAAGCTGGTCCCCTCTATAATTGGAAACTATGTTTTCCCAATATCCATGTCGGGCATTTAAGTCCCCGGCCAAAATGAAATAGTTCTCCTCCGAGTCCAGTCTTAGACATCGATAGAGTGAATCGAGCTCTGATATAGTCGTTCTGGAACTAGGGCAGCCGGAGGAGTAGACCGTCACCGCAAACAGCTTTTTTCCACTGCGGAGAGAAATGCACACGATGCAGGCCTCCAACTCTTGAAACCGTCGAACTTCGCCACTATACACTACTTTGTGTTAAATGTTATTTTTAATGAAGATCGCAACACTGCCTCCACCATTGGAGTTGGGCCGGTCTCTCCTAATAACATTATAATTACTGTGCTCCAATGTGAGTTAGCTTAGTTTCGCTAATCAGAAATAGCTCTGGGCTTTGATCGTCCAACAATCTATAGAGCTCGTTTTTTCGTGGGATCCCTATCAATGAATTTGTATTCACTGCAAGGATCTTATAGGTACTCTCCGTCTGCGCAGCCATCATGACTGGTGACGTGCTTGGTTCTGCAGGAGCGCCAGTATTTGGCCTACCTGCTCCTCTAACCGATCCATACGCCTTTCAATGGAGGCTTTCCAGTCGGGCGCTGGATCGTGTGCCTTTGGCACTGACGGCTGCTGCACTACCTTCGGTAGCTGCTGCTCTCCCGCGCTCCTCTGGCCATACGCCATTTGGGCGTAGGTCACTTGAGGGGTGACGGTTATGGCTGCCCCGAGTGGATTTTTCACTGGGGGCTGCTTCTGCAGAACCATCTTTGTTTTCCGCTGTTGAAACTTAGGGCAACCCCGATAGTTAGCGGTGTGCCCGCGTTCCCGCAGAGTACGCACTTGAGCTGACTTTTGTCAGCTGCTCCCTCTTTCCCCAGTGGGCAGTCCTCCGCCTTGTGGTTATTACTGCACTTCACTCATCGGGGCTGCATTCGGCTGTTCGACGCGGCGTGCCCAAACCTTTGGCAGCGTACGCATTGGAGAATGCCGTCGCGCCTTCTAATAATTTCCCATACGCAATCATAGTCAGCTAATGTTTTTATATCATTTAGCTTATCTACTTTTCTATTGGGTGACAGCTGTACGATGAAGAACGGTAATTTCCGTCCCTCTCTTTTTGCCTTGACTGTGATGAAGGGCTTGACCCCGACGAACTCGAGACCATCACACACTTGCTCTCTGAGCAGTTGGAAGATCTCCTCCGCTTCGAGCGGTGCGGCGATCTTTAATAATCTCGACTGAAGTTTTTCTCCTTTTGGTGTGAAGGGAAAGAACTCCATCATCGAACGATTTAGACATGTTTTAAGAGCTGCATGATGCTCTACTGTCTTGCAGCTAATAGAGTACTTTTCGAATCCTCTGTTTTTTTTAATTGTAAAATTACCACTACCTACGGCTCTCCTACATACCTTTGCAGTTTGTACCACGTCCGCCTTGTACAGGTTAATTGGTGGTACTTTTTGTTTCTTCTGTTTCTCTGGCTGTTGCTGGTGTACTGCTGGATGCTGTTGTTGCTGAGTCGCTGTATGTTGCTGCTGCTGCTGTTGTTGCTGGGCTGTCTTCTTCTGCTTCTGCTGATGTTGCTGAGCTGCTGGTTTTTGTTGCTTCTTTTGCTGATGTTGCTGAGCTGCTGGCTGTTGGTTCAGCTTTTTTTGATTTGCTTGACGTTGTTGTTGCTGCATCTGCTTTTGCAGCTGACTCGTTTCGGGCAACTTTTGTTGCTGTTGCCCGAGTTGTAGCACTGCTTGCTCCTCCTCCTTCCTTCTCCTTTCGAGAGTTATTCTGCGGAGCTCTCTGATCTCATGAAGAAGTTTGTTAGTCTCCTCTCTCAGATTAGAGACTTCCGACTGCTTGGCGCGGATTATGGCCTCCACTTCTTCTTCTTCTGTATCGGAGGGCATTGATTCATAGCTGTTGCTACTGATTGTAAATCTTCCCTCCCTCCCCTCTGATATGTATGAGAATACATCATCATCATCGGCTTCGGCTGTTGTCTCGTTAGATGACGTAGCCGCTGCACTTTCTTCCTCCTGCCGCTTTTGCGAAGAGTCATCGGTATTGCGTCTCTTCGCGCTTTTGGAGAGCCGTTTCTTTCTCCTTCTCTTAGCTGTGCCTTCTTGTGACACAGTTGTTTGTTGTCGTGACGTTTGAACCACTTCCCCGTCCACTTCTAGGCGATCGGACTGCCCTTTCGCCTCCATTGTGGGGTTTCCCTCAGTAACGATTTAATTATATACCGTGGGGGAAAAAAAAAGGAAACATTTTACGAAGTCGAAACACGTGTGAACTGTTCAACGGTCTGTGAACGACTGAGAGAGACATCTGGGTATATTGATTATCTGTGCCTGAATTGTTGTCATCAAACCAGCGTAAATATAAATTGAGAGCGCATGCGTTTTTGGTAGTCTAAACATTATTATTTATTTTGTTTATTGTAAACCCCCACAAAATGGGTAGCACCAACACAGAAATCTGTTGCCAGAGAAAGCTTCAAGACAATAAATAGAATATCCGTAACAGGGAAGGACTATGAAGATATCCCATCTAGGAAAGTTTTGAAGACAATTTTTGAAGACATAACTCAAATCCTGGACCAAAGGAAGGGGTACAATAGTTTACATATGTATGTGTATAAAATTTCAATGGAAATTTACAATAACAAGAAATTCTCCGGGAATTCATAAAAGGCATGAGTGGAATAATATAGAATTAATAAAATGGGTTTAAGAATTTCGACGACGGAGTTCATATTTTCCAATACTGGAGGCGGTGTTTGGATCTTCATTAAAAATACTATTAAACATTAAGAAGTGTATAGTGATAGCGTACGAAGGTTGCCTAAGGTTGGAGGATTGCGTCGTGTACTTATTTCTCCACTGAAATGCAAAAGCTGTATGCAGAGTCAGTCTACTCCTCTGAATTGCCACATACCAGGACAACTACTACCAGAGTTCGATTCGCTCTTTCGGCGGTTAATGCTGAACTTGGCTGGGGACTTAGGTGACCGGGGACCAGGTTTACACTTGGTTTTACTTGCACATTACCGAGTAGAGTAAGCGAGTAATGTCCTCGAATGCGCTCCACATACCTTCCAATAGAAACTTTCCAAACGAGGAAATTGATTCTTACATATGTACATACATATCAAATAACAAGTTGAGATAAAAATGAGGGATGGGTGTTACTACACCACGATATAACCGCGAACACATAATGCGACAATTGACGCACTTCGCCAACAACAAACAAAAGGAGACTGCTGCTGTCAAATTAAAAACGACTTGTGCAGATCGACAAGAAACCAGGAAATTATGACACTGAAATCGCTTATGAAAAACATACAATATTTGATTGTGATGGAACAACAATATTCGGGGTATAAAATCGAAAATCCAACAAAATATCCATGTTCTTAGCCTATAAACGCAATATTCCTTAGCAATAAGCAAGGCGATCTTCCATTTATTAAGCTTCCCAAAACGACATATAAAGCCCAGATACTGTGATCAAAGATCAGCGCTACTTCCGATCAATTGGTCTCCTTCCCACTATCAACGAATAACTTACTCTGAACAGAGCCCTGATGAAGTGGGTAGAGGACAAAAATATCGGAAAACCAATTCGGTTCCAAAAAGAGGCATTACATTAATCATGCTGTGTCCAGACTGGTGTCGGATATACATTGGATCAAGGGCAAGAAACAATGACCGTATGCCTGCTTTATTGACCTGTAAAAGACCTTTGATATCATACGAGCGAAAGGACTTTTCTACAAGCTCAACCACACCTGTGACTACTGTGTGACAGTAAAAGGTTCGTGTTTTTGAAGTCTTCAAAGGTCTTAAGTGCGCAGATTTGATCTCATTGGTGATCTCTCATGGTGACTTGGATTCATTTATACGAAACTGCAATGACTGGAAATTGCTTGCTTGAATATTAGTTTCGAGAAATTGGAAGCAATTCTGTTCAGGACTGTTTTCTGTTTTCATAAATTGTTGAAGAAAACAGTTCTGGATAGTTTTTTTCATTTAATGTTCGTTGGTGGCACTGGAAGGCTCATGAAGGTGGAACTTTTTGTTTCACCCAAATATCGTCCGTTTTGATACATGAGAGTTAACATTTCTTTGCTCTTTTGTTTTCAAAGATAGAACAATGAAACTTCCCAGGTTTTTGCTTCATATATTAAGGAAATGGGGGAAAGAAAACCTCCACAAATATTTATGAAATGTGACCGTAATTTTTATTATTGGGAGAGGAGGAATGTTGTTGTGGGTATGTGAGTCGACTCCTACGCAATTGGACCTACCTGTCTAGGTTCGATTCATATTCACAACAAGAAATACTTTTCATGGCCCCACCTCTTTCGAGTCACTGACAATGCCCAAAGAATATAACTGTCTAGAAACAGCTTCTAAATCCGTAGGTCCCTTCCACTCGTGATAGAACAGTAGCACGCAAAACATGAGTGGTTTCTGAGAAGCTAGGCCCTGGCCCTCCACAGGCTGTAGCGCCACCCATATTATTATATTATATGAATTCGACTAGTCCTACAAAAAAGCACAGCCGTCAATAATATATTCTATATCAGTCTGTTTTATCGTATACATGCTATAGGTAGTTAATACCACAAAAAAAAATTTCATAATTTTTTTAAATCAGCTTCCGCTGCATTTTTTTCATTCTATTCGAAAGGACGTACCGTTCTCGACATATATATTTTTTCCGTTTTTCGGTCATTTTGTCCTATTGTGCTGAAGAGGATATCTAGCAGTATAGCGGTGTCGAGTGGAGGTGTTGTTAAGCGGGAACAAACGTTTTGGTGGCTGAGAAGTGAGTAGAAAGAAAACAAAAAAACGATTTAGTATGGCCGTTCCTGTTCCATTCCATTCTGTAATTATCAAAGCTTTTATTTGAGTTTTACTCGTTATATTGTGTTGGGATTAATGTTGGGGCGATCCAGATTATCCTTTAAAATATTTAGATAATATTTAGTTTATATATATATATAAAGGCGATGATTTGGTCACGTGGCACGAATGTCCTCATCAACACGACTTCCGAGACGTGCCTTGAATGCGATTCCATAGGTAGGCGACGCTTGGCAGACACCAGAGGAGGTGGTTACATCTGACGTTATCAGCACCGCAGTACTTTGCGAAAACATAAAAATGCCTTGTCCAGACGACTTCTTCAATCCGAGCTTGGAAACTGCAATTAGCAAAACAATTTCCTAATCAATCCAAGGGAGGAAAAGATTCTTCGAATCAGTGCCTCCGGTCAATTAGTCTCCTTCCGAACATCAACAAGGTATTTGAGAAGGTGATAAATAGAGCTCTGACCAACTGGACAGAGGACAAACATATAATTCCAGATAGCCAATTCGGTTTCAAAGCGGCATGACACAATTCATGCCGCGTCGAAACTGGTGTCGGACATCCAATGGAACAAGAGCCACAAACAATGTACGGGCACCTGCCTGATTGACCTGGAGAAGGCCTGCGACACCGTATGGTTAGAAGGACTTTTTTACAAGCTGAATGGGCTAGGCATTAGTAAACCACTGCTGTACCTACTGTGTAACATGCTTACCGGTAGAAGGTTCGTCGTCAAGAATGGCAATGTGAGCTCTGCAGGTAGTTTTGAAGTAAAAAATGGTCTCTAGCAGGGTGCCGTTAATTCGCCGATCCTGTTCAACATTTTCTTGAGCGATCTGATAAGTTCTCGTACGCCGACGACTTGATTGTGTACAGATCAGGTAAAAATATCGAGGACATCACTACTCTCGCGCAGGAACTCGACTCATTCATGAGAAGTTGCGATGACTGGAAGTTGAATATCAACTTTCAGAAGTAGGAAACTATACTGTTCAGGACTCCGTTGTAAAGGGTGGCTAAATTGTAAGGGCCGATGTTGAATGTGAACCACACCTAAACGTCAGGTTTTTTTCTGCATTTCATTTGACATTTCTCAATTTCAGACTAACTTAACTTGAACCATGGAAAGATACACAATCGAGCAACAATCGAGAATGGTGGCAAGAAATGGCAACAGTGGATGATCAATTTTCGAAGAAAATCATCTTCAGTGATGAGGCACATTTTCATCTCAGTGGATTCATCAATAAGCAGAATTGCCGCATTTGGGCGAATGATAATCCAAGAGTGATTGTCGAAAAACCAATGCACCCACAAAGAGTGACTGTTTGGTGCGGTTAATGTTCTGGAGGCATCATCGGGCTGTATTTTTTCGCTATCGTGAAATGATAAAAACTTTTTATGGCTCGAATTGGAAGATATGAATGTGGACAATATGTGGTTTCAACAGGACGATGCCACTTGCCACACAGCTAACGAAACAATGAATCTTTTGCGCGACAAATTCAATGGCCGTGTTATCTCACGTGGTGGCGATGTCAATTGGCTGCCAAGATCATGTGATTTTGAAAGAAAAGGTGTACGTCGATAAGCCAGCAATAATTCAAGAGCTAAAGGATGAGATAATTCGGCACATTAATGGCATAGAACCTCAATTATGCTTCAGCGTCATCAAAATTTGGACCATCGGATGGAGGTTTGCCGCCGAGATCGCGGCGGCAATTCGGCCGATATTTTGTTCTATACACAATTGAACCATACCAATATTATCATAATAAAAAGAAATGACAATAATTTCCTAAATAATTTGTGTATTATTCAAAATCAACATCGGCCCCTTAAAATTTAACAACCCTTTATAAGGCTTCGGCGGATACAAAAAAAATTGGCGAAAGTTGTCAATTGTTGGGAGTCACAGGCAACCACTGGCGCAAAGGACTGTAGTCAGATACCTGGGGATCGGGCTAGATCAATATCTATATTTTAACAAACATGTACATAGATGCTGCTCTAGCCCGAGCCCGAGGCGCTTTCGCCCTTACAAAGAGACTGTTTTACAACAGCCAACTCGATGCGAGGGTGAAGGTAATCTGCTACATGGTCCTCATTCGGCCAATGCTCATCTATGGCTGTCCTGTGTGGTTCAACGTGAGTGCAAGCCTGATGGAAAAGATTCGGGTGTTTGAGGGCTTGTCTTAGGGCTTGCCTTCACCTTTACAGAACACCAGAGTCCCAGTACAGAAAATTCTACTCCAATGAGGTTTTATACAACGGGGCGAACCTGATACGAGTGGACATTTTCCTGTTGAAATTGATTCGAGGCCACACTGCCAGAGCGATGAACTCTGTTAATAACTTGACCTCGGGGGCTTACTACCCCAATCCCCCCCAGAAACTTTCCTCCATTTCGATAAGCACGGTCTGATACAAAATGAAAATGCGGTACCGCTCCTCCTCGACATCGCCTGTTGAACTGTGGATAGGCGACTCAACCACGACTATTCCGTCGCACAACGAGCTGAGGAGGGTCTTCTCAGTCAGTCGTTCACGGACCGTTGAACAGTTCACACGTGTTTCGACTTCGTAAAATCCAAACATCAACAAATATTAAAGTGAAGTAGTGCAACTGACATCGGGTTCCGCAGTAAGAACGTGGCCGAACAAGTAGAGCCAACGCTTGTGACGGTATATAATTAAATCGTTACTGAGTGAAACCCAACAATGGAGGCGAAAGGGCAGCCCGATCGCCTAGAAGTGGACGGGGAAGTGGTTTAACCGGTGGCTCAAAAGTGCTACCGGTGTCAAAAGAAGGCACAGCTAAGAAAAGGAGAAAGAAACGGTTTTCAAAAAGCGCGAAGAGACGCAATACCGATGACTCTTCGCAAAAGCGGCAGGAGGAAGAAAGTGCAGCGGCGTCATCTAAGGAGACAACAGCCAAAGCCGATGAGGATTATGTATTCTCATACATATCAGAGGGGAGGGAGGGAAGTTTTGCAATAAGTAGCAACAGCTATGAATCAATGCCCTCCGATACAGAAGAAGGAGAAGTGGAGGCCGTAATCCGCGCCAAGCAATCGGAAGTCTCTAATCTGAGAGAGGAGACTAACAAACTTCTTCATGAGATCAGAGAGCTCCGCAGAATAACTCTCGAAAGGAGAAGGAAGGAGGAGGAGCAAGCAGTGCTACAACTCGGGCAACAGCAACAAAAGTTGCCCGAAACGAGTCAGCTGCAAAAGCAGATGCAGCAACAACAACGACAAGCAAATCAAAAAAAGCTGAACCAACAGCCAGCAGCTCAGCAACATCAGCAAAAGAAGCAACAAAAAACCAGCAGCTCAGCAACATCAGCAGAAGCAGAAGAAGACAGCCCAGCAACAACAGCAGCAGCAGCAACATACAGCGACTCAGCAACAACAGCATCCAGCAGTACACCAGCAACAGCCAGAGAAACAGAAGAAACAAAAAGTACCACCAATTAACCTGTACAAGGCGGACGTGGTACAAACTGCAAAGGTATGTAGGAGAGCCGTAGGTAGTGGTAATTTTACAATTAAAAAAAACAGAGGATTCGAAAAGTACTCTATTAGCTGCAAGACAGTAGAGCATCATGCAGCTCTTAAAACATGTCTAAATCGTTCGATGATGGAGTTCTTTCCCTTCACACCAAAAGGAGAAAAACTTCAGTCGAGATTATTAAAGATCGCCGCACCGCTCGAAGCGGAGGAGATCTTCCAACTGCTCAGAGAGCAAGTGTGTGATGGTCTCGAGTTCGTCGGGGTCAAGCCCTTCATCACAGTCAAGGCAAAAAGAGAGGGACGGAAATTACCGTTCTTCATCGTACAGCTGTCACCCAATAGAAAAGTAGATAAGCTAAATGATATAAAAACATTAGCTGACTATGATTGCGTATGGGAAATTATTAGAAGGCGCGACGGCATTCTCCAATGCGTACGCTGCCAAAGGTTTGGGCACGCCGCGTCGAACAGCCGAATGCAGCCCCGATGAGTGAAGTGCAGTAATAACCACAAGGCGGAGGACTGCCCACTGGGGAAAGAGGGAGCAGCTGACAAAAGTCAGCTCAAGTGCGTACTCTGCGGGAACGCGGGCACACCGCTAACTATCGGGGTTGCCCTAAGTTTCAAGAGCGGAAAACAAAGATGGTTCTGCAGAAGCAGCCCCCAGTGAAAAATCCACTCGGGGCAGCCATAACCGTCACCCCTCAAGTGACCTACGCCCAAATGGCGTATGGCCAGAGGAGCGCGGGAGAGCAGCAGCTACCGAAGGTAGTGCAGCAGCCGTCAGTGCCAAAAGCACACGATCCAGCGCCCGACTGGAAAGCCTCCATTGAAAGGCGTATGGATCGGTTAGAGGAGCAGGTAGGCCAAATTCTGGCGCTCCTGCAGAACCAAGCACGTCACCAGTCATGATGGCTGCGCAGACAGAGAGTACCTATAAGATCCTTGCAGTGAATGCAAATTCATTGATAGGGATCCCACGAAAAAACGAGCTCTATAGATTGTTGGACGATCAAAGCCCAGAGCTATTTCTGATTAGCGAAACTAAGCTAACTCACATTGGAGCACAGTAATTATAATGTTATTAGGAGAGACCGGCCCAACTCCAATGGTGGAGGCAGTGTTGCGATCTTCATTAAAAATAACATTTAACACAAAGTAGTGTATAGTGGCGAAGTTCGACGGTTTCAAGAGTTGGAGGCCTGCATCGTGTGCATTTCTCTCCGCAGTGGAAAAAAGCTGTTTGCGGTGACGGTCTACTCCTCCGGCTGCCCTAGTTCCAGAACGACTATATCAGAACTCGATTCACTCTATCGATGTCTAAGACTGGACTCGGAGGAGAACTATTTCATTTTGGCCGGGGACTTAAATGCCCGACATGGATATTGGGAAAACATAGTTTCCAATTATAGAGGGGACCAGCTTTACAACTGGTATTGCTTACACAGTGTCGAGTATAGACTCGATTTGAAAGCAACAGAGATCTCGTCATATCCTAGAAGCGGTTCTTACTTGGATATCTTGCTGTTTGACGCAAAACTGCAGCTGACAGACACAAACTCACAAACGGTAAACTGTTTGAACACTTTCGTGTATCTCAGTGACCATTGCGGACTCAGTGCCGACTCAGTCCCCAACGATATTGCGGAATTAGGAGAGTTTGTTCAAACGTATCCCTACAATTACAGTAGGACACGCTGGACACGCTTCTCCAGACAAATGACGAGAGCAGTTTCCTCGAATGCGCTCCACATACCGTCCAATAGAAACTTGTCAATCGAAGAGATTGACAAGTATCTTATACAATTGGACGAGACAATAAAACGAACGATGGACAGTACGAACCACGGTATACACGCACAAACAACGAAAACTTGTACCGCAATGCGACTATTGACGCACTACATCAACGGAAAACTAGACTCCTGTCAAGACCTTATACAGGCGGCTTACTGATAGACGAGATGAGGAAATTAGGACACTGAAATCGCTCATTAAGAACATTCAAACACTAATTGTCCAAAATTACAGAGTTTCTGTTAACTTGCATTGGAACAATAAGATTCGGGCTGTAAGATCCAACAACCCGAGCATGTTTCCGCAAATAAACAAAATTTTTCGTAGTAAGCATAGCGATCTTCCGTGTCTTAAGCTCCCCAGAACGACGGACAACGAACAAATACTGATTACAGCAGGTATTGATCCAGATAACGCCGTACTCGACGATAACTTCTTTGTGGTCGAAGACCCGCAAGAAAAAATGGAGGTACTAGGCGCGGTCCTTCAGGAAGTGTATAAGGTGAATGTGAGTGTTCGCCCAAACCACGACCTGGAGAACTGCGTACAATCTAGTAACTCGCAACTTCGAGAAGACATGGCGATCTGAGAACTTCGGCTTTGTCGTGTTCAATGAAGATAACATGACAGATAATGCCATCGCCGACGAAGGGGTTCATCCCCCGTTCATAGCGAAGACAGAGCTCCAAGCGGTCTTCGAATCACTTAAGAAGAAAAAGTCAGTTGGAATCGACGGGATCTCGAACATTGTGCTAAGACATCTCCCCCTAGATGTGGTTAATATGTACACTATCCTGTTTAACAATGCTCTGAATAATGCACATTATCCGAAACATTGGAAAACTGCGATTGTGCAACCCATATCCAAGCGAGGTAAAGATTCTTCGAATCCGTGCAACCTCCGGTCAATTAGTCTCCTTCCGAACATCAGCAAGGTATTTGAGAAGGTGATAAATAGAGCTCTGACCAACTGGACAGAGGACAAACATATTATTCCGGATAACCAATTCGGTTTCAAAGCGGGGCATGACACTATTCATGCCGCGTCGAAACTGGTGTCGGATATCCAATGGAACAAGAGCCAGAAACCTTCGACACCGTATGGTTAGAAGGACTTTTTTACAAGCTCAATGGGCTAGGCATTAGTAAACCACTGCTGTACCTACTGTGTAACATGCTTACTGGTAGAAGGTTCGTCGTCAAGAATGGCAATGTGATCTCTGCAGGTATATTTGAAGTAAAAGAAGTCACCTATGGCTGTCCCGTGTGGGTCAACGTGAGTGCAAGCTTGATGGAAAAGATTCGGGTGTTTGAGGGAGCTTGTCTTAGGGCTTGCCTTCGCCTTTACAGAACACCAGAGTCCCAGTACAGAAAATTCTACTCCAATGAGGTTTTATACAACAGGGCGAACCTGATACGAGTGGACAATTTCCTGGTGAAGATGATTCGAAGCCATACTGCCAGAGCGATGAACTCAGTCAATAACTTGATCTCTGGGGCTTACTACCCCAATCCTCAGTACCATGAAAGGGTCCGTCACAGTGGCTTCGTCCCCCCAGAAGCTTTTCTCCATTTAGACATGTACGGTCTGTTACAAGACATAAATGCGGTACCGCTCATCTTTCACATCGCCCGTTCGACTGTGGATGGGCGACTCAACCACGACCGTTCATTCGCACAACGAGCTGAGGAGGGTCTCCTTCGGTTCAGTACGGCGGTATCAAGGCGAGATGTTCGGGATGTTGCAATGCAACACCGAAAATTCTGGTGGCTGTGCAGTGAGGGAACTCCCTCATCGAACCCTTTAGACCCGGGTTAAAAACGGGCAGTGCATATCGGTCTTTGTCTTGCAGCTGATTAAACGCATTCTATCATTCTATCAGCCGCAACCTACGTCCGACCTACATATCTTAGGTTAGTTTTTAATGGTAGTGTAAAGTTGTACATAAGTATATAAAAAAAATAAAAAAAAAAAAAAAAAAAGAAATAAAAAAAAAAAGGAAAAAAGGCTTACACATGTGTACACTTGTGTACCTATGTGTATACTCATGTATATATATTAGGGACATATGCATATATATGTGCGTATTTTATAAGATACACATATATATATGTATGTATGTTTAGGTTAAGGTAGTTTAAGTTATTTTAAGGTAGTTTGGAAGTTAGTAAATAAGTTTTAGTAAAATCAGTTCGGATATTAAGTTTTTTATAATTTTCTTAATTTTAATTTACAGTTCAAGTTATGTTTACTTTCATAAATACATTATTAGAATAAGTCGAATGACATAGTTTAAGAGTAAGTTTAGCTTAGAGTGCCCGCCTAGGGCCAGTAAGTTAGAAGTAGTAACAATGTTCGTCCAACTAGTTTTAAGCATTTTTTCTAGTATTTAAGTGTTTGTTATGAATTAAGTAAATAAAAATGAACTAAAATGAAATGAAGGGTCTTCTCCGGTTCAGTACGGCGGTATCAAGGCGAGATGTTCGGGATGTTGCAATGCAACACCGAAAATTCTGGTGGCTGCGCAGTGAGGGAACTCCATCATCGGACCCTTTAGACCCTGGTTAGGGATCTCTGTCTTGCAGCGGATTAGTTCAGCTGCAACCTATGGCCGACCTACGTATCTTAGGTAGTTTTTAAGGTAGTTTTGTAAGCTGTATACATGCATAAATAAGAAAAAAAAATATAAAACGTATACACATTTGTACAACTGTGTGTACTTATGTGTATACCCCTGTATATGGTTTAAGTATATATATATACATGTGTGCGTATAGCACTGTATATACATGTATATATGAATGTATGTTTAGTTTAAGGTAGTTTAAGTTATTTTAAGGTAGTATGAAATTTTTAAATAAAATCAGTTCAGTTATTAAGTTTTTTTTAAAGTTTTCTTAATTTCAAATTGTACATTTTAAATAATATAATTTTAAAGATATGCATTGTCAGGTTAAGTCGAAAGACATAGTTTAAGATCAAGTTTAGCTTAGAGTGCCCGCCTAAGGCCAGTAAGTTAGAAGTAGTAACACTGTTCGTTCAACTAGTTTTAAGCATTTTTGTCTAGTATGTAAGTTGTGTTATGAATTTCTATCAATAAAAATGAAAAAAAATTACAATTTCCTAATCTAGTACGTTGAGACACTATACATGTGAGTTATGAAATACTTCAAGACTTCCCCATAAGTAAATACGGGGTGGAATCATCTTCAATCAGGACAACCATTTGGACAGACATTGCCCATGTTCAAAAAGCCATACAAAATTCGTCTGAGCCCGTCGACGAAAAGAAACAGTAAACTAACCTTCTCTAAGACTGTCAACTTTTTAGGGAGTATATAGAAAATTAAGCTAAATTGTAAGCCTAATATACAGCTATATCAGGAAGGCATTGTTTGTCACCTTCATGTGCAGGAATAGTCTGGATCACAAATGCAGAATTCAGGCCTCGGTTGTTCACTGGACATCGCAATCGTTAGGCAATCTTGGAGACGAGTGTTCTAGACTCCCAGTCTCCCGTACCATTGTAGGGTTTTCATAGCAGAAATTAACACAATTCTTTCAGCTCGCATGCTGTCAGTCATATGTTCATAAGGGTTTGGAAGACATCATCAATCAACCCAATGAGGGTAAAGCATTGTTGCTTTGTTGTTGTTATATATTTACACTGCGCTGGCTCCCAGCATTGAGTAATAAGTCAGAAGCGGAAGCAAACTATGGAAGGATGTATCATAGCCAAAATGAGCAAGAAAGGATAAGAGTAAAATGTCTTTCTTTTGATATTGTAGTAGAATCCTTCAGGCACTTAGCTCTATTGGATGTGGTATATAATATATTGACGATAAAACACTCACCCAAAGACATTCATGCATTTGTATCACCGGTGAATAATATCGACATTTTTTGACAGAGATTAACGCATTTTGCTGACTCTGAAGGATATTGCGGAGAGATGTAGTACCGGTCCGTGCTGTTCTCCAGGCCGTCAGGGAATCCGAAATAGGCAATTAACCGATGATTTACCAAAGTGTGGATGACCAAAGAATACTTTTCCCCTTCACTACAAGAAATAAAACCGCGGGCGCAATTCGGAAAAGCAAACACCGGATGGAAAACCTTGAGTTATGGCAAACAACTATTGACAAAAACATATTTACTAAATGGATTACAAAAGACGGAGATGAGTAAAAATGCTTATCAATAAACAGGTCTTGTATTTGACAGAACACTTACAGGGAAAAAATGAAATAGATATTAATAGAATAGAAATGATAGCTGGGAACGAATGGCCTTTTTATTAATTGGCGTGAAAGTGTTTGCAGTTTTTCATCGGTTTATTAGGTCATATGGATGTACATATAAAACACTGGACGGAAATGGAGGATACTCTTCGGAATTCCATAATATGTTATATTGTTGATAAATATTACAGATATAAATAACTTACTATTCAGTTTACCTTCTTCACGCTTAGTAGGCGTGTTTTCCTAATGACCATTAAATCGTCAAGTGGCGCACAAAAGAAAAGGAAAGAGATATCCACCAATCCAAACACTGCATGTCATATGTCTGCGCACTTGAAAGCATCACTTTCGACCGTTGGTTCACGGTGTATACACAATGGGCTGCCACAGTTTAGTGCCTACCTACCCCTTCGACCTACTCCAACTGGATGTTTGCTGGCGGTTAAATTAATAGTCTAAGCATAGATTACAATAACAAGTGAAGTGAAGTGTTCCTCAACGGCTGTCTTGTCTTCTTCGTCGACAGTAATACAATACGATAGTAGTAGTAGTTTAACTGATAACAACATTTACGTAGGCCGAAGGGGGGCGTGGAGCGATGATACTCGACACAGTGTGTGTTCGTACACGTATTGTCTGCAATGTTTATACGTTCGATTAACAGTTTTGGCTGTTCCCAGAACTTGCGTGCGTACTCTGAAAAGCTTTCATTTTCATATTTTTATTAGTATACATACATATTTTTTGTTGGATGTGGGCTGGTCATTTAGTGCTTCAGGCAAATAAGAATCAACTGACGCTAGAAATATTAATACAAGGAACGTTTAATATACGCACATACTATATATGTATTAATTTAATGTACTTATATTTAGGTTAATCTTACACTGAAGTATGTAAGCGCATATACTTATTTGAGCATTTTTAATTACCAGAATGCAACTAGTAGTTTATTCTCGTATTATGGTGTAATAAAAAAGATCACCAAAACTGAAACTGATGTAATTACATGAAGGTTACGTTTCTTAGTAATGTCACATAAAAACCAAATATTAAATTTGTTAGGCAGTCAATTGAAAATTATATGACTGTGCCTGTTTTTATTAATTAATGAGAGTAATAATACACTAAAAATGTTTACAACAAAAAGGCGAACGACAAATGACTAATCAATAATAATTGATTCCAATTGAAATTTCGGAATAAAACGGATAGAGCTTTGATTGTTCATATCTAACCTACATACATATTTAACTGAGCAATGTTTACTAAAGAGCTAATTTGAGAATCATCAACAGATTCTGCAACAACTCCACATTAAAGATACTTAAAGATTTTTCTGACTGCATAGTTTTAAAAGATCTTTATTTTACCGTTATGCAGAGTATGTTCTTTTTACTGGGGGGTGATTCGGTTTCAATTTTGACTTTAGCAACTTGAACTCATTTTCTTATTCTGAATGCTTCCGTGGATTGTTATTGTTTTTTTTTTAATTAATTTTTATTTTATTAATTCATAACAATCTTATATACTAGACAAAAATGCTTAAGACTAGTTGGGACGAACGGTGATATTATATTTTAACTTACTGGCCCTCGGCGGGCACTCTAAGCTAAACTTAATCTTAAACTATGTCGTTCGACTTAACCTAACACATATTGTTCATAATATTTAAAAAATTATTATGTTTAAAAATATGTAATAAGAAAATTGAAAAAACTTATTAACTGAACATTTGTGTGAAAATTATACTAACTTAAATTCTACCTTAAAATAAAATTAAAACTAAATAAAACTTAACTAGACTTACAAACTAACTTATTACCTACACTGCATATATATACATACATATTGTATAAAGGCTATACAAAATCATGTACATATATGCATCTATATGCAGGGGTATATATGTATGTCCATATAACATGTATACAGACATAAATGCTTTTTTTATGGATTGTTATTGTTTTTCAGGAAGTGTATATTTTTTGTATGACTTGACATTAACACAATTTTGAAATGATACATCAAATATTCATAAAAGTTCGGTTTGCATTAGTATTCTATAAGAGGAATTTAGCTTATCCGGACACGAAAGTTTTGTATGAATTGTATGCCTGTATGGAAATGTTAGAAACATTGTTAGTTTTTGGTGTGAGTGAATTTTGAAGTCGTAGCTGTATTTCTGATCAGTTTTGACTCTTCGGTTGAATTACTGTCATAACCAAATCGGTATCAACTCTAATATTTTTTAGCTGTTCTGGTAATGCTTCTATCACATCTGCAGTCAACTTCAATTTGGAGGATTCAGAGGTTTGCTCTGGATCGGAAAAATATGCAATTACAATATTCTCAACGTTATTCTATCATATTCTATAGCTGTCGGGTTCAATGGAAACAAGCCACATTAGTGGCAACCATTGCTTGTGGTTGCCACCATATCTCTAAGACTACATCCACACATGGTGGTATTTGGTGACAACGCATGCAAAATAATTTTGCCGGAAACTGAAAATGCTCTTCAAATTTTTGTATTCAAATTTGATACTAATTTTCTTAGACAACTTCAAATTTTCTGCAGTCTTTGGTTTTAGACAATAAACGGAGAGTATTTGCAAAAAGTCTTAATAACTGTATATTTCTCACTAAACTTAAAATACTAAGTATGTAAATATGTACCTTAAAAATAAAAACAGCGGTAACCTATGAACCATGACAGGTTTGCCAATCAGTTAGTAGACACTTTTATTCTTTAATCTTTGACCAGAGCAGTATCTATATGGTTGTTAGGATATACTCCATTTAGCCAGTTTAAAACACAAGTTTCACCAGTGGTTACCCGTGTTGTCCAACATATGTATATAAGCCAATTATTTATATAAGATATATAAGACTTCACGGATAAGAGGAATATTCTCCCAGATTGGATATGGAGATGAGGAGTTTCACAATCACAGTTTTCTAATGCAGAAAATGCAAGAACATGTTAGATTGAAAGATTGCTTGGAGCTCCATCGCCGATATGGTCGGGGGTGAACATTTTCGTCGGCGATAACATTATCTGCCATATTATTGTCATTGAACACTACAAAGTCGAACGGCCAATGTTGCAGGTTTTATCGAAGCTGCTAAGTAGGATGGGATTATCCAACTCGAGCACAAGAATGTTGTCATCGAGAACTTCGTCATCTGGATCAATACATGTTATCATCAAGAGCTTCATCACCTGGATCAATACATGCTGTCAGTCGTTTCAGGAAACTTTGCAAAGAATATAGTGCTTCGAAAAATTTTGTTTCTTTGTGAGAACATCCATTTGTCTTTCTTGATTACGAAGTTCATATGTATTAAATAAGCAATTTCTGTGTCTTTATCTCCTCTTAAAATTTAGGGACTGAGTCCACAATGGTCAGTGAGGTAGACGAAAGTGTTCAAGCTGTTTACCGTGTTTTGGTTTAAGTCTGTACTATTCAGTCTTCCGCCCAACAACAGGATATCGAGATACAAGCCGCTTCTGGAGAACGACGACATATTTGATGATTTCAACTCTGGTCTCGACCCTTTTTTATACTATATATCAGGAAATCTAATCGGGAAATTTGGAGACAAATTGACTACAACCACTGAATCAAAAATAAAGTTCTTGAAAAAACAAATTGTACTTACAAACCTCAACCGGTTCTGAGTCGTAGTAAAAATTGCATATCGGACTATAAAATTCTACAAGCAAAAAACCTAGGACTATTCTTCTTAAGTTGTCCTCTTTAGATTCTAGAGCAAGTCTAGAGAGGACAAAATGTCCGCTCAAATGTGTAAGGATAGCCTAGTTAAGACTCTCTAAATCATATTTAAAATATCTTTGACTCTTTCACGACTCCTATTCGTAAATCTAGAACCATAGAACCAGAAGATCTAATTCAACCAATTTGGTTATTCCAGATTTACTTCGACCAATTTGGTTATTTTCACAAATTAAGTTTCATGAAAGTAAGATTTCAAGTTGACTCTATATACACTGATTTCTCGAAGACATAAAGAAGTTAGATATGATTGGTTTTCATTCATAACTGTTGAAATGGATAAATAACTAGTTATCTTACTCATACTCTTATTCATCTTACTAATAGTAGGCAGTTTGTAAAAATAGGAAATGATATGTCATAGGTAATTTTTAATTTCTTTGGGGTACCTCAAGGTAGTCACCTACTTATTTTTATTAATGATTTACCTTCGAATATTTGAAAACTTTATTTATTTATTTATTTATTTATTTATTTATTTATTTATTTATTTATTTATTTATTTATTAATTTATTTATGTATTTATTTATTTATTTAAAACATAAACTGTTGAAAAAATCGAAAAGTTGCAATAATCAGATATGTATTTAAAACACTTTAAAAAAGCGTGGATTTAAAATAATTCGGATTATAATGCTAGATACCATTATTGACCTGAAGCAACTACATGTAAGGAGGACTTATTATTCATTTCGCACATTCGATACATATTGCAGACTATGGGCAAAATGATATTGTATGGTAAACAACAGCATGAAATTCAAATTAGCTGAAAGGAGAGATTTGTAAAAATACATTTTTGATTTTCTTGAGTATTAATTTCTGAGTATAAATTTAAAATACTTATAATTTTTACTTATTGCATTTATTCTACAATACTTTATATTACTATAATTTGTATTAAAAAGCGTTTGTACTTGAAAGGCGAAATAAATAAATAGGTCGTAGTAGTTGGTTTGGTACATTGTATGATTAACACGTAACGTCATGAGCACATGGCAAATGATTAGCAGAATAAAATAAAGAAGAAGAGATTAGTTAATCTCTTAATACAGAAACTTACTTCTGTTTATGAGTGTTTTTAATACAGTAAAAAAGACATGTGTGTATTGTGGATATAAAATGTAGAAATACATTATTATGAATTTTACATTTTTAAGGTAGATACGTTCACGAGTAGTATAACTACACACAAAGTGAATATTTTGCTCCATTACTAAAGACTGCCTACAATCAGATAGACGAAACCCACACAAAATATTTCAATGAATATTGAATTAAAATTGTATTTTTCATTCAAAAGGTGAAAATCTGTGATTTATGATCAAAAAAGATATATTTTAAGATGTGATTAAAAAATTCAATGGAAAGCTTTATGAATAAGTCAATTAATTCATTCAAATTGTTCACGCAACTATTTTTTAAATATAATGACGACGAAACATGCTCGTCAGTTATAGAGAACGAATAACAAATAAATGAGAAAATATTGTTGATGTGTAGTATGTATTGTTCATTTTATTTAGAAATTTATGAGGCGCAGAAAAAAACCGAAACTAAGAAAGTGACAAATTATTTTTATGGTAATAAATTCAAAAAAATGTAAACAAAGAGGACATTTCTGTGTGTGATAAGTGTGTGTGCTGGTCACTCGCCATGACAATCTTTGTTTCTAATTCAAAATTTCAAATGGGGGGAAAAACCTGCAGGACGCCACTCTGTCAGTATTAAACTAACCCCTGTGAAGAAAGGACATCCAGACTTAATTTATTTTTCCTTTTTTCTTATGTAATTGATAGTCTAAAGGGGTGAGTATTTTCCTAACCTAATTAATTAAAAGCAAATTGAAGAAGATTGCACATAATGTGTTATGGCATTAATCTATTTATAGAATTAAGGGTTAGTACATTCCTTTTATGCTTACTGCAGACAAATTTATATAAATTAAATACAATATATATATGTACTTCGTAATCGATTGGTGGGACAATTTGTTCGTGCAGCCACATGTATTCATACTAAGCTAATTCTAAAAAAAACAACGCTAGACCTATTCCACAACTTGTTATTTTATTTTAAAATACCACCAGATCCACCCTGTGTCTGTTGTAGAGTCTAAATATCTCCAAAAATCGTTGGGTATTTTTATTCCTGGATATAACAACATAACCAAATATATACATTAATTAATATATTCATTTGTAATCTATGCCCGTGTGTATGCTTACGACTTCAATTCCAATTACTGGCAAACCATAGACTATTTGGATATAAACGTAGCTAACGTACCTTGCATATCTCAGGATGGCAACATGTATGTACAGCACAACCGCAAATTGTAATTTAAGTGCAACCACTGAAACCGCAATCTAGTTCAAAGTATGACTGGCTCATTATTGCATTTTGTGGCTTATAAATATGCCAATTATTTTGATGAGCATTTCGATTGTGACTTCATTTTGGTGAAGTTGCACAAACACTTTCATTAACTCACCAACAAGTACGCATGCATACTAAATGCACATTTATGTATGTAGAAACATGTTATGAAATAACAAAAAGTATCATTGTGTACTCTAAAGAATGTGTTAAAATCCCTTCATTCTGTGGAGACCTATTACAATCAAATAACGGATCAGCACTGAAACTTGGCACACTTGTGTTTGTCTCTATGAATTAAACTATGCAAACATCCGGTACAAAAACAATCCCAAAAATTGGCTGTCTTGGCATACAATATATTTCTTTTCGAACTATAATTTTTATTTATTTGGAGAATATTCTCCACAAGGGCCAATAAAAAAGGCAAAAAACGAACCACGATGACTGCAATATCAAAATGTTCGTGTCAATAAAAAGCTTTCACAAAATGCTGAATATGTGCACATGCTGCGCACAAAATTGATCAGAGGATTCCCTGCCGTTTGAACTATGACGCGATATGTCATCATATTTCTCCGAGTGCTTTCTTGCCGCACATCATAAGTATGTGGGCACGGTTGTGCTTACATAGGTGTACATATGCACATTCCATCTGCGAGTGTTTACATGCATGCAATTTTGAACTTGGTGGTCATATAAAAATATACGAGAGCTCACTCTCTTGGCTGCTTTTAATAAAATCTCTTAGCAGCAATTACCCGTGCGTAAAAGAGGGGATATTTTTATATGCATATTTATGTATCTTGTTTGATTGTGTTCATACACGTATATATGTATATTGTGTGTGAATAAGAATGGTCAACCACTTAAGGAGTCTGACCAACATGTTTTTGTTAAATATCGCCACTGCATGCAGTTACGAAGCATGACTTGTTATCATGTGATGTGATGAGGTGACTTCTTATTTATGTGACATCCTTTTTTGATATAACGAGATACAGAGATATGTACTGAGCAATTATACAGAATGCAATTATTAGAGCACATTGCATTTACAAACTTAATATCTAGCATTATATATAGATATCTTAAAAAGCAATCATCTTTGGAGAGATTGTGTGCCATCAATAAGGTTCGTTCAATTGGCATGATCTTGTCTTTCCTGGCGGATACGCTATTTCAACTTTATGTTAAGCTATATTACACCTTGTATAAACTGGGAGGAAATGTGGTATATATAAATTTGCCTGGTTAATTTTAATTTTGACATTCTACTAGAGATGTTCTACGATTCTGCGAGATTCTGCTAGAATTCTGCGATCTATGGAAATGCATGCATGATCTCGACAATTTGAGCTTCATAATTGACAAAATATGTGTAGATATCGACTTGTGCGTCTAAGCAAGATGAGTTAGAGGAGTTAGCACTGCTTTTACCACAAATTCACTTCACATCTGTACCAAAGGTAGGTAAACTCTTATGTACAAAATGGGTAATTCAGCGCGGTGCTTTCCACCTGCTGTACTTGTTTCATTAAAGGTATCTCAATGACTCAGCTCGCTACGTCGAGCTCTCACAAATTCATTTTGATTTTCGTTTAAAAATTAAACGAAAACGTACGTTTACCATATTAGTTATGTACGTTGGTTTAAACTTTTGCTTAAGGTAATTTGATAATTTTATAATTATAATTTGATATTACGCTGATATTAACGAATCAAAGGCAATATGTGATATTCCGATGAACCCGCATTTTAAATCGAAATTTAAAAAACGAATTAAATTATAAATTAAAATTTAACATCTAAAAAAAGACATCTAAAAAAAATATAGGACATTTAGTCATTTCTGTATGCCAACGAAACTATTGAAGATTTTTCAACTGTTGTTCTTTCCAATCCAATAATAAAAACTCAGTCAGAAAATTAACCACGATCATGCCACTCCTCGCACGCCATGCCACAGCTCGCATATTCCATGGGTAGACTGCAGGTACAAAACGTTTATGTTTAGATAAAGAACGAAAGCATATTATGTTGTACCAGAAAACAAATTCGATGTTCACATAAGATGACTAGATGGGTTGCCAATTTTGGCAACATTAATATTTTGTTTTAGTAAGATCGTTAAAAAATGCTCAGTGCACTTTTTTTTCAAATTGGCTTGGCCGCAATGTCCATGGCCTATAACATGTAATCGTCATACAAAATTATTATTATTATTGTATCATGTATAATTATAATTGAGTATAATGTTTTCTTTGCAAAATCTCCACATTTACAGCAATGTAAATCCGCATTGAAATGTACGCCCACAATTTTAAGCGAAATTAAGTTCAGGGATAGTTCTCACGCTTTGGGGCATCTTGTACGATATATTATAATGGATAAATAGGCCCTGGCCCTCTACGGGCTGTAGTGCCACCCATATTATTATTATTACATCTTACATTAAGTGGTAACATAAACAAGTCTACACATCTATTTGCTTTTTTTATTTATCTTTTCTCTTAATCTTTCTTAGTAGTAGTTTACTAATTTCAGTACCATACATCAGAACAATGATTGTGATACAATTGATAGAAGAAAGATAATTTGGACATTCTGTAGCCATGAAAACAAAAGATTGGGAATTTTGAAGTTATGATACAGTCTTAGATGAAATATATTAAATTCTTACCCAGTCAATTTAGTGGTCTCTGAGCTATTTATTTTGTAAAGCCATTATTTTACTTTCATTTACAAGATGTACTTAACATACATTTATTGTATTTATTAATTTATTGTATTTATTTATTTATTAATTTCTTTAGTAGCATATTAGAGTCATGGATGGGCGAGCTTCGGAGTTGATAAATTTGGATTAACGAATGTAAAAAAAAATACTAAACCTTGAACAATTAATTCATTTATTTCCACACACTTCGTTCTTGTAAAATTGTATATGTGAATGAATCTATTGGCTTGACATGACAAAATACCTACACAATCATCATCTGATGTGAAAATACCTACATAACTCATACAACAATCTAAACCGCTTGATTTTTATTTGGTTCCTTCCAAAGATTTACAAGTAATGTTTTTGTGTTACATCGCTTAAATTAATCAAACAGAGTTTTATATGCTACTCTAAATGATTTGTGTTTTGCTTGATATAAACAAATTATGTAATTGTTTTTTTACTGACTACTTAAAAATCGCTACATTAATTACTTACTATTAAAATATTATCTCTAAATTATAATTATATATATATATTTATATATTTTATATTTATAAAAATATATATTTTTTTCATAATTGTGATTTTTTTTGGCTTTCACATAATTCGTATAAATACATATGTTTGTGTGGCGTAGTGCACCTTTTTAAGGTTTCGTCTTCCAAACGGTGCCGTTATAATTTTGTTCTGTCCGCCCTTTAAACTCTCACTGCAGCTACATTTATGAAGCGTCTTGCATGACATTTTGGGGCTGATATCAAATGTATTTGAAGTAGTAGAATATTTGGCGGCAACATATTTCACGAATAGAGTAAACATTGAGATAATAATACCAATATGTAAGTAGTAATACGGGTGGCGCTGCAGCCCTTCGTGAACCTGGGCATAGTGCATATAGGAATCACTTATGTTGTGGGTGCTATTTTTTCTCTCAAGAGTAGGGGTAGAGGAGTAGCTTTTTCTAGAAGGAAGTTAACGTCTCGAAAGACGTCAAATTGTAAAAGATGCATGTGATATAGCCCAATACACACACCGTAGGAGTGATCGAAACCACCCAATACATCACATCGCCAACAGAGGTATGAATTTCCTTGTTTAACTTTTTTTTTAAATATTTAACCTTAAACCTAGGTAAGACCATAATGGTCAAATGTTTCAATTTTGTTTAAGGAAACCAACGACTACTGAGATTGGTGTCCGCCAATAAGAGTGTATTTCCTTGGTAAACTCTTGTCACAAGCAGATATAGTACATATGTAACTCTGCTGAATTGGAGAAGTTCCTTTTGGAGCACCGGGTACTGGTCCTGGAAATGGTCAACAATACGACTAAAACGGTCATGTATGTGGATTATGTTAGTTTGGCGCACAGAATTACAATTATTGAACCAAATATAGAAACGTGAAAGCTACTTGCATATACTTATCTACTAATCCTACTGAATTGAAATGACACTACAGTCAGAATGACAAATGGTTTGGCAGATATAACAGTATATTCGTATATTTCTCAAATATTTAAAGAAACCAATTTTATGGAAATGTCGAATTAAGAAAATTATATTTTCATGAAAATGGTATATACATAGAAATGAAATTGCTTTCAGATGAATTGAAAATTTGTTCTATTCAAGGTATAACTCGTGAGACTTGATTGCGAGATTCATAGTCTTGTGGAGTAATTTTCATAATTATTTGGTTCCCTGAAGATACATACACGTACATACTTCTGTGAGTAAGTACTTACATACAATGTAAATACACTTAAATGTGGTTATTTCATATTTACAGTTTTTTTGTCATTTATGAATCTGACTGATTACAATGAGGGTTGATTCAATGCTTGATATCATAATGTATTTCCTAACAATGATGGCAAAATCTGGGGTAATTGAAATAAAACCAGTACGTATGATCAGTATGTTCTCATATTAAGAATTATTTAGGTTTGTTTGTGTTGCACCGACTTCAGGACGATATCAATCCACGAGGCTACTGTTATTACAATTAATAAAAGTGTTGGTAGTTGAAAAGTAGAGACAGGGCAGTACTATGGCAGATACAATAAACCCCTCAGCAATGTCTGTTTGAACGGAAGATTTTAAGAATGTGCACCGGACTCCACAGAAACCCTTCAACACTGAAATCTATCCCTACTAAAAGGATTTACGAAAAAGCGAAGATCTTCCCAATTACTAATTACATCCTTCAATAGCTCACTGGACAGAGTTGTTAAGTAATATTATCAGGTCATTCAATAACTGCAACGGCTTCCACTCGGTCACCGATATCTTCAAACCATGGTAATCACCGACCCTGGATTAAATGATTTAATCAACCCCGACACAATGCATTTCTATAAAAAGAACAACAGCGGACACAACAGAGGCTAGTCCCTATGAAATGCAATATTTTAAACATATATATATATATATTTGTTTTATTCTCATCTTTTTATTAAATATTAAAAAACCAAATGAAATTATTAAATTATAATTTAATCATACGATTTAGCATGTCATATATATAGTAAAATGATACAATATTCACCACGTCAAGTGAAATTCGCCGGGCCCCTATTTCTGAGTTGGAATTCCTACCTTAGTAATTAGTCGAGTTATAAGCCATTTGTATATAATAACTAAAAAATAAAGCTAATAATCTAAAGTAGAGACAGGGATATATGACACTAGCAAAGACTTCAAAATTTGAAGTAAATACGGCTTATGCAGTAAACAATATACGTACATGTGTTATCTATTTTTTTACGAAACAAAAATATACTTTAAATATCGCACATCTTCGTGGTGGGCCGTAGCGTTGTGGGTATGTGCGTCGACTCCTACGCTCTTGGACCTACCTGTCTAGGTTCGATTTCTCGTATGACAAGAAATACTTTTCACGGCCCCACTTCTTTCGAGTCACTAACAATGCTCAAAGAGTATAACTGTCTAGAAAAAGCTTCTCAAACTTGGCCGTTCGGAGTCGGTCTCTTCCACTCGTGATAGAACAATAGCACGCACAACACGAGTGGTTGCTGAGAAGCTTGGCCCTGGCCCTCTACGGGCTGTAGTGCCACCCATATTATTATTATTACATCTTACATAAAGTGGTAACATAAACAAGTCTACACATCTATTTGCTTTTTTTATTTATCTTTTCTCTTAATCTTTCTTAGTAGTAGTTTTCTAATTTCAGTACCATACATCAGAACAATGATTGTGATACAATTGATAGAAGAAAGATAATTTGGACATTCTGTAGCCATGAAAACAAAAGATTGGGAATTTTGAAGTTATGATACAGTCTTAGATGAAATATATTAAATTCTTACCCAGTCAATTTAGTGGTCTCTGAGCTATTTATTTTGTAAAGCCATTATTTTACTTTCACTTACAAGATGTACTTAACATACATTTATTGTATTTATTAATTTATTGTATTTATTTATTTATTAATTTCTTTAGTAGCATACATATAACAGTTGTATATCGTTTGACTACTGTCTTATCTGCTTTTGTTACAAATGATCCTGATTATGTTTTTCTGAGTTATCGTAAGGGGATCAAATGAGCTAGCGTACGCTCCTCTCAAGCTCGATATGCCATGTTGAAGTTTTGATTGCACAATGCCGTAGTATGTCGTTAACTTAAGAGATTTCAACAATACTATTTCAGTAAAAACATACTTCGTATTATCGACAACATATATTTTTTTAGGTCAGCTGTCACATACAGCTTTCAATTTAGATTTTTGTCGACCAAAACCTAAGTATTTGATACTTTTAACAGTTTCAATTGTCGAAGGACAGTATATGGTATATTTAAAGGTAATGTCATCCGCAAAAGCTATAATGTTACTGCTTAATTTTTGTGTGAATATTTTACTTACATATATCAGATATAATAATAGCCCCAAAACAGACCGTTGTGGTACGCCGGTGCCTTTTTTCATTTCTTGACTAAGATGTAATGTTCAAGTTTTACTCTATGAAACCTTTTATCTAGATTAGAAGGCAATTCAATCCTAGATTTCACCCTTAAAACCAGTTTTGTTCTATTATGATTTACCCTCTCAAATGCCTTGGTCATGTCGATAAATAACGCAACTGTGTTTTTATTATTATTCCGATCCACACATAGTTACAAAATCGCATTTTCGCTTGACGTACCCTCGCGAAAGCCAAATTTATTCCACTTGAAAGTTTTCATTAACTTTCAGACAAAAAGCCAGTTTTTATTAACTTTTCGAATATTTTAGAGAACGTTGGAAGTAGAGGTATTGGTGTATATTGGCTCACAGTGTTGGCCACCATTTACGGTCATGTTTGAATATGTGAGATAACTCATCAGTAATATAAAATGCTATGCGTTTTACAAGATAATTTGTGAAATGAAATACTTCTACATCGGTATGCTGAGGTAATTGGTTCGAAAACGAAGATTTTACTTTGATAGACATCGTTAAATAAATCTGGATAAAAGTCGCAGTTATAAGCGCACTAGGGTGCGGAGGGTTTTGATAATAAGAAACAAAGTACTTATTTAGAGCGTTTGCAATGCCCAATTGGTTTGCAATAGTTTTATCTCCCACTTCGAATTCGAGTATTTTTTCACTTGCCATGTTTTTATTGAGAATATTGTTTACTACCTTTCATTCTTCTTTTACGTTACCTCGGCAATTTCGAATTTTTTAGAGTAAAAACTAGCCCGACATGACTTTGTATCCTGCCAAAGTTTAACACAATTTTGCCTAAGTATACGGTGTCCAGGGTTGTGTTTATATTTTCTTGCATCTTATTTTTCTTTGCAATTCTTTGTTACGGTGTTTTCCGTAATCTATGGTTTGATGCGTTTTGAAATCATTACTGCATATTTCTTAAAAAACAAAATATCAGCTAAAACGTGAAATGCCTTTTTTAACGATGTAGAAGTTGTATAGCAAGAAAAATCAAATGACAGTATGGCTGTCGTAATAATGTCTTGCATGATTTAAAATGTCATAATTCAACAATTTCTTTACATTCCTCATTCAAAAAAACAATGTTATACTCGTGGACAGATGTTCGCACTTTGTCCAGTATCTGAGGTTCGTCGAATTACATTGAAGAACGCATGGCACAATTTCTTTTTAACTATTATTACATTAAATGACTTCCTCCGTTATTTGCATTAGAGCATAAGTTAGCCTAAGCTGACCTAGACAGAAGTCAAGTCAGCAACAACGTATTTGGCTGTATTTAGTTTAAAAATACGCATGTTTTAGATTTGGATATATAACAATATTGAAATTGTATTCACACAGAACTGTTGTTGCAGATGGATTCTCGCAATTTAGAACTTACTTATTATGAGCATAGCAATGAATAACAATAGTTCAATGAGTGTAAAGATTTTTTACCATTACTAACAATATGTGCTCAAAAGCTCTTTGGAAGTCCCTTTTTTAAATTTAACATGAATGCACATAATGTACATGGCGATATTTTTTTTTGTTGATTTCAAATAATAATATAAGTTATTAGATGTTCAAGCACTCGAAAAGTATAGAAGTGCATCTAAAGTATTTAATTATATCCACTCAGATATTCCTATAAAAGTAATAAAATCTCAACAAATAATAGTAACCTACTCAGTATTGTGAAAAATCAAAGTCAGTGAGTAAACAATAATGTTTCGTTTTGGATGAACAAAGAGGAGGGGAAAAGATCTTCAGGGGTTATCCGCTTGAAATTTGAGTGTGGCCTCTTTGCAGATAATTACTTTCTCGACACAATAAGAGCTGTGTTGCGTGGAATTTTGAAAAGATCCGCGCAATATGAGGTCCACTAATAGTCTCTAAATAAATGCAAAGATTTCTTAGTGTTGGCCTTGTAGTTATGTACACCTATATATGTATGTACGTATGTGCATACATCTTATATGCTCGTTTGAAGTAACAAATTCGATAGCAGGTGTGAGCTAGCCACTACATGATATAATGATGCCTATGTAGGTTATTATTAATGATTGCACTCTAGTTACAAAATGATTGGGTTTCTTAAAATAAGCATCAGCAGAATGGCCACAGATGGGATACTATGTAAAGGCATTCTTCAATTTCCATCCATTGTTAAAGTGGAACTCAATTTATCTGTTGTACGTAATTACATTTTCGTAAACTCTTTTATTTTCAAGTTGTTAATATATTTTGGTTTTTATGTGAAAAATGATTATTAGAAGATAACACTTGTAATGGCATAAATAAATTCGGAGCGATTCATTGTATAAAATTCCCATGGAGCGTAACTCAAGATCTAATGAAAAATATTTACGCACATTAATATACGAATTTAAATCACAATTCGGTTAGATAAAGAATCCATGCAACACAGACCACTTCATTCTGTATAAACGTCGTATAAGATTTCACTTTTTCGTAAAATATTGCAATAAACTACTACTAATATTGCAAATAACTGCAACATTGTACCTGTGGACAATTATTAACCATAAACTTTCTTAATTACTGTAAGATACATACATACCTGCATATGTATGTATGTTTTTTGTTTCTCGGTATTTTTATTGATTGTTTCTTATGTGATTGCATAGTTTAACGTCTATATTGACTGAGTCCAAGCTGTTTGTTTGCAATTTATTGGTTTAGCTTTAAGGAAATGGTGATTGCTGACATTGCTTGGCAAATCAAACGCTTCAGGTTTGTAGATCGGGCAAGTAGATGTAACAAAGCAGAAGAAGAAATTAAGACAGCTCTGCACCTACATAACTACAAGCGTAGTTCATGATCTCTACGAGCGGAAAAGAATAGTTTATTCTAAGTGCAGCCATTGTACGTGCTATTGTTCTATCACGAGTTGAAGGGACCTATGGTTTTAAGGCGACTCCGAACATCTAAGTTCGGGAAGCTTTTTCTGTACTCTTTGAGCATTGTCAGTGACTCGAAAGAGGTGGAGCCGTGGAAATTACATTTGTCGTATTGGAAATCGAATCCGGACACCTAGTTCAAGTGCGTAGGAGTCGAAGCACAGACCCTCAACACCACTACGGAGAATTAGTATATCATAAACAATATCCGAATATTGGACCAGATGGTGAAACAATAATCAAATAAAAAGTCTTGGAAGTGCGAAAAAATACTGCAGACTTCTAGACGACCACGACGGCGCAAATGCCAATGTCAATCTTTCACCGAATTTGGAGGATGATAGACGGTGACTGCAGACGAACAAAAGTGCAGATGAATGGATGAAATATGTAGAGCAGTAATGTCTTGTTGGGCACATGCTGATATTGTCATCGATGAGCGTATAATAACTCTCTTTGATAATTTTATCCTGCTCGAAGAATCCGAATTTAGAGAAAAAGCCGTGATTAAATATAATAAATTCCAAAAAAATGTTGATCTATAAAAAAAAATTGAGATCACTTATTATGTATAAAATCAATTTTAGTTTTTAAACTACAAGTATGTATCTAATATCTAGTGCATATTATTGACCCGTCAATCCATATTACCCTTATAATATAGACAATGAAAATATGTATGTAACTATATATTGTCAATAAAGTATTGATGTAATTTGATTTATTTATTTTTCACTTATCCAACAAATTATATTAGGACTTCTGTCTTATTATAAGCAAGTAATAATTTCAGTTCGCATTTCTGAAAATCTTAACAACCGACAAATGGTGCGGTTTTATCTTCAACCATATCGAAGAACAATGAAGTTGCGTAAGGACTTAAGCCGTGAACGCAGCACGAGTCAAATATTATTAAATTATTGGTGGAAGTTGTGGACTCGTGGTACTGCAAATCTCAACGGAACACTTTCGGATAATGAAAGCGAAAGTTAATAATTGGAATAAAACAACGTCCTCTGAGGCATGTCTATGAACAATACGAATAATGAATGCGTATCCTGTGCAATTTTGAAGATCTCAACTCGTAAATATGAACGCGTGCTGAGGTGCAACAATAGGAGGGCTAACAAGGTATCCAGCGGAGCCTTATAGTTTTATACTAACTTGTATTGAAAGTCATCTCCGCATGACCTAGTAATTTTCCCTCTTTAGTATTTGTCGTCAGAGAAGTAGTCGCGCTTCGGCATGTGTTGATTGGGAGTGCGTTTTTGGATTTCATCTGTGAATTCTCTTAAAGCCTTTCATATATTTTTTTGTACAAATCGTCATTTGGTTTGATCAAGCGGCGTAGCGGTTGTTGGTGTAGTTATTATATAATTATGTCACGACGAGTTCAGGTGGTGACTGTTTCACAGGCCTCCTATGGGCAGCGCTTTTCAGCCACCCATGCGGTCTGCCACTGGAAAATATATTGTTGTGTGTGAATCTCTGACTGCGTTCTTTATATTATACATATCGCATTGTATTTGTTTTTTCTAGGGGCTGCTCTTACCCTTGTCCCAGTTGGTTAGTTCTTGTTCAGTGAATGTTGACTTGGGGTGCGGATACTTCTGACAGAGTATTTGACATTTGTCAGTTCTCGCGCTCGATTTGTGATTAAGTTCGGCGCATTATTGTTCAAGCTTCGCACTGCGGATCTTTTGTGGGTATTTAATCGATTATATGTACATAATAAAAGGTCGGTTGGTATTGCAATATGCGTATAAACAAAAGCGCATTATACGCATTCACTTCACGTCTGAAAGAAAACAAGTCTTTTGAATAAAACGAGTGAGTTCCTTTTTCCAAAACACTAAATGAACAAGGTTGATGTTTCTGCGGTAAACAATAGAGCAAATCGCTGTAAAATTTGCCATAAAACACTGAGTGAATGTTTTATGTTGAATTCCATTGTTCATTTATAAATTGGGGCTTCGATACTGTGAATAGGGCAGTCACGAGTATTGCTTGTCACTTTGTTGAAGTTGTTGAATGTTTACGCTGTTGTTTTTTCATATGACGATGACTGCACGGTTCCTTTTCACGTGTGTTTACAGTATAAAATCTTTGATTTCATATTCCAAGATTCCATGAATCTTTTGTTTTTGTTTTCAAAAGCAAACTAATAGTAAGCGCCACATAAAGATCAAAGGTAAACGATTTTGGGAACGTTAAACTTATGAGCAACGATTGTAGTAACCAAGTTGATCAACACGTGTCCTTTAAAGAGTCTCGTAGTTAAACGGTTGTAAACAAATACTGATTTATGATTCGCATATTTTTAAGTTCAGAGGCAACTACATATGTATCTCTGTATGTGTACTGTTGGGCATATCGTCCGTCTAGTTAATCCTTTCACAATGCCAGTATTTACCTTTTTTATCAGCTGTGTTTTCTTTTTTGCATTTTTTTTCTATTTTGATTTGAAAACGCATTTAAGACGCCCATAAACTGTTGATTTAGCATTATAGTTCATTGTCGTTGTACCGCACAATTGGATATTACTGTCCAATATAAAAGTCTAAATTAAATGTCTTAAATGCATAATCCAATATGGACTATCGCAGATGGCATTATACAACCAGTACTCAATAATGACTGCATGCAAGCAAAGTCAGCAGTCATTGAAATAGATGTGTATAAGCGGGGAATACATATAATATATGTTGTCGTAAAAAGCTGCCATGTGCTAACGGAGTCTCTTTACTTCGTTAACAATACTAAGAACATCATTGCTCAATCCTCCGGAGACCAAAGTCATCCCATTTCACTCATTTGCTGAATAAAAGCGTTATTAGTTTACGTTATATTTTAACTTTTGAAAGTTTGTTTATGTCTGGAAGCAACATAACATTCTCCCTGGATGCGAATTGGAAACCTTTTTAATCCTCATATCGTGCATATTAGGTTAGATTGCATATTCCAATTCAAAATATTTACAGGAAACAGTTATATCATCTCTATGAAAAGATCATCTACTGTCGATCGAGTCGTAATATTACCGTAATACGCCTTGTTAGAAAAGAAATACTGAAATTCGCTAGTTACGAAAACAGTGAGATAAGTCAGTGGCTTTTTGAATTTTCTACTGTTCCACCAAAACATAACACGGGTGTTGACCCGCCAAAATAAATTAATTGGCTTTCGATTCGTCACTGAAACAGTCACCTATTTGAAGGCTGTGCGAAAACCTGGGATCGCTCCAGGTTTCACAAACCTGTTTTCCAAATTGGAAAAGCGCTTATTTGTTGTAACATAACACGTGTGTTTACCGCGTTTATTAACGGTAGCGAAAATAAATAAATTGGTTTTCGATTCGTCACTGAAACAGTCGCCTATTTGAAGGCTGTGCGAAAACCTGTGATCGCTCCAGGTTTCACAAACCTGTTTTCCAAATTGGAAAAACGCTTATTTGTCGAAAAAAATATTCTTTACCGAAATAGTCACTTGATAGTTCAGTGATGTTTTTTCTGTTCTCCTATTTATCGAACCGTACAAATTAAAAGACTGTTGAGTTTGATCGGTTGGAGTAACGGATCACGTCCGCTCTCATTCAACTTTATTTCCAAACTGAAGACTTCAAATATGTATTTCGATTATCAATAACCTAGGATGGAGCGTCGATGCAAACACTTGTCATCGATCGTTTTCTTATCTGCTAGGAATGTGGGATACCATTTTAAAGGGATGGAAAGATATCTAAAAATAGAATGACATTTCATATAGGTCATGTTTGAACATTAAGATTCATATTCATGTTTCTTATCTAGGAAGGTTTGAAATATTGAAATATAATACCAAAGCGTATTAATATGTGTACTATAAAGTGAGGGAAGATAAACCGTAGTAAATGGTTACTTTAACTCTCCCCTTTCTTTAAAAATGACGTCCGGGCATTAACGTTCTCTGTATTACATTATTACTTTTGATGGTTATTTGAATCATTTTTTATCAGAAATATCTTTTCTTAGATATTAGATTTATTATATTCTGTAACAATTTTGATGATTCTTCGTTGAATTATTTTCGAAATATTTGTTGCGTGATCATTATTCACGGTCTTAAATTTAATCTATGTGTTTACAATTTGTCATCTTATTTTCTAGTATAAGTTTTTCCATTATTATAAGCATCACGCGATTTACAAATATTTTGAACAGAAAGGGTTTTCCTTTCATTTCATTAAATACAAATAATTGTTGAATGTCTTTTGGACAATATTTCTATTTTTATTTTATTTTTTGAACAGAACATTTTTTTTTCTATTTTAACATTTGTTTCTCTTTTTTACCCTCTGTTTTTCATACCGAGATTTTATTTTTTTTCGTTCACCTTTAATTTCTTTATAAAGTATATCTATGGTTTATACATTAATTTAATATTATGTTTATTATTAATCCAAGGCAAGTTAGTTAGTGCGTGTTTAAATTTTGTATTTTTTGACATTATATTCTGTTCTCTAATTAAATATATTTTTTCATTATGTCTTGGTGTACATCTAGTAATTGACTCTAAATCGGTCGGAAAATTATTTTTTTCCTGTATGTACCTGGGCTTCTTCATATTAAGAGCATCATTTAAAATTGTTTCCTTTATGGATTTCGGTATGTTTGTATCTATACCAGTTTCTGTTCCTGATATGTCATCCGACGTTTTTTCGTAAAAGTTAGTCATTTCACTATATGATTTTTCGGTATCATTATTACTAATTATACGTCCGTGTTCAATGATATTTGTTGTATTTTCATACATGATTGTAGGTTCACATAAGTAAATTTTCTCTATAATATCATTGTACGATAAAATCTCGTTTCTTAAATCTAAAACAACGTTTGCTGCTTTGAGCAAGCTAAGACCAATGAGCAAGTCCGATTCTAAGTTCTCTACTTCGTAAAATATTTGTTTTTTACCAAATATATCGAACTCTGAACAATGTGTTATAAAAATGTAACTGTTCACTGTTCTAACTCTTTTAATTATTGGCAATTCATATCTATTGCCTAAAATATTGGGTTTACAGTAGCAACTCGAGGCTCCTGTATCAATTAAAATCTTAAGTTGTTTTCCAGTTAAATTACTGGTTCGATAAATGAAAGGCAAGTCAATCCTAAGTCTAAAAAATGCATTTTCGTTTATATTATTAATTCGAAAATATTTTTGTTGTGGTTGTCCACTGCTATTTTCCGAAGCTTCAAATGATCGCTTTTCGATGGCTCTATCATAATTATATTTGTTAGAGACTTCTTGTATAAAGTGATTCTTAGTGTTAACATATCCATTTTGTTCTTGGAAGCGATAACTCGAAATATATGTTTTATTAAATTGTAGCGTAAAATTCACTCTGATATTGTTTGCCTCTAGTTCCTGCGCTTTAGCCAAAGCACTGGATAAATCTTCTGGTGAAAGTAAGAATAATAAGTTAGATAAAGGAGCGTTAAGCCCTGTGATAAAAACTCTTAAAGCATTCTGCCGGTTTATATTATTTACTTCTTCAATAATGGTTGATTCAAGCGTTAGATCTCCTTGATGCAGGATACTCATTTCCTGTTCTAATATCTGGACTGGGCGCTTATCCGCATAAGCAAAGTCCAACCTACTCAGAATTGCATCTAAATTCAAAACTGTTCCGTGATTAAATAGGACATCATTTGCCTCACCAGTTATCCTGTTTCGCAATATTGTCAAAGCTGCGAGATATCTCCTACTCCCTCTTTGGTAACTGGACATAGAGCTATTAGCTGCTTCACGCCAACTAACATAGCTAATGTTACTACCTGAGAATTCGGGTAAGGACAGAATCACTTCTAAGCTTTCGTCGCAATTTATGCTTGGGTCAATTTATTGTGTTTGAAATTCAGACACAGGATTACTTCCGTTTAATTTATTTAAATTATTTTTTAAGGTCTCAATTTCACGTCGTAGACTAGCACTACTGGAAGCAATTAGCCTAGCTACTACCTCTGCTGTCAAATTTCCCTGAGCCATTGCACACACTTATTTTATGTTTTACTTATGTTTTTTTTATAAATGTTACTTCTTTTTTTTTTTTTTACAGCATACATTTTCTTTTTCAACCTTTTTTTTAAGTATAACTTTAATTTTCTTTGTATGTATATATGTAGTATTTATTGTATATACTTTTATACTTAAATTTTATGGATCATAATTTGTTCTTACTAATGATGATATGCTGGGGTTGTTGCGATGTCCTCTGATGAAGTCTGCGATTGATGGGATATCTTCTTTTAGTACTGCTTACAGTTCCTCTGATGTCTTTGTCTCATTGTTCTGGCGATGTCTTCACTTCCTTCTTCATTTCACTTATTTATTGTTTATTTCTTCGCTGTCTCTTCTTTTGCAATTAGTGATATTCACTTTATTCACTATTCACTTTTCACTATGTATTTATTAATTAATGTTGCGTTTAATTTACATATGTTTTATTTTTATTTGTAAAATTTTTTGCGGGACTTGATGGTTATTGCGAGTTTTGTTTATTTTATTTTTTCTCCTTATTTTAGGATACTATTTTTATTAATATTTGAAGAAATTTTTTCTTCTTTATTTTGTTATATTTTTTCTCCTCTTTTTAAGGATACTTTATGTATTAATTTATTATGAATTTTTTGTTTAATTCATTTAATTTTGTTTAGCTTTTCTTCTCTTCATCAACTTTGAGGATACTTGATTATTTGGTCCCCGGGAGCTAAAATGAGTTTAACTCTCCTGGCAGGATCGCCAATTAAAATACGGTTGAGTTTGCTCGGTTGGAGTAACGGATCACGTCCGCTCTCATTCAACTTTATTTCCAAACTGAAGACTACAAATATGTATTTCGATTATCAATAACCTAGGATGGAGCGTCGATCCAAACACTTGTCATCGATCGTTTTCTTATCTGCTAGGAATGTGGGATACCATTTTAAAGGGATGGAAAGATATCTAAAAATAGAATGACATTTCATATAGGTCATGTTTGAACATTAAGATTCATATTCATGTTTCTTATCTAGGAAGGTTTGAAATATTAATATATAATACCAAAGGGTATTAATGAGGGAAGATAAACCGTAGTAAATGGTTACTTTAACTTACATACTGGTCTTCTGTTCGATGTATAATAGGTAACTAATTGCTACATAATATATAATATTTACTTTTACCTTGGCTTACCTTCAACTAACTTTTAAGAACTCTTTGTAGACCGACCAAGGCAATCAAAAATATATCTGCAAATTTACAGAATCAGCTTACCCCCGTTCGAGAGGGATCGACGAGGAAATACTTTCTTTTAAATTTTCAATAGATACCTATTTACATACATGGAGAATGTCCTCATTGTTGAGAGAGACGTCTAGCTTGATTAAATTATCCGGAACATAAAAGATTACCGATATTTTTAATTTGTTCCAGATCGTAGTCGAAATAGAGACTACCTCTGGGGAACGTTGAGTCATACTCTCTGCAATCCGAGTTGGGCTACTTAGCTACATATAATAATCTGGTTATTCGTCGCTGCCATTGGCCTTTCCCAACGTTGATTGGAAATTGTCCGATCTTATCAAGTTCGCCTGGTTATATTATATTTTTTTGAAGTAGGACACTGGTTGCTATTTGGTCAAGTGCCCTTGAAGGATGGTGAGTAGAGGTAATCGAAATAAAAGATGTTCTGCAAATTTGCAATTTCACGTTTGTTTGTTTTTTTTTAGAATATACATTTGCAAGATAATGGAAATGCCCAGTTGAAACAATATTCTGAAAACCAACTCATTTGTGGATGAAACTTAATTAAAAAAAGAATTAAAAACCTTATAATGTCGGACTCTAGGTACTTATAAATCGTTAAATTGAAGCTTTATGATATGAAAATACGATATACTTGGATAGTATCCAATTGGTATTTTCGACATAATAAGTTTGGTTATCGTTATGTTTGTAGCGAACTCTTAGAATAATTGATGATTGTCTTTAAAACTAAACATTTTTTATAAAGATTATCGCAATTAGAGATTACAGTACTCGATTTTATGATTCGATTGCGACAATTGCTTCCATTTCTTATTACGGCATGAGAGATTTGAAATGAGCGGCATACACACGAGCGGCGTCTTACGAACTGCGACATCATTCAAATAGAATTTTCTTTATTCGCATGTAGCTACGGGTAGAATTTGCATTTTTGCTTCGGCTTCTTTGTAGATCGCGTTTCCAGTTACACTCGTCGTCAATGAAATGAATTCATTTTTTAATAAATTTTATAATTAATTAAAATATTTGTTTTTAACAAATTCTTCTCTTTTCAATGCAAATGAACATCCTATGCGATCAAAGCATTTCAAACACCTTAGCAACACTAATAGAAAAACAAAATCATCTGTACGGTCCCCTCAGTAATTAGATCGGTTTAGCGGGTGTAACAATAGAAAGGATAACACTAGAGACAACCCCATTGTGCCAATTCATCACATAAGCATAACACACACGCCGGCTTTTCAGAACAAAGTGATGAGTCTACACACTGTACTAAGGGAGTAAATTGAATAAGAATGCGCATACAGCAGAGTACTATATCACGCTGTGCAATAAATATGTCATTTCATCTAATAAAGAGATTTATCTCCATGAAAATTGAATAGTGCATACACATATTTCCATCCGTTATATATGGTATGTAATTGGCTTGCCAAAAAATCTACACAAACGCAGTGTGCCTTACACTTTAAAAGAAAACATCTTTATGCAGAAAAGAAAAGGAGAAGATACTTTTAACAGCCTTTTAGGTTTAAAGCAGTAAAATCAAAAGAAGGTCGATAGTACCACACTGATTTGAATGTATTTAATGCATTACCTACGGCACACTTCCGGTGAGACTATTTCTTTTTCCATACACAAAATAATATACCTCCCATAGAAGAAGACACATCTCTTTTATTCGTCATGGGTAAAATAAAGATTTATCAATTCAACTCTTAGATGTTAGCTAACACTTAGCACAAAGAGCTGGCAAAACGCACGCGCCTCATTGCGGGAGTGTAATGTTATTGTTCATGCATATTTGCTGCTTGCCTGAGGTTGTTCCTACTGTTCCATTTCCGATGTTCTGCGGCCTGCCGTATACCACCGACTGAGGTGTAATTGTATAGCTTATCTTGTCCTCTTTCTGTTTCTGGTACAGTATTGCAATGCGTTGTCATTGAATTGAGCACCTACTGGGTTATTTCTTTGTTATAATAGCATTCCTTTCATTTTGTTATTTCACTTTAACACTTATATTGTTTTAAATGGCAAAAAGTAATTGATCATACAACAAGAGAATCAACTTTGTTACTAGTAGCAATATTAGATATATATATCTATAGACACGCATACATGATATGTGGGGTTTGGCAGTCAACAAGTGTACCTACCGTGTTAACATCTGCTCCACATACCATCTCATTCAATTAGAAGAAAATTTGGTTTCTGCTGCGCTTAATTCAGTCATATTAGAACCGATGTTCATGATAAATCATATTAGATGATTATGCAATATCTTCTAGCTCCTAATTCTAATCTGCTGATTGCTCTCAATCCAATTAGATCCATCCAATGGGATAATATTATTATGAAATGCCTTATTGCAAAAACTGCCTAATTTAACTACAGTAAAAGCTCGTTAATTCGGAATGGTAGGGGGGTAGGTCATTCCGAATAAACGAATGTACTAAAACGCGTTCCTATTGATGAAAAATGCAGGAACTTAAAACGAAAAATTATTTTAGTAACCCAACCAACATCTCAATGTGGATTACCGGGATTCACCCACAACAACTTTTTTAATGGTTTTTTTTCGACTTCTAAATGCGAATAATCGGGACTGCTCCAATATATATTTTGATGATTTGTTCCGACTTCTACATATTTCAGATCTATTTGCTACCTATACGTGTTCAAATTCTGCGTTATTTAATTTTAGTTAGTTTAATTTAAGTTTTCCGTAAAAAATTGGAAACCTACTCTCATTTATACGAAAAAATCTCCTTAATTCGAAAAAAATATTTTTTGTTTTCCGAATTAAAGAGCTTGCACTGTATTTGCATATTTTACATCATGTTATGTGCGGTAATGATTCAAGAATTCCTTTTTAAAACATAAACACTGAATTATTGAATTCAGACGGTAATATTCGAATGCTGCTAATCACATATACATATATTACAAAACCGATTTTGAATTACCTTCCCACATGATTTGGATATTCAAGTGAACACTTTCTAAAATTTTTCGTATTGAATGTTTGTTGTTCTTTTAAAGAAAAAGAAAATCGTGAAAGACCCAAGGTAGAAAGAATAAACAAAAATGTTCAAGGGGATCCGGCCATAAATTAAAAACCCGAGAATTTTAATTGTCGAAAATGGTAAAACTAGAAGAGTACGCGATGTAATTAAAACTTCCTTCATACTGCGCGGTTAATTGAATTATGTGGTGACTTTTTATGTTTTATGCTGTTTTCCTGTACTTTGTACGCCCTCGTACAGACTGAGTTTGTTCATTTTAATTATATTCGTAATTTGGTTAAATTAAAATAGGATATTTTAAAAATAAAATGATTGTGTATTAATATATGTATGTATACCTACATCTGTTTAATGTTTAAATAGTAATGATATTTTGCTGTGGTTACGAGTACTGAACGAAGTTATTTACGTTTTTTTCCACAAGTTATTGATAGTCTGTTGTCCTTGTCAAGATAACGATGTTCTGTAGATGGACCCACTGACGAGAACCGGAGTAAAATGAGGGATGAATCATGCAAATAGGTCTTAAATACACTGTAAAATGTGAAGGTGCATAAATAATTGATGTGCGGAAAATTCTGCACTGAGTTACGGTTTCGAAGTTGCAAAAGTTGGTACTTTGTGTATTTTTTAGATTGAAACGTTTATTTATTGCTGCTGCATGGGTAAATGTCAATCTGTGTCAATTGTCAATGCCAATTTGTGTATCAATTTGACATTCTTGAAAAAAATCCGATCTAACTAACAGCTTAGTTTTGTCGATGATAGATGTACACAAACTGCTTTACAATTTCTCGGAGGAAATAAACATCAGTCTAAAATGCGTCTCTTAATATTTGATACCATATTTATTGATATTGATTAGGCTGAACACACTCTCTTATTAGATTACTTTATCTTGCATCTACACACTCTCTTATTAGATTACTTTATCTTGCATCTTATCTTTATCTAATGAGATTGATAGAACTGGGTACAACTTCTTAAGATTCTCTTAAGATGTTGATGTTATCATTCATAAAGTTGGACATAAATATTCTCTTGGTTGCCAGCATAAAAACGTACTGTTGTAGTGTTGAATTTATTTTTCGAAATTGAGCCAGTCAACAGTTATAAAAAGTTGGGAATTATATTCAACCACAAGTTATATTCAACCACAAGTTATATTCAACCACAAGTTCGACTGGAAGGATCACAATTCATATGTAAAGCAGTAATTTGATAATGTAGTCCATCTTGAAATGGGCTTACATTGGTCTCTTCAAATCCAAATTGCATTAGGATCTATCTTGTTGAGATGGTGTTTTCCCAGTTAACAATTACCACTGAAAAAAAACAATGAAAGTGATATGGATATGGAAAGCAAATCGTATTAAGGTACAATTATTGTTGCAAACATATTTGTTAAGGTATTCTGCAGCTATGATAGATGATAATTATAATTTGCACGTCAACAACAGACATTACTTATTACTCATTGTCGCTAAATTCACGTTGGGATACGACCCTTTGTCTTTGTCTCTTAATTATGATTCAGTGGAATTATTAGATGTAATATAATTATTAGTTAATTGGGATTATCAGTTTAATTTGTTTATTAATTTTATCATCAGGTGAGAACACTTTTTCCCTCCAATATATTTATTAGTATCAAACATATGTATTTCTTCTTGTATCTTCTCGATACTAAGATTTTATCCTCTTCTGGTCTTAAATGGTTACGATCAATGCCAAACATATGGCAATCATATCCAAAAAAATCTGTATTTATCGAAATATTAGACTGATAAAAAGTTTGAATACGGGTATGGGTAAGAGTATTACCTTCACTTCTGTTTTTGCCGCTACTATAGAAATACTTACACATAATTCGGTTTTTTGTTCGGATTTCTTGACTATATCTGCTTAGAAATATCTATATTCCTTAAATTCGGAAGGAATAAGATATTATTTTAGGATTCTGCATCTGTATGTGGGAGCATTTCAATTTAATTAAATCAGATATACAATATACATATATATGAGCACTTATATATACTCAAAACAACCAATATATGCATGTGTCTATTCAGTTTGATAAATAACCACAAATTTTTAAATACTAGTTTATACATGTGTGCATACTCATGTGTGTACATAAAAATGAACGAAAAGCGAATTCTTATCTTTCATGTGTAATATTCATACGATATGTAAGTGCATTAGAATACACCGATGCTGCCTTTTATCTTTGTGTCGCTCCATGGTAACCAATATTCACTTTCAAAGCTACTGCGAGTCAATTTTCATTGTTCAACAAAAATCTACGAATACATTTGGCAGCATAATCCAATCAGGTTCAAAAATCAAAGTGAGCTAAACCTTTCAATGCCATTTTACGCGTTGTTTTGCTACCGATTTCTGTGTGAAGATAGAGGTCAGAAATATGTTCGTTGCAAAAGCCCCCAGTGGTGATGTTGAAAGGAATTCTATGTTAATATCTTGAAACGAAATAGTTTACCTGGGGCGCAAGGACCACCCCTCTTTCATTCTGTGTTTTCAATAAATAGACTGCTATTACTCGTACATTCATCGTATCGCTATATTTTTTTTCTGCAGCTATAAATAGTGTTAACGAATGTATTCATTATGTGAGGACTTTTAGTTCTGTTACTTTCTGAGTTAACTTCCACTATGATTGTGTGCACATATGAAAAGTTCATACAGTACATCTATGCACATGTACAAATACAAATAAACATATTTATAAAAAATAAATAATTGCAAGCATTAACCCTCATAAATGTAAGGGTACCTCCTACATTACGCCCGATAATGCGTAGGTTTCTATTATTACGAATCAATTAAGCGACCGAACGTATAATAATGAATTTGTAGAGTTGTGCCATTTTGTCCGTTAATATTTGGCAAGATGAATGGCTCATACAATTCCTACTGTCATTGCAATTTAATATTTCTGAAACTCAGTTGTTCCTCGGGATTTGTTATCTTAATATATTTACATCATGTTTATTAACTGTGTTGTTTTGTCTTACTATACAGAGGCAGGCGGATATCGCCCGGAAACCCATGTCACTTTACAACCCATATAGTTCATGGTTGAACTTGAAATGCCAGGACCAAAGATTGAACCCTGAACTTTTCTCTCAAAAAGATCGGGGGAACCGGTTGTAGAAGCCGTTATTTATGGACTCAGTCGCCCAGACTTTGGAGTAAATGGAATCAGATACAGATACTAGCCTGAGAGATAATAAAGAAGTTATTTTTAAGGAGTTATATGAGTCTAGATGATTTTTAGTAATTTATTGTATTATTGTGGCAAAAGACATGCTACACTTAACAAGAAAATATAACAATTTTGTACAAGAATTGTACAGTAATAGAGAAAACAAAATCTTATAAAAATTTTTGAGCACTTTAACCAATAAACTTTATTTAATAAATTGGATATGTGTTCTCTGCATTCTGGGCATATGCAATTTTGGAATACAAGAATAATGAAAGACTATAAATATTTTGATTCAATGAATTAATAATGATTGTACAGACTACAAGCATTACCTAACTTTTTGCGAAAACACACACAAATATTTCGAACTCAGTCAGTAGTGACAGAATCGAGAGATTTGAGCTTGGTTATTTGTTCAAATGACAGCGACTAACTGATATTATTTTTTTCTGAAGTACTATTTGGCTTTTCAGTCGAAAAAGTCCGAGGACTTATCTCAACCTGCAATCGGATTTCAAGTGGGGCTAGACAGATTACAGGCGAATATATATGCTGCGATGCTAATGCGTCTACACAAAAAGCGTAAGTAATGTAATGAGTTTCCTGGTTTGAATAATCGGATATCAGCTCGAATGTGATAAAGAAAGTGCGACCCAATTACACAGAGTTACATATCTGCTATTGAAATGTACAGTCACTAGCCTGAAGAATAGTAAAGCCCAATACCGGAAATAGAGATACAGCAAAAGGCTCAGATTATGTCCAGACTGTAGCGAAATCGAAGAAGAAGAATATGAGGAAGGTATTGTTATTAGTATATCTTGTGATTATTGTTTTTTGAAATTGAGAAGCTTTTCATGAACAAATTATGTCAGAGTCCAGCCAGAGGTATTGCCGGGAATGTAGTCTAACTAAATAATAGAGACCTCTATTATATTTGTATTCATTTATCTGCAGACTACATTTAAAAGAACGTGTCTCAAGCTCAATTATATGTATATAAGGAAGAAAATTATGGGTAATGTATGTTTACATATGCGGATACATGAACTTATCTTTTGATCTATCATGTTATTAACTTGAAAGGAAGTTCAGTTCAGAGCTTACATATGTCTAATATGAATTATGAATCAGACAATCGAGAACTGCATTATCCAATTAATGTCGATTGGACAGTCCGACGGTATTTCTTAATTACCGACGGTATCATTTTCTGACTTAATGCGGTTTATTTTACCGAGAAGCATTATATGATCTGTAATCAAACATTTAATACAAAAAATAGACCAACTCAAGACAAAGGCATTAGAAAAATAATTGATTATATAAATATAATATGCAAACCTATAAAATATTTGTTTAAAGTAGCAGGCTTTGCAGACAAAACTTTGCACTACTTCCTTGAACCTACAATTACATTTGCCATCTGTTTTGAAAATGTTTATACTTTAGTTATTTATTTAACCATGTTTGTGTAGTTAAAACAAGTTCTGAGAGGATAATAGGGTAAATGTTTATATGATATATGCCTATATTTTATAAAAATGGTCATATATATGGAGTAATGTTAAATGTATTCGAAGTATAACGTGTAAGGCACTTGAAAATATGATGGTATGTGTCATTCTATTAATAAATCAATTATGTTGTCAATTTTTTAATATCCACATATTAAATTATTTTACATGTAGATTAACTGCAATTAATTTCATAATGACTCCATAAGTTCCAAAGTCATACTTAAGCCATGGGAACTTGTAACAAAACGTAAATACCATAAAACCATTTGCCATCGAACGAGACTGAATAGAAAATCATTCCTGAAATATGTTTTCTAAGGTACGTTACATAAATCAATGGATCGAGACTCCAAATGATTATTCATAATCGTTCAGCTGTCACATTTTAATAATTTTGTGGTGCGATTTGAGATCTGCCCCCAATGGCGCCTACGGCCGTATCTCATCAATAACCAACAATATTATCCTACACAGACAAAATAAAAAACGAAAATAAAAAAAGCAAAACAAAAAAAACCTGAAATCCTCATGAGTTGGACGCTGGGATAAAGAACAGGGATCCCACCGTTGTTGGCCAGGTATGAATAAGTGGTGTCTGCTTTTCTCTTCCTAATTCTCCAAGGGAGTCAAAGATGGAAACTGTTGGTGTTAAATGCATGTTTTTCTTTCAGCTTTTATTTCTCCTTTTAACAAATTTTTGTGCTCATCACGTTGTCTGAGTTTTGGGCATGTTTGAATATTCAGCAAGGAGTAAACCATACAAAATTAGGAAAATTAAAATATTTATTATTTTTAATTTTAACATTTGAATATCATAAAAACAAAATTGTGATTGCGTGTCTGTTGGCAATTATTCAATTGTGTCATTGTTTGATAGTTTTAATATGGGTTTTACATTCACGCTATGCTTCACGCAAATACCTTACGGTTTGTGTTTAACGATGAAATGTAAGTTAGTTGATTTTATGAGTAAGAGGACTTAACAAATACTCATAAATTAACTGATGCAAAACATGTACATTCAATTTTCATCATTGGTGTTTTTAATATATGATGTAGTCAAACGTTTCCAGCATCGGTTCCGAATCTCATGTGTTTTCGTTGATACTGAAGAGTAACTGAAGATTAGTCGGTTGAACTCAGTATACAATAAGATGACTGATAACCGGTTTTGTGATACCAATTGCGTTAAGCACTTGCACTTGCCAATCTAATGGGTGCCCACTTTAAATGATATACAAACCACTGAACCATTGAAAACGAAAACAAATACAAATACACTTAAAACAAAATGTTACCATTACACGACGCTTTGTTTATAACGAGGCCATTTGGGAACTGAAGGACTTTGCCGGAGGTACCAGGTTCAATTACCGAATTCAGCAAACTTTCATAATTTACGGCTCCAAATCTATCGAGTCACTGACAATGCTCAGAGCAATCCTGTCTAGAAAATGCTTCGCAAAGATCGCCGTTCGGAGTCGGAGTTGAATACGCATAATACGCGTGGTTGTTGTAGAGGCTAGTCCCAAGTCCACCTCGAACTGTTGCGCCTCCCATATTGTATTATTATTACATTTGTATTATGCAGTGCCATAATATAAATTCAATCAGAAAAAAATTAAATTATTTCCTTTCGTTTACAATAAATCGTTGCATTTATCCAAGTTTATTTCAAGTAGCTATTTAGTTAAACTTTTATACTTAGGATAACATTTTATATTTTAGGGTCTTAAACTATATACAAAATAAAACATAATAAATCCCTTAACAATGTTATTAATAAGAGATTTGATACTTAAATGTATTCAATTTATTCAAACTAAAAATTTGTGAGGGTAAATGAATTTTTGGACTATCATACCATAAGATAATATGGTAGCTTACTCTGCAATGCACTTTTTTACTACGGCCTTTACCGTAAGTATACTAATAAATAATTAGCACGAGGACCAAGACCTGAAAAACATATATTCATCAATTTCTTCATCAAATTCTTCAATAAAAAGGAAATTGGAAATAAAGTACAGCGATATATGAACTAATGCGAGCATATGCACTTCTTTTTAATTGAAATACATATATCATTTTTCGAGATACGATGAGATGTAATGTTTGCCCCCTAGTGAGAAAATATTAACCTGCAGAGGGTGTCTGTTATACTCCTGAAAGTATTACGTGGAAGAACAAAAAGAAATAAATAGCCCTTCAACAAAGAATATTGTATTATGATGGTATTAAGATGTGGGTGTTGTATTAATGCTTGAATACATATAATATGTTGAAAAAAGAATCCTTCAAATGAAGATGTTTGTTAGGTAATACACGCTCATTCGAATATCTGCGAAATGTTTAAGGGGTGTGTTTTTCACACCGCTCTGTGGTTTACTTAATATTATTTCTAGATGATAAATATTATAATATTATTTATTTAATACTGTATTATCTATCCAAATCTTTTCAATACCGATTGAGTTGAGCAACACGTTGAATAACACTAGTGATACGGACAGACATCTACAAATCGAATCGGCTACCACGATTTCGGATAATACTGTAAGACTTTAATCCAGACAATTCGATAATAATTATTACCAGAATGAATAAACGACATATTTTCAGTTCCAGGTGTACCCACATTCAATAGTTCACTTAAATAAATTATATTCAATCCTCAACTGTAATATGAAAGTCATAAGCCATCGTATTTTATATCGTTCATCTCGCATCTCGTATCAACCATTTTGGCTTCTCTTTCAATAACCGATTGGACGTTTGTACCCTCAGATGTTAATCCTTCATTCCTACCGACTAAATAAGAACGTAAACTGTATTAGAACTCAAGTCATATAAATCTCCTTTGGCATGTATTACATCAAAGAACAACTCTAACATATCCTGATTCAGTCGGTGGGTAAGGATATATTCAGCTCCAAAGTTTTCTTTTAGGCATTCGAAAAGCAAAGTCAGTGATGATTATCAAAATACCTCTCTGAAATGGAAGCAAGTTAGTTCTACTGACAAACCACAATCGTATATCAATGTCCTGGTGTAAACATCGGCTTCCAGTTCAAAATTGGCTTTTCTTCCATCCATCAAAATTAATTTAGTAGAACGCACAAATTTGATCAAACGCTACTAAAAGACGCGAAACTGAATCTGCAATTACGATTGTCAGATACAACAACAATAAAATGAAAAATAATAAGGGCCGGCATCGGTTACCTTGTATTCTGTGTATCATGTATGAAACCCAATAATGTTGTAAAATATACTAAATTTGATGCAAGTGTACTTGTGTACGAGCGATTGTATCGAAAACAGTAGAATTGTACCGACTTTTTCATCCCTGGCTTAAGAGCCAATTGAGAAATATAGTCCTCTCTCGATCACGTGCAGAGGCAAGGAAGGAACTTCTATGTGCGATCTTTGGTCCCGTTTGCGTTGATGTTATCTGGAGAAGATTCAACCACGAACTCTAGTTGCCAGGCGACTACGGATCCAGAGCTTAAGTTAGCTGGACCATGTAGAGCGCATGGATAAGTTGGCCGGGACGAAGAGTGTTCGACTCCAAGCACAATTTCTGTGGAAAAACGCAGCAAAAGAGACCCGTTTCTCTGCTGGTGCATACGAGTATAGAAAGATATCAGTCAACTTGTTTGGTGGAAGTGGACGCAAACTTAATTGCAAAAGAAGAAGAACAAAAAGGTTATACGATGCAGAAAACAATAATATAGCATAAATTGGAAATAGCGAACTAAACTTATTACTTCAGCAGTGTAGAAGATTGGATTTAAATAGAAAACACAGTCTTTAGTTTTTAGATTTTTCTTTTCATTGAATCATAAAGTACTTAGGATAGGGTTATTTTTTGAAATTTTGCATGACCATTCTGCATAAATGTGCATGAATTCCGTGGATCGTTTTATTTCCTACTATAATGTACGGGTAGTTGTAGGTTTGTTGATAAAGACTTTAAATTCAAATAACTACATAAAAGAAATCGAATGTTGTTAAATCACACGATCTAGTTCGTAATTGAATTTTTTCACGGGCTGTATGGGGTGTGTCGCCGTCTTGTTGAAACCACATCTACTGATCCAGTCTCTCAGTCTCCCTGAATCCTTAAACTCTTCACAGTTGAATAAGATGAAATGCTATACCAACCATATTGTGTACGAAATTGTTTCATACAGTTCATACAGTACAATAATGAAGACACGTTTTGTATCGTAAAACGCTTCATTTTTACTAACCCTACACATCAGCGGTCATATTTGTATTTTTTTAAAAATTATTGGTGCTTTGGAACCGAACTACAAAACCGCTGCAAAAGGTGATTCTGCGTCGGATCTACACTAAAATGTGATATGTAGAGGAGAGTTTATGTGTTTATTTTTTGAAATAATCCTACTTTACCGAAACCTAATTTGTGTATAAGTTTACCATTTTATACTTTAAGCACGGGTTAGTGTATTTTCGACGCCCAATGCCGTCACATTTGCATTAGTATAAAGTATATACTTTTTTAAACGATCCCAATTATGTATTATCTTATGTGTTTTGCGACAAAACAATAACAAAAAATAAAAATCAGTTTTATTTATTTATAAAATAAATAATTATAAAACTGTATACGATGAATATGTGTTTTCACGCGATTTTTTATCACGAACTTTAAATTTAGAACAAGATACATGTACATACATCATTTCCCATCATCCACATGTATCAAGTGCAGAATAACAAATTAAAATAACAAAACACCACAAGGAACCACATATCGCGATTATGAATGGCGTACTTAATAAACAGGATGCATGCGGTGGATTTCATCTTAAAAATTAAAACCATAAATTTTCTAGATTTATTCTTCTTGTAGAGGAAATTTAATTATTATTAGTAGCAAAGAATGCAGTTAACAATTAATTACACGTTCATAATGGCTTCTGTTTAAGGTTTCAAACGGAGATCGGGTGCACGAGCTGGGCGAAAAGTCAGTAGTAACTATACATAGTGTTGGATGGGCAAGCTTGTGTCATCATGAAAAGAATCTAGATCCCGGTAATATTTTCCTTTTGTTACTCCTCTCTATACTTTACCTGTTCTAGGCATACACAAACGGTTGGTGTATGCAAACGTCCATTATACACTCGCACGATATAACCACCTGAACTTTACGTCATGCCGTGAGATACCATGTTACCGCATGCTAGATTCTCGTTGGTGCAAATTAAAATCTCCAACTTTCATAAATCGGTGTATTTAGACAAGTCGATGGGAAGCATTTGCTGGTGTTGTGGGTTTTGGCGAAAAGATGTTGTATCAATTACATACATACATATACAAATATTAAAAATCCATACACGAGCATCGATTTAGAATGATTACATGCGATTGCATTTAATTTGCTTCAATAAAATTCGAAACTGAATGTGAATGTATTGATTGGTAGATATGAAAATGTACGTAGAATAAGTCAGTTTGTTAAGCCTTTTCAAATACTTATGATTTGTAAAATATAAAAACATATCCATTTAAAAAATTAAAATGCTCTGTTGTAGACATTAGTACACAAACATATCTGTACATACCAGAAGAATCGATAATGTAATTAACTTCAACCAAAAACTATAATATATTTCATTAAAATTGTAAAGCGCATTCAAAGAAAACCCTAGGTATGATGGGTATCGTTATCCCAACGAAATGTACCCAAAGTGGGATATAGCAGTAATGTACTTTTTAAGCTTATAGCAGTAAGGATTGTCAACAGTTATATAAACACTCAACACCCGAATACTTGCCATCAATCAGCACTTGTAAATGTAAAGGGAAACTGCTACAGAAATATTCAAACAATTTGTATACATACAATGGTAAAAATGCTGAGTTGAGCTGGCATCCTATATGCATTCGGTCCATATTATGCCCGCAATAAAGAGGTAGAATTTTTGCCACTATAACACCAACAACAAAACGGTCGTACAATAATCAGACATACTCTCGGACCTTTGTGCACACAAATGAACACGTCAAAAAGTCCACTTCGCTAAACGGTACTCTAGCCGTGGGAACATTGTCACTCAACACACCCTCCCTCATATTTTGTTAAATACTTTGCAACCCCAAAAATACAAGGGAAATCCCATCACACTCTTAAAGACTGCACTGCGTTCGCCTTTCTTTAAAATCATATTGTCGAATCGGTATCCTTCAATCGTAATTATAGAGTCGTTACAGCTAGTCCTCCTCACAACGACTCAAACCCAAATTAAAACACAAAACCACCCAATTCGTTCTAAGGGTGCGCTTTGCAAAATCTTGGTAACTGCTTTCCTTTAGTTTGTCGCAGAACTTCCGCCACAGCATATCGAATTTCAGGCTTGGGTTCAACGGTTGATCGAAGGTTAAAATAAGGAAAATTATGTACTCACATACATAAGTGAATATGTTTGTTTTTACATTCATGCCAAGGTAAAGACATTAAATGAAAGTCATTTCATGCTCGACATTTCTGGTTGACTTCAAGAGAGCCTTTGAGAATAGCTCGACAGGCGATTCCTGTCCGTCTTGCAAGCAATTGTAATAACAATAATTATTTCTTAAATTGAGGACTTAGAGGGCAACATGCGATTCGATCTCATTGTATTCCATTGCCCTATTTTACATGAACTCCTTTCAGATGCTGATTTTATATGTACTTCTACTGAACCGACCTTTTATTTCACCTTGGTCGTCTTTTCTTTGATATTTGGTGTGTGTTGTGCCCTCCAGCTAAAAGGCGCACTCTTTGTAAATTAAACAAAAAAATGCGACACTATTCATATATGACGAATTCACGGGACATAACATTACATTAAACTCAGCAATGCAGGGAATTTAACGGTTTCAAGTATTCTTATAGTTCTGTGCAAATATCAAAGTACGAATTTGAGAAACGAAAATGTTGCGTATAGAATTTGCATTCTTAGACAGAGTACCAGCTTAATACCGTTCCTGTTCTTACGTCGATGCTCAACTGTAACCGAACAAACTTCAATACGCGCATACTCGATTGACGAACTAAATATTTTTGCCCGATGTCTGCCGTGTCTTCTGACAGTTAGTTAATAATTGTCAGTTACTTATCTTCTTACGTAACAAAGCAAAGTAAATTTACACTGTTTTTAAGGAAGAAAACACAAATAAATTACTTTTCTTACAATTCGAACAGAAATTAAATCGTTCATATTTTTTTTAAATTAAATTTTGGTGAAGTAATTTTATAACGAAACAAATCTAACTTAAAGTCACAGATGACTTTAAGTATGACGCCTAAGATCATTCAAGCACCACGCTCAGGTAATATGTCAATCATTGGTTCCGAGTAGTAGCGTTCTTGTGAACTAAACTGACTATATTTGCATTAACTACACATGATCAACAAACGCTTTAGTTCATATTTTTTAGGTACCACAGATATCTGTCAAGTTATGATATGTTTTTTATTATTTCATAAGATAAATAAGCTTGACGATTTATCATATCGCCTTTGATTGACTGTATTTGAAGGGTTTGATTATATTAAACGATCTTTTAAAATTATTAGCTTTGATTATGTTAAAAGACCTTTTAAACTGACCAGTTTAGATCCTTGTTTATGGATTTTTTTGGGAATTTTTGTAATCCCTCTTAACGACTTATTTTCACACCATTTTTTAATGTGGGAATTTCCAGAAATAAATTTTGGTGTTGTGTAGTAAAATATGATGGACATCAGTACTCTGTCCATTCGAAGAATCCACTTAGCATCCAAATCGGTTGAAGTCCTTTTCAACTACAATTGTGCGCAAATTCGCATCTTTGACTGTGCTCTTCAGCGTTGTGCTTCTTGATTAAACTCGAAGAATATGTGATCCATTGGCGCTTGGCAAAGATCAAAGGCACAACCTTTCACTCAAATTTTTTACGCAAATCTAGCCAGGTCTTCTTCATCTTTTATTGGCACCAATTCATTTTAAAACAGTATTTGCACAAGCTGACATTTGCATAATGTACTTATGTATTGTCTGTAATGAAAAAAAAGAAAACCTGTGCTAAGGGTAGTTCGAAAATGCAGTACGTACTTAGTCATTCTCTTAGTCCTTGGTTACTCATTCTATCCAGCGTCATTTAATTGTTTAATTAATGAGAAGCGCGAATCAACGTCTAAATACCAGGCACATATTCCTTTATTACTAGTATTGGCTGTCGAAAAGTCTCATTTATTAATTTCATTTCAAACGTAAATGTTTTCATTACGACGTACTAATAGTAGAGAGTGTAATATTTTTTTAATTTATAGTAGAAAAATTAACAAAAAGTGAAAAACTCAAACATTCTTCCCATCACATTTTATTATATTCTTTCAGCTTTTGTGTTATTCAGACTTAATTTGTTACAGATAAACTGCGAGGACAAGATATTCATATAGATTTCTTGAACATATAACAATATAATATTATATTTTTATAAATACCGCAGTGTTTAAATATCCACCCCACACATTGTTTTAGCTAATCGGATACTGCGCCACACTCTTATACAATTAATCACGACTTGGTCGTTGTAATGCTTTGCTATCCATAACAAGATACTTTTTAGGAAGAGCAGCTGAAAATTAGATAGTATTTTTCTTGTGTATCTTCCTATCTTGTTTCCTTGAATTGTGGCTCACCGATTTCTTTGGGTATGAACACCCACACTTTGAATTAACCACCAAGGTTTTATGTCTATTTCAATTCTACATGCAGGTCAACTGATATCTGAAACATGCTTTGTACACACATATCTTTCGTTAGCTCGTGCTGACAATATGAGGGTATCGACACGTTGCTATTAAAAGATGGCAAAAAGGATGTTCTTCTCTTTTCACTTTGACCCCCGTCGTTAGGAGTGCGATAGCATTGTCCTTTCCATGACACAAATGAGGAAAAAATATGTTAGCGATATACCAATTAAATCCAATTTACCGAATGATAGAAAAACACTTTCGTATTAAAATAAAAGTAAACATCTCAACATGATATCACCCCCATGTGTGTCAGTTGTAAATAACGCAGAGGAGTTGTATTTCAGTTTCATAAAAGCTGAATATCTGTTAATATAATCGTTAATATATCATACGAAACTCATAAATTAGTTTCATAATATTACAGTAATATATCTTAAGTTGATTGGTCAACAGAAGACATTAAATTTTGTTCTCCCTTATGACCGCAATAAAATCAAAACAATGTTTCTTGTGTTTACATATATTCCGTTCTCACCAATGTATTACAGCAAAGGGTCATGCTTTTCTTATTGAAAAGTATTTCCGCTCATCAACTATATATAATTTCTTCAAAAATATTAGAAACAACGCAAAAGGAAACAATACGTAAATAAATATTTACGTAAGCATTTATTATATTATATGTGTAATTCCGACATTTTCCATTATTAATTATATTTTGCTTTTATTGCTAAGATATAGATATAGATATTTACTTATTTCTCGCATAATATAACAGTGGTTTGACAATAATAGTATAAATTGCTCTAGCTTGCACAGAATGATGATTGAAAATAACCTTACTGCTGAGAATACAATTGTTTTATAAGTAAGGATATGTAGTGTATAAATAAAAGCTAATATGGAGGAAAACTATGGATTTTTTGTTAATATATGGGATACACAACAACATTGTCATTTTCATAATTGTATATACATATTTATATACTATTTATAGAATTGCATTTCTGTAATTTGCAAGACAATTCTGGATATATTATGATATAATGGGAGCTCCAAATCTGGCGTTAACTTTGTGAAGCGCCTTCGATATTTATAGATAATGATTTCCTTCCAATATACACTATTAATTCTTCTTTAAATGGATTTGTGAGTATACACTGATTGACTTTGTAATATACTCTTATAACATGCTGTGCATCAATACATGTTAAAAGACTTGTACTTGTTAAACTTAAATTAATGTTAGTTTACAAAGAAACCAATTTCAGCAAAGCTAACTTATCAACATATCAATTTCAAAATGCAAAAAGGGTTACTGACATGTCGTTTTTAAATTAAATAATGTCTTTTTAATTAATTAAAGGACTGTCCCTCCACTGGCACTCTAAGCTAAGCTTAATCTTATATGAGTACGGCGTTAATCATAAACGAATACCGATAATTGATTAACGAAAAATTAATAATAAGAAAAATTAAAAATAAAAAAAATAGGGAAAACGACTTATTAACGTGACTTTTTGTTTAAATTTTATAATAATAATAATAATATGGGTGGCGCTATAGCCCGTAGAGGGCCTGGGCCTAGCTTCTCAGCAACCACTGGTGTTGCGCGTGCCATTGTTCTCTCACGAGTGGCCCCTTCCACTACAGACTCCGAACGCCCAAATTTGAGAAGCTTTTTTTAGACAGTTATACTCTTTGAGCATTGTGAGAGACTCGATAGAGAGTCGTGAAAATTATTTTTGGTTGTATTGGGAATCAAACCCAGAAGCCGAGGTTCAAGTGCGTAGGAGTCGACGCACACACCCACAACGCCACGGGCAACACTATGTATACTACTACACCACTTTTATATACTAACTTAAACTAAAACCTTAAAATGAAAGAAAACTATGCATAAAAATAAAACTTATAATTATATATAAATGTCAATATTGTATATGCTTTTGTTTTTTTTTTTGTGATTGTGAACAAGAAACGATTTGTACAAGGGTTTAATATTTTTTAATAAAAAATATATATACAATATATATCTTTAGAACAACATTTTAATAAATCCTAAGGGTTAAACAGATTCACTTAAAATATGTAAATTTTCGCAATACCAGCATTTTTTTATCTTCGTTAAATTATACAGCTCTTATCATATCTTACATAATCAGTGTGTGTTGTACACAACAATATGATAAAGTACTCCATCTATTGCTCGACTAAAATAAGTCAAAGGAAATCACCACTCTCAACCAGTCATCAAGGAAAATTAAATCAAATGAACAATTGCTTCTTATTAAGCAACAAACTTTTCCATTTAATCTACCCTCTACAAATATAGGGGCACTTCCTAATTTGTAAATTTGTTTATTCAGTTTACGAGTATACCCTTGGGTTGTATCTATGGAAGTATGATACATCTATTTGTTGTTTATTTTTTCTGCAAGCATTTGATGGTAAATTATTATGTGTACAGGGTCAGAAGATTACCACTGAAAAGGTTACTTACTTCGAGGATGTGATGTGTTTGATTTGTTTTCTTTATTATTATGATCTCTGAACGCAATCCAACGCAATTTGCTGAACCGTTCCATAACGTATGGCATACAATGTGGTACCAATATGTCATGAATCCCAATATTAATTCAGTTGCATTGGTGGGTGGTGAATTTCTATACAATGGATGTTTCTTTTTTGAAATGGTTTGCTGGATTTCCTCTTTGCCCAACTGTTTCTATGGCGTTTCCATTTTTCAAATAAATCGCATGTTTAGATGTAATTCTTCATTGCCTGCGGGAAGTCCAGGTTTTTTTGTTTTTTGTTTTTTCATTTTGCGTATAGGTTTTTGTTATAAATTACCATGGGTAATTTGTCTTGAAGAATGTAGATGGAGCTGATGAAAATGAAATGAACAAAATTTAGATTTTTAGATATTATAATATGATAATGGCTCCTATTAGTTTATGTACAACATATACATATGTGAGTAATGTGTATACGACCTAATTTTTTATATTAGCGCATATTCAGAAGGAAAACAAACTTTGTAAATAAATGTCATTCCATAAATAAAAATGCGTTAATTTTGGGACAACGTTTATATGCATTTATGTCTGTTTCAAGATATTGTTAATATAAAATCAACAAGAGAACGTTTTCAAGAACCAGATAAATAGATTAAAATCGGAGTATTTTTTTTAAAACAAAACAAGAAATCTCATTTTAAGTTTATTTGCACAATCGGCTTGTGGTTAAGGTTTCTGCTTTGCCATAAATGTACCTCCGCTTTGTTAGACCTCTAGTCAAATCATTCTCAGTTTGTAGGAATTAAAATGAAGCTGATCAGAATTAAGCACCGTTTAAGCGGTTACTATACTCAACGACGATCGTATAACGTTTATGGGAGACATTTACAGTGCGTAGAGTATCAACAGAATATTGTCTTTAAATGATTTGTATCGGATCTAGTATGGAAGGTAGAGAAAAATGATTTGTTACGAAACAAATTATTTATTTTCTAGATTGATTGATCAGTGTCTAAACATTATGAAAACGATACGAAATATTTTTACCGCTGATATCCTGTAACAATCTGTGGTGGCCCGTAGCGTTGTGGGTATGTGCGTCGACTCCTACGCATTTGGACCTTCCTTGCTCAAAGAATATAACTGTCTAGAAAGAGCTTCTCAAACTTGGGCGTTCGGAGTCGGCATAAAACTGTAGGTCCCTTCCACTCGTAATAGAACCATAGCACGCACAACACAACACGAGTGGTTGCTGAGAAGTTAGGCCCTGGCCCTCTACGGGCTGTAGCCATATTATAATATTATATATCCTGTGACCGTCTGTAATAATAAAGGTATAGAATAAAGCAAAGCTAGTAGGTCTCATAGCTTCTAAGTATTTCCATATTTTATTTTATACACATTTATACAACAAAACATTGCTGTTATTATAATGACTGTTGTATGTGTAAGTAAAAATCATCGCAACAGTTGTGGATTCGATAATATGATCATTTAAATATTGTTCAGTTATTGTGTTTATATTGAACAATTGGATGACATTTATCAGAATCTGCAAAGCCTATAAAATGCACATAAACTCTCAGTCGGGTCAAACTACATTTCTTCAATTTGTTTATATCAGCAGAGGGTATGGTTAAATTCAACTCAATTTGACTAATAACAATATTACACATAATCCTATATTATTCGAGTTTGTAAGTGTGCAAAGTATTAACTGACTAGATTTTTCTTAAATGAGATTCCTATAAAATTGGGCTAATCGTCGTCCAATCTCTTACATGCCATTTCATTAAAATTACTAGACTCTTATGCAAACAATGTACAAACCAAGCCCTGATTGAAATACTGCCACCATAATTAGTCATACGTGTTAATGGAACATCTGACCAAGAACTGTACTATACGAGTATCATCATACTATATAGTGAATATATATGTAAACTGGTTTGCATCACACATGCAAATATGACAAATTGCCCTGGAGATCTTACGGTTTTTTTCACTTGTGCATCATTATTAATCATTTACACAAAAATAATTTATACATATAACGTTACGTATGAATAAGTTACACTCTGCATTCAATATTCTTTTATTCAATCACTTGTATGCATTTACAGTGAATTACATGAAAAGTGATAACGACTAAAACTATTTTTTGGTAATTGACAAGAATAACAAGGTATATAAAAAAATTCCACGAATTTAGAAACTCCCATCATGCAACCAATCATTTGACTTAATTGCATTTGTATTCGCGCAGGTGTTGCGCATGTCGCCCTAAACCCAACTCCAAAAACCCTGTTCCCCTAGCAAAACCAATATAAAAATAAAAACACCAAACCATTCGAAAAGAGCTGTCTGAATTTCAAAGAAGCGCAAACAATTCAAATGCTCTGCAGGAATCGCATGTAGTGCATTCTTCCGAACAACGTCGAGTTGATTAATTAATTAGCACTAAACCATGAAATTCGGTTACGCCTTTTGGCCGCCCTTCCTTCCACCCTAATGTTGCCCAGAGGTTATTCCATGATTGATGTTTGTTTTGTTTTTAGGCTCGCACGATTGATTCAATTTCCAGTGCAAATGAAGAAATACAGCATCAGCCAGCAACACGGGGCAGTAGCAAGCAGCATAATCATATGTTAGAAAAACGAATAATTGCTTAGGGCGTTTTTTCACAACCTGTTGTGTGCTGAATTGGGCCATTAGCCTAAGTAAGTTGTTTTTAGTGATGATGACCGTGCTCATATAAACGATCGCCAATAAAAGTGTCATTTGGTGTTATTAAATTAGCCGAATTAATTAAAGTTAATTACACGGCGACATCAGACACACGACATGTTTTTTTTCAACACCATTCCCACGATTCAATAATCAGATATCTTTAATGTAACAAAAAGTACAAGATAAGATGCAGCGGGCAAGGCGAGTATCACTTGTGAAGAATTGCCGCCGCGCATCATTCAAGTGGGACCGTCGACGTCGCTAGCAGTATAATTGTCTCCGACGTCAGTTCCCAAAGGGAACAACGGCGAGCGAGAGATCCCAGTGGGCTCCGAGGATTGTGGATACCAAAACGCGCTTAGTGACAAAATTTATTGAAGATCCTAGGCCGCAGCACGACATTATAGCCGCCCAGCCATCATCATACAGGTATAAGACCAACGCAAACACAAATGAAGGCACGAGACCACTTGTATTGTTGGCCGGCATATTGTTATGTGGTTATAAATTAGGTTGTATTAATTTTCCCGTCTCTAACAGGTATGCACAGATTAAATGTGTAAGCACAACATAGGTATTGGTAATTTCCTCGCGTTCGACAAGAATTTTAATGTTTGATCTGTTCTCTAAAGATCTGAGTTCTGATAGTTGGTTGGCAAGGTTCGGTCGTTCGGTTGTTCATTCGTTAGTTTTTTTTATAATTCATTCTTTGTCGCTTTTTGTCGTAGTCAACGTCCCGCTTGGAAGGAATATTAATGATACTGTTTCAGATATTCCGTCTAGATCGTTGTTTAGATATAACAGCAACAACTACAAAAACTCACCCAAGAGTATTAAGAAGTCATTATTACAAAAGACCTCGTTCACTTTGAAGAGCAGGATGAAGGACAGAATGAAGAGCATGAGAAGATGAGTAGACAACAAATGAAAAAGATTTAAATCAGATGGCGCTTCGATTAAGTTAAGCGCCGTCATTTGTTATCCGTAATCATGTTTCCACCACCACAATAGCGCTGCCGCCGCCTTCAGACTAAATATTTCTTCCGCTTATGGACACGAATATAATTTGATGGATATTTGTCTGGATAACAATCAAAAAAGTGTATAGTGACACTACAATCAATAATGAGAGTATTCTGTTCGCAGATGTACATAATTAATTGAATTAATGGGTCTTAATTTAGTGGGATGGATTGATTAAATGGATTGGATGGATTTAATTGTAGAAAGTAGACAGTAATTATATTGCTACGCTGGTATCGCATTGTTGTAAATGTTTGTTTGAAACTGTAATTTAATTCTTTAATAACGCAAGAAACTCTTCGACACTTTCGACCACCAGAGAATTGTACACAGCGTTTGATAAAATAAAGTATTAACGGAAAACATGGTTAACCCAAGAAGTTAATGTTCAGGTCAATGTATAAATTTTGTTTTTTGACTTTAATTAGAAGTAAAAATATGTACAATAATAATAGCTTAATCCCATACTTGTTTAATCATCACTATAAATTAATGATAATCATGGTGACCGTAGTGCAGTAACTAAACGAATTGACTACCAGTCTCCTTAAGCAAGTGATTCTACTTTCTTACCATAAGATTCTTACCTCATAAGATCGCCATTTACGATTTATAAATTTCAACCGATTTAGTTGCTATATTTTCATTATTTTATTTAAAAAATAAAAACTGGAATGTTTCTGAACTCCTTCGATGGACATTGAGTAAAGTTTAGCACAGTTGTCTTATTTCTATTTCTTATTCAGAACTCTCTATCTTACATTACCTATTCTTTGTCAACCTGCAACCTGATACTATTTTTTTTTACAAAATTTTTAAATTAACTTCAACAAATGGAACAAAGCTTATTCGTTTGCAACTAAATTATGGACTCGAAATTAAAATGCTATTTTAGGGGAAAATTGAATAGTTATAAATAACTACATTCATGAAACTGGATCTTAAACCGGCTTCAATTATATTCATATATATAAGAATATGACTACTAATAAGTGCATACGCACTATATAGCCATCTATGACTGGATATATACATATGTTTCGATATATCCGTAAAGCAAGAGAGTGAGTAACAAAACTACATCAATATTTGAAACCATTCACGATCAATATTCTTTTTTTCAGTTTCCACCCCGTTAGTCGCGTGAATTTTTCAATGTCATGTCCGTTGCTCATAAATATTCAAGAAAAGTTAGTTAATTGCGATCATCGTTACCTTCGGATATATTGGAATTTTATGATGATTTCCGAAAAGAAGAAATGATAAACGAAACTAAAAAATGGTATAACATGATAAATGTCTCGAGCAATTAATTATAAAAATCCGTTCGAACACATAAAAGTCCGACTTGTAAAGTATAAGTGGGATTTATCAGATAACTAATACTGGTTCAACGTAAAGTATTAGATAGAGACAGAGAGAGATAGAAATAAGAGCACCAGATTTACTCTTGTTATTGCATGAAAACCCTAAGCTCTGCCAATCACTGGTTTGAGTCCTGTACTCTTAATTATTTATAGCATGTTTGGTGGATATCAGCAAGCATATGCATGTTAGAACTCGTTGTGCTAACTATAGCTCATTAAAATGAAAGAGGATATGTGTTTTTTTGAATTGGTGACTTTACTGCTTGTAAGAAGTGAAATTGATATTTGACCTTAATGCATGTAATTCAGAAATTGTATTTACTGAACAGAAACATGGTTCTTTAGTCCTGGCCTATGTTCAATTTATTGTAATATTATTATCAAGTTAAGTATGAGTCTGAGTATTATTTAAAAAAAAATGTTCAATTATTTCTGTAGAGCTTGTAAAAGTAAAATGTTAACTCTTACAGTGGAATTCAATTATAACTAAATGAAAATACCAATAATATAAATGACACATCCATCAGATACGTAAATTTATTATCTTCATAATAATGATAAACACCAACGAAATAAATTGAATTAAGGCAGCAACAGTAGTACCCAGGAGGGTATTGATATTGAGCTTAAAACTGCCTCCAAACCTTGACGGTTCCGGCAATGCTGATACCAATCATTAAGACCAACTTTTCTTTATGATGGAGTCTATTTACCGAACCACTATGAGCTGGAGCATTGGTGTTTATTCGCGCGACATCATAGAGTATGCATCCGCGTCTTTGTACAGCTGAAAATTGTCGTTTATGTGTATACCTTTTTCTCAGACAGGACTAAATTGCGTAGTTGTCATTATGCTCACATATGGTAAAGGTAAACTCCTATGCATGCTTAGAGCTAGTTTCTATATCAAACACATTCATTGCTATTTAATTTTTAATTATGCAACCTAAGTAGTTTACAGAACAACTTTGCTCTCCAGCAATATTTTCCCATTTCATTTAATAGCACTGTTTACTTACTAACTTCTTAGGCTAATGGCATGTAGACGGTCGTCTCGATGTGTTTACATGTAGATGCTCACCTACCCCGAGTCCGAGACACTTTCGCTCTTCAAAGAGACTGTTTTACAACAGCCAACTCGAAGCGAGGGTGAAGGTAATCTGCTACCAATGCTCACCTATCTCTGTCCCGTGTGGTTTAACCTGAGTTCAAGTTCATTTAAAGGATTCTTGTCTTTGAGAGGGTTTGGGCTTGCCTTCGCCTTTACATAACCCCAGAGTCCCAGTACCATTTGGGCCATTGGAACAACGCAACAGAGGACATCCTCAAACGAGATGGCGCACACAAGTGGAGACAGAGCTCAACCAACTTGGTGTGCGGAATTGGAGGCTGCTGGCGAAAGATGGTGCTGGCTCAGGTCCACCCCGAACTTTAGCGCCAAACGAAGAAGAACAAGAAAAGTCCAAGTGCAGAAGATTCTAATCCAACGAGGTCTTATACAACAGTGCAAACCTGATACGAGTGGACAATTTCCTGGTGCACGTGATTCGAGATCATACTAGAAGACCGATGAACTCGGTCAATAACTTGATCTCTGGGGCTTACTATCCTAATCCACAATAAAACGAAGGGGTACAACACAGTGGCTTCGTCCCACCAAGAAACTTTTCTCTATTTAGACAAAAACGGGCTGATACAAGGCTCATCCACTACAGGGGTCGCGGGGGTAATGCACGCACGAGAGATCTCCAGGCCACTCGATCTTCCGCCGTCGACTCTAACTTATCAGGCGATATGGCCAAGCGCAACCATGCGAGTTTTGGACTTGGTCCAACCACCTCGTCTTGGGTTTGCCAAGCGGTCGCCTATGGAATCACATTCAAGGCACGGCTCGGAAGTCGTGATCGAGATTCGTGCCACGTGACCAAACCATCGAAGCATAGCCCCTTCCGTTCGAAGAACAAGATGCTCTACATTGAGTTCCTCGCGTACTGCCGTGTTTCGCACGAAGAAATCTCATTTTGTCAGCTTGTATTTGATAATAATAGTAATTTCATGACTATAGGTGAGAGTTAAATTGAAAATCGCTAACTTGGCTTTAACACCAAATTCGGCCTTCCTAATTACAGATCTTCCAAATTGTTTCAAAATTGAGCCAGCTTGGCCAATCATACAGGAAAGTTCAGTATTACTCCTCCTATCACTCGTGAAAAAGACAACGAGATACTTGAACTTCTCCACCTGCTTCAATGGGACTCCACTAATATGTAAAGTGAACAGGCGTTCTGGAAATTACCAGGAAAAACGTCTTATTTGTCCGCGTTAACCTTCATCCGAGCATATATGTATAGTTTTAGGTAGTTTAAGTTATTTTAAGGTAGTATGTAAGTTAGTATATAAGTTTTAATTAAAACTGTTCAGTTACAAAGTTTTTTTTTATTAATTTTCTTAATATCAATTTGGTCAAATGAATTAATGTTGTCTACACTTGGTGGTGCATTCATGAATTCAAAATGGTCTTACATACTCGATCACTTGGTCTTTATAACTGAGATTCCTTGAACTGATCACTTCTATTTCGGGAGAAGAGTTTAGACCTACGTTATTTAGAAAAACGGGCGATTCTGCGTCGATTCTCCATTAGCAAGATCGTGTTTACTCCAAAGCAGAGAAATTCGGTTGGACGGTTTGTCCAAGATTGTGATGATGAATCGATTCTTGCTTCAGTATATGTATGTATGTGAAAGCTTCTACAGCGGGCAATGGGTTTGACAGCGGCTGGCTCTGTATTCTCCAGCCGCTGATGGATAAAATCTCACAATAGAGTATCGGGTGAAGGATTTGAACCAAGAAAAACTGCTCTGTGCATTGATCATTTGAACATAGAATACAAACAAATACACAAGTTCAGTGGTAACAAAACGGTGCACCGCAGTACTAATATGGTCCTGCAAACGGCTTTTGAATTCCTTCATATTCAATTACCCAGCCTATGATCTCAATTAATGCATTTTAACTTCTCTCCGGTGACGATACTGTTCCTAACCTCACTGATTTTAAATTATAGGCACAACATACATCTGACGAATTCATATTTATACTGATTTGATTGACCTATTTGAACGAATTTCAGAACATGATGTTGAAAATTCTTATTCAAATATAATTGGAATTGTAGTGAAAAATATGATCGGTTTCTCTACGCGTATCTTAGTCGCCCTTGAAACATAAATGACCTATTGATCGGGCCGTTTGCGTAAAAATTCTTTTATCAGGTACATATCCTCCGGTTCCGTTTAAAACTAAGGAATAAAGTCATCTTATTTCTGGTGAACCTCAATTAAAAAAAAAAACATACCTATTTACATTCAGCCTCCTTGGTAAGCAAACAAACAATACTTCAAAACAATGCAGGTATCCTGAACTGTTCGAACATGTACGGATATCTGCTGAAGAAGAGTCCTAGGGAGACAATTGATCAATTGGGTGTTTTACAACTTTCCGATTCGTTCCAGTTACAATACGATGTAGATGGATAACATGTTTAGTGAGTGTACTGTAAATTTTCCTACCAAATACTTGGAAACGAAACAGAAAGGACTTCTCTTGTTAGAAATCACAACGAATGAGGTTTTGACAGACGGACACGAAAAAAGATTGATAGATAGACACTGCTATCATAAATCTTCTCTCAGTGTTCCAAAAACAAAAGGATATAAAGTCAGTAGGTATCAGTCATGACCTTGGTGTTCCTTCTATTTTCGGTTCATAATGGTAGCTTAGTGGATTTGTAAAAAAAAAAACATTTAGAATACTACTAGGAAGAAATGAAAATTTGTGAGAATCAAATAGCCGTAAATCGTTTGACTTTCGAAACTATGTTTGCCCTGCGAAATTGCCATGAGGTTTCGCAGTAGTTATGTAGCCCACAAAGTACTTTATGAGCTAAAACAATAAGTGCATTTGACTTTTTGTATTTGATAATTTTCCCAAGTTGTAAATCAATCTCGTTTCGTCAGAGGGCATATGTTTAGTTTCCTTTTCTTTAACGCGCGGAAATATATTGTAAAAGTGTCCAATTGTTGAATATTGGGTGCCTATTAAAAGTTGTTAAAACATCTTCGTTCAATGTCACGAAAGGGTTTATGCAAAAATGCGTTGTGATTTAAAGTCAAGAACAATTCTATTGAACTTATTTAAAGTTAAAAGTAACATAGTTCGCCCAACTAGTTTTAATCATTTTTGTCTAGTAAGCAAGATTGTTATGAATTTCAAAAATGAAATATTCTAAAAAAAAATGATTGAACTTGCAGCATTTTCATTAATTAACATTTTATCTTAAATACTATTTGGATGATTATTCAGACATTCACTCTTACACTGTTAATGATATATTTATTATCGATGTGCAGTGAATCCAAGGGTCCAATAAGCCAAGAACTTAAAGTCTCCTTAAAGAAGCTGTCCGCAATAGACTATTACATATCAGTTAAGTCAAATTATATCAAAGTGATTACAGCAATCTTATAATTTAACAACAATTCATACACTTTCTATATAATTTTTAAATAATAGTGAAAATTAAAAATTTGGTACTCATAGGCATATATTTGTACAGCTGTAAGTGTTTCATAATTATATTATTATCTAATCCTGTATTTGGACCTCATTAGCATTCAACAAGGTTTTTCTATAACCGCTGTATTTTATTGCCCACGCAAATTAAGGGATTATATACGTTGACTTTTTCTCAGAGCATTAAATAAAATTACGCATGATGATTTAGCAGCCGGACGAAGCATATGTATATTTAGTACACTTTAGTTTAGTTTTAGTGCTGGATGGGTATCTGCATAGTTGAAAAACATTTAAATTCCGTGATAATTTAAAAAAAAATTATTAACAGCATTTATAAGAGTTAATAATCAATAAATATGACTATTTCTTTTACCAAACACTGACATATTTGTATTATATTATAATATAATGTATTTAATTATAATATTATATATATGTTTATACATTAATATATTTTTTTTTTACATAAATTAAAATAAAACCTTATTGCTTAACATTTTCGGCCTATGTATATACTGCCTATGCAAAATGATCATCCAATTTTGTTTTTGAATTACTTTTTTAGTAAATAATAAAATGATTTTGCTGGAAATCTTTATTTGGACATTTGATTGTGGCCGTTTTATCGCATTTTCCATTACTTTCATCAAAAAAGTGCTATCCAATCACCCCTCCTGTGTGAACGCCGCAACACACAGTGACTTTGATGCTCACACTCGGACTTACAGTGCCCCAGAAACGAAGATTCTTATATAGAAAAATGAGTACTCCAATTTTCTTGTTCTCACATTTAGCAATATATCTTATTAATGTGTATATCGCCTCTACTTACGCATTATACCAAACGGGATCGGTTTCATTAATAGATGCCAGTGTGTCCTTGTAATTCATGTTTTCGACGCACCTTTACTATAATACTTAAAAATAAATTTGTATGAAACTCGTGCCCAACCATGGGACATCTTTAATGGGTAGACAATTTTATTTGTTTGACCATTTCACAGATTTCAGGATACGATGACAATTGATTCGTTGCGGCTGAAAACTATTTCGGAACGAAGCAGCATTTTTTCCACCATCAGTACAAATTTCAGTATGTCCGTTGTGTTATTTGGTCATACCTTACATTGCACAGGCATTGCCTCTTCATTTCGGATCAGTCAAGAAACGATTCCCGAGTTAAGAACATTCCTGCCGTGCATGTTTACATTGACCAACCGCTGTGCGCTGAGAGTGATGTCGATTTATTTATTTATTTTTGTAGATGTGTTGTTACTTTATTCTCAAACATTTTTCAATAATTTATTTATAAATCAAGCTTTCTTCGTTTCTACTGCTCTTGCATATTTTCAAAGATTCACTTATACATACATATTTACCTCTTTTGTCGCAGTTTCTCTTGCATTTCCGTGCAATTAGTAAAATGAGAGCTCGAACGTACCAATCGTGCACATACTATGCACATACATTTGTGTTACAGAACGTACAGAAACGTAAAAATAAAAACATGCATTTTTTTCGAATAAAACGTTCGAAGATCGTATCAATTAGCATACCCGACGAAGCATTAATTCGAATATTTTTAAAATCATATTCGGTACGTACAAAGTTAGACAGAATGCTACTCCCACATGTTTCAATGCTAGTTCCGCTGGAGAAAAGATATGTGTACGATCATAATAAAGTCATTTTCTCCGATCTGATTATGTGAAACATTGTAGAAAAAACCCCAAACCAATGCAAAATGATGTCAAAATGAATGGAAAGATATTCTAACAGAAATTGCATATGAATTTACATATGTATGTATGTTTATACGCATCATAGCATTTTACTATAAATATACATATGTTTTATTTCCGAATTGATATACTACACAATCATCATGGGCTAAAACCCACCTAAATACGTCATGCTTAAGATAAATAAGTCAAATTCAAAATGAAAAACATCTAAATTTGTTTATTATGCAACAGTAATTAGGAATAGCTAAGATTTTGAGGATATACGGCCAAAATACTAACCAGAACTCTTCTTACGCCACCTGATTTGATTTTGCATGGTTTTGTATAAAATTTCTTCCGGTTATTCTTCATTTCGTTTCGCGGTTTTTTTGCTGTTTCCGATCCGCACGGGAAAGCTATGTCACGCCTGATGTGTAATTCACAGCGGAGGCAACAATTTCAATTTAGTGTGTTTGCAAATCAACAAATCACGCAAACTTCTAGTCTTGTGCCGTCCGTCGTGTCATTAATTAACATCGCCTGATTTAATGAATCTTATTAATCACTGCGGCACCAACGACTTATTTGCTTCGTCCATATTGCCTTCAACAATTGGTTGCTTTAAATCCAACCAACCATCGCCTTGTGTATGCTCCCAATGGTCAACATAAATGTTATCTTCTAGTTGACATGCGCTAACATCATAGATAACACCGCCCATCAGATACATAGGTCTCTATCCACAAGTATTAAAAATAAAAAAAAGCTGAAAACAAAAACAAAATCAGTCAAACTAAAATAATAGCACCGCCCATTGCAGACTGCAATGACAGAGCATTTAAATAAAGTGAGCATCACGCCTTATACTGCAGGAAAACTTGTTTCTGCAAAGATAAAGAAGGCGCTATTTTGTCTTTCATTTCTTATAAGAAATTCACCACTTTATATTTCTCTCTCTTACTCATCCGACTAGCGAGGCCATATTTATCTCACCTAAAATTATATCTAACCAATGAAATCGTCAGGCGAAAACGCCACACCTGGTGTTCATCCCGCTCTTGCTCATACTGCTGACGTATACTGTTTTTGTGGAATAGTTCTGTTTCGGGCGCGTCAGATGGGAAGATTTAGCGTGTGTGCCTGGTGGAAACTAAGGCGGACTCTTTGGATCAGATACGCATTACAATTCGTGCACGCTGTATGGGGCATACGATTCCCTGCTGCTACACACCCATACAGTACAGTGGTAAACCGTTGGTAGGATTTCAGGAGTTTCCAGTCCTGCTGCGAGCCTCGTATGGAGAGTTTGCACATTGTTCGTTGTTCGTAAAGTCGGTACGGAAAATAATCGCGGTTTAGAAAAAAAATAATGATAATATTAATTCTTTAACTAAACAATTTTAGATGCAACTTGCTTCATGTGGAATAGTTTTGTGAAATAGTGATCTTAAAATATATATTCTGAAAAAAAACTAGTTTAACAGATTGGTTTTGATCCACGGAATATACATAAATCAGAATAAAATCCCTGAGTGAATTTGTGGTAATTGGTGAAATGTGTTTATGAGCTGTAATATATTTGTTCGATAGTTAAAAAAAATAAAATAAAACCATTAATTAATTGATACAACTTTTAAATATAAAAACGCTTTCAAAATGATGATGAATGCATTCATCGACCCCACACCTACGCATCATCACTTAGCTTCTTACGGTCTTCGAATGTCACCATCTTCACATCAACAACAATCACATTCAGATGGTAGTAGTCATCAACAACAACAAGGACAGGGACAACAATCGTCTCAATCGCAACAGCAAATAGAATTACCAGGCACAATGGGTTCTAGCAACGATATGACATCTTCTGCATACCAGAACTCAGGATATGGCCATATGAGCCATTTGAACAGCCAATTGGGTTCTTACTCACCGCGAGACTTTCTTCTGCGTCGGGAGAATGATTATATGACATCAACCGGTACTTCGGGCGGTGTTCAAGGTGGAACAACTACCGCCGATTCGATGCTATTTTCTTCGATACACCCACATTCACATGCGATTCATGAGAATGCCGCTGCTCCATTTGGCAATCATCCCTTTCACCCACATCATCATCATCATCAACATCAGATGAGAATGGGTATCGCGACTGCTGCTGACTACACTCACCCGTATCATCCGCATACACATCATCAAGCTAATTTCCCGTCGGTACATCATCATCATCCGCACCATCCAATGTCAATGAATCCAGCGGGAGCTGGAGCATTCCTTAGATATATGCGACATCAGCCAACTTCTGTGTCCGCTATCAAACAGGAAATGCAATGTCTATGGGTCGACCCGGAACAGCCAGCAAGTGCAAGTGGCCGCAAAACTTGTAACAAGATTTTCAATTCAATGCATGAAATCGTTACTCACCTAACTGTGGAACATGTCGGCGGTCCAGAATGCACCACGCACGCTTGTTTTTGGATCGGATGTAGTCGAAATGGACGTCCTTTCAAAGCCAAATACAAATTGGTCAACCACATTCGTGTTCATACTGGTGAAAAGCCCTTTGCCTGTCCTTTCACTGGATGCGGAAAGGTATTTGCTCGCAGTGAAAACCTAAAAATCCATAAGCGAACACACACCGGTGAGTTAAGAAGTTTATTATTGATTACTGTTACCGCCTCAAACCTAAACCAAGCCAAGATTAGCATATATCTACTGTCACACCTCTTAACCCTTTATCAATATTTGCAAAAATTTTTTTCCTTGACAGGTACCGTCATAAAACTTTATAGGATTAGTTCTTAGACAGTGGTTAACCTTTGTTTACCTATGGTCACCTCCATTTATGGAAGTAAGCACACACATTTCCCTTAAACATATACAATTGCAAAGGTTGGATGGGATTTTATTTGGTTTCTATTGACAATCAACAGAAACACACAAGTCAAGAACACCCCCTTGAGATATCCTTCAGACTTTTACGTATGTAAGCTATTTCTACTGTGAAGTGTGATTGGAATTATGCTCTGATTTCTATAGACACGTGTTTTCACACCCCAATGAAAGATCAAGATTTATGTCCTCTTGCCGACGTTTAATGAGCAGAGTGGATTCGAGTGCAATTTCCTGGTGTGATTTATCCTTGAAATTGGTTTAAGCCGAGACTCTTACGATGCTTTTTTTCTCTTTTCTTCCAGTCAGTCATTTCTCATTATTAATTAAACTCTCTTTAAGATTTCCTTTAAGATAAACATTTTATGATCTTTATGACAAGAACAACGACGTCAAGATGACGCACGTATTGAATACAATTCATACCATACAATCGATGGTGGGGAAAAATTTGTTTCTTTGTCTACCTGCATTTTGTTTCCTAAACCCCACTCGATTAACAGTGGATATATATTTTAATTATCTTTACACACACGCAAGGGTCCAACTCATTGGGGATAGCATAAAAAAGGAAACTTGATTATGAACTAATGATCAAAAAATTACAATAAAAATCTAATTTTTCATATTTCACATGAATGCACTGTCCATGTGTCGTCTTGCTGTTACCGCATATATCGTAAACTTAAACATATAATTGACCAATAACAAGACAAAAAACCTTTTTAAGCAGTTTTCGATTGTGGACGATATGTCGATTGGATTAATTGTATGTGAACTGATATTTTTCTGTATCCGATGAGATTTTATTGTTGATACTCCTCAGTTAATTAGCGGCGTTCCTTTAGATTACACCTGAATTTTGATCGCCTCACCCATTCATTTTCATTTGGGAAAGTTATGTACCGATACGAACCGAACATCTTTGTGTTTTCATTTTATATTTCAAAGTGATTAAATTGTTCCCGTATGAACAATGATGGATGGATATCTATCGATTGGGATATCTACAATTACTTGCATATTGTGTTAGTAGCAGTACAGTAATATAAATTGGGATAAATGAAATAAAATTAACAAACAAAAAAATGGGATAAATTCATAATCCTCAGACACAGATGTTTTTTTTTGTTTTGTTTTCAAACTCGAATAACTAAAAAGATGTTATCTTCTAATTGTTATTTTTATTGTTGGTCTAAGCGTATTTGGATTGGACACCGATACAGTCGGTCAGAAATGGTTTATGATTTTTAATTTATTTCTTTATAATGTGAAATGCGTTTCTTCAAGATCTATTAAAAGTAATAATAAAATGTATCCATATCCCAGGAATCATTCTTCTATTATTAAATATACATATATGTACATACTGAAGAGCAGTATTTTTAAAATGGCAGCATTCTGTCTTGCGAATTTTTTTTTATAAATTAATTTTTATAAATTAATTCATCTTCTGCAGAAATAAGTTAAATATAACTCTGTACAAGCTCATTTCTACACACATTTTAGAGACTAATTTCATGCTATAATAAAATACACAAAGCAATGTCCTCACAAACACAATATTACTTACGAAATTCTTAAATGTTCTAAATATATACATACATTGTAGATCTTATCGTAAGTTCATCATAAGTTGAATAATTTTGCGAGCGTAAAATCTAAGATGTCAGTTTATGTAGTAACAATACACATATAAATATGAGAAAAGAATACGATAGTCTCGTTAAGTCTATACTTACATTTTAAATTTGCAAATGAAACTTGTACAGCTTTTGAATTGCTGTTGATAGGATAATACATATTTGAGGTTAATATTTGACATATGTCCCTGCATTGCAAATAATAAAATATAATACTAAATGAGTAAATAAATAGTAATATCGTGTAATTTTTGCTTCATAGTACTATTTTTCGGCGTCCAGTTACTTGTATCTATCCATTTATTAAATTCCTTTAGTATAATGTTAATTAACTGGATCTAGTAAAACAAATAGTGTCTTCCAAAGCATTCGATTTGTTTTAAGTGAACGAATTCACAAAACAATATTATGTTCAAAAAGTTTCAATTTGGAAATGGGGAATTTCGTGAAATATTTTACTAATTCTAAACGAATTCATAGTTTCTTGGCCTTACCTAAAACTATAAAAAAGCTACAACTATGCATCTCCCGTTTTCAAAACTGTATGACATAAAGTCCCAAAAGATAGTGTTTTAATTTTATAATATAACGTTCTCCAGAATACCAAAGCATTACTCTACTACATTATTCATAAGTAAAAAAATAACTCATAAAATATCAGCGCCAATTTATTTATCTATAAATGTTTTTACACATAGAAATGCAGACGCGTATTTCAAGCCGGCAAACAGTTTTTCAACATTTTGGCAAATATTTAGGCACTCATCAAGTATGTTTTCTGGATGATAAGTTATTTCGTTTGCCTAAAAGCAAGAATTGAAATATGTATTGATAATAATTTGATTACTTTACATCAAAACAAATACGAATACACAAAAACCTACCATGCTTAGCAATATTTACGTAGAACAAGTAACATTTTTTTCACTTTGAAATTGAATTTTAAAATTAAAGTAAAAAAATGTATGTAACTATACAAAAGGTTGAGGAACGCATAGAAACGAGGTGCAATAAACCTGCGGTGGCGCTTAATTGAGGCGTAAAAGTGAGGGAGACTTTTTCCATGTTTTTTTCTCATTTTCTGTTCATTGTGGACACTCCACAACAGGACAGGTCAAAGCTCTAGATACTAGCAGGTGTATCTCTACTGACGGGAACCGTTTGCCTATTTTTATTTCAAAAGCAGGGTTAAAATACAAAAGAGGTACGGAAAAATGAAACTCGTATTCAGTTTTGTTTTCTCACTTTTCTTTTACACTAAATAAACGGAAAGTGAAGCGAGAGTGAAAATTTCAAACCTCAGGGAGTCCCGTCTACCGGCAACACGCTTAGTTTGTATAATTACACACTTGTAATTCGAATTTGCACTACTGGTTGCTTTGCTTATTTAGGCATTCACTGTATTTATAGCATTTGAAAAAAAATGTGTCTCTTTTGATTACAATTCATTTAAATAAGCATTGTAACCCGAATGGGTTATTCTTTCTATATCATTTCTGGGTAACTAAGTATTCATGTTAAGTGAACGGCCTTACATTCCTTTATCCTAAAAGCGTACTTATGAAAATATAATTCTTCTTATTTCAACAAATACTGAACAAAGTTTTTTATTTCAATTTTCAAATTGTTCGTATAAATTTTGTTAGAAATCATGTATTTATATGTTTATATTATACTCATATACATACAACGTGCTATCATTACGTATATAAAATGTAGTTCACAATAATCAATGTGTTCGAATTTTTAATATATATTACCATTTACGTCCATTAATTTTTATAATGAATATAGCGTCCATTTTTTGTCAACCCTCCCTAATGCGACAAACCCCTTTCTTCGGTGCATGATCAAACTAACCCCTTCGTAAAGCCACACACTTCGTCACACATTTTCATGAAGGTTCAACAGAGGATTCATAGTCAAGCCAAATACTTTCCGCTTAGATCACCTCACAACACACAATATGCATTGTCACACTCTACAGTATCATTTTCTAAACAAGGATCAACGAATGGTTGGCTAGTTTCTCCCTGTCTCTACATAACGAAACTTTTGAGTTTCAAGAGGGGATCACCATACATTTGTATTTAACTACTGAACAAAAACTCTAAAATATCATCGGCTTATGTAAGGGGTATCCTAAATTAGCAGTCTTTGTTTGTGAATATTTTTCATTCGAACCTTTGAATTGTTACTAAAATGACAGATGTTTCACTTATATGTCAAAACAAGTTCATCACGGTTTGAAATATAATGACGTACGGATTAGTGCGTGCACCTAATCAGCAAGCGAGTTAAACAGACATTTTTAAAGATGTTTGTATTTATTATTTTATATCTTTATGCTTTCATGTAGTAGTTCATGGTTGCTTAATGCAAAACACACGTTTTCAATTCTTTTGAAGCATTTGATTTTTTTTTATTTTAGCGCATTGAAAAAGAAATTTTAAAAATAATCGACGTTGTAATAAAAAGAAATGTTGTTTCCTGTTAGAATACGAACCATAACGTTTTTCAATGTGCTTCCCTCTCTCTTCTGCAAATGGCAACAAAGCCTTACGTGCCAAAGTACCAAACGGAGTTTTCATCTTTTTCCATGACAGAGTGCTGTGCCAACTTTTGAATTGACTCGCAAATCAAATGGCCACAAATGACAAAAAAGAATCCGGTTATAACATCCGGAGAAATGTCATGATGGCCCAGAACTTATGTCTAAGGATTGGCACTTCCAAATGAGGGACATAAAAGTATACTCATCGAAGCAGTATTATTTGCTTGTTTTTGATCTTTGATTTGAAACGTCTGACTCCTTCTATAAAATTTTCCAGCAAATATACACACCGAAAAATATGTTAATCATTTGTGTACATTTTTGGTTCAATCGAAGTTAATGTGAATTTAACGCATACTCATTTAATTTCCGTTCATGAAGTGTCCTATCTAACCTTTAATGAAATCAGTGAACATTGTGTCATTACTTACCGAACACAAAATAGCTGATACATTTTTTTCCAAGTCATGTCATGTCATCCAAACATGTCATTATTTTTAACATCAACTAAATACAATTCAACATCAACGTGAATTACTTCTTTAAACTGGTTTATATTCTTTTGTTATACATATTTGAGAAGCTACATTTATTTAACGATGTATATGTACATATATCTAAATACATTTTTTAATTAAAGTTCAACATCGGAATGAACGAAGCTAATCAACTTCATAATACTCATTTGACTTTTTTGCTGTTGTCATGATTCCAAACGTAGCCATTAACAACATAACGTCATATCATTACGAAAATTAAATTAGCTTCCAGAAGGGAAAACTCCATTAAATATTTGAATTAATACGGTATTTTAATTGGCAATATTTGAAATCAATGGATGATAGTATGAAAAGAAGAATATGGAAGAATGATTAAAACGAATGTCTAAAAATGTATAGCCTTCATGTCATACAGATATTTATGTATGCCTGTGAGAAAATACGTTGATCATCACAGACAAACCATAAAATTAAACTGTCACTTCAAATCACTTGCCGGTTGGTTTGAACCGTATACAAAACTGAATCGTTTGTGTATCGCTGTTACTTTTTCATCGTCAGTTCATAGTGGATGACCATCGTCTAATCCTCTTATTCAGTTTTGAAACTTATACAATACTAACCTTATGGGAAGTAAGTTTTACCAACCACTTCGGTTTGTCTACCTACAACATAACTATATATAACTATGTGTGCATACACATCATTGGTAGTTTTCAGTTTCCACCATGTTGGTATCGATATAGATGTCTATGTATAAACATTTAGTATGGAACATAATCGCAAAATATGATCAGCAACAAACACAAAAGGGACAACAAACGATCACTTTGTATTAGTTTTAATCGAACGGATGACAATTTTCACGCATTTACGCGCGTCCATAAAACAAAACTGTGCCACTGATGGACAACTTTGAGCGCTGTTTGTCACTATTCAGTTTCGCTGCTAATTAGGATACATGATTGACTCAGATTCTGTAGTAAGCAACAAACTGTTCAGTTCAGAATATGAAATTTCCTGTTTATTTTATTCGTGTGACCATGTTGAAATTTTAAAACATTTTCAATTAATTATCAAAACACCAGACTAATATGTGTAACAACAGTCCATTGCTTGTACTTTGTTTTTGATATTGTATATGGTTGTTTTTGTCTAATGTGATTTGTTATTTTTGAACTTAAGTGCATGACAGTAATGTTTCCGTTCAGGCTAAACAAACGAGTGCGCTGTGGTATTGCAAAACTCCAAAAATAGATGACACATATTCACACATGAACATGTGTTAATAAGAAGGAGACTCTTAAAGATTTTACCCGATAGTGAGTTAAATATTTTGTTCCCATAGTGATCAAATTACACAATAAAAAACTTTCGTGCTTTTTGGAAAAAATAAAATTCCCCTTAGGCGACGAAACCATACTGAATCTTCCTCTCCGACTGTTGTTAAGTAGCAGGATAGATATGGTGTGGATCTACTATTCATTTAATGAGCATAAATGTCTCTACCTACTTTATTTCAGTTCAGTTTTAGAGCTATAAATAAACTTTATTTATTATGTATGACAAGGTTTTTGATACCTTGTGACTGAACACAAATCCTGATGAACATAACGATCATTTGTAAGCTCTGACACATTTATTTAGCACGTTCACGCTTCGATAGTTTGATTACTTCAATCAATTCCTGCGCCACAAATTTCCAGCATTAAATAATCGAGTAAACCACGGATATGAAACACCTATCATCACATCTTTTAATTTTTTGTTCCTTTTTTCGCAAAGGAGGATGAGTGTTTGTAGGTAATCCCCAATGTCAATCCGCAATTCAGTGGAGTGTTTTAATCTGAAGGACAATCCCTGTCTTTGAGAAGGTTAGGTAGCAAATGAAAAAAAAAGACTATAGATATATGAGTAGGAAACTACAGCCGGTCGACAGTAGGCCAAAAAGGAATTAGTATTGTTTGCTGAATATAAACAGGGCATGCATGACTGATGGTCTTGTTAGAATCAGCATACAAATAAAACCTCTCCAGGGATTATTTTACGTATGTATTTTTTTTTCAAGAATGCATCATTTTGTTACCTACATTCTTTAACTACTTATTTCGTGTTTGCAATGAACGTGTTTTTCGCCCGTAAGATTGATCGACACACTCAGTTGAAAGATTAAGAGCGGTATTGTCAAAGTGAGCCATGTGTCTCGTTGTGTTGTTTGCTTGTCAGTGAAAATTCTTCTGGTTAGATCAGATGTTTTGAAATGATCGGATTATCGAGATAGATGAGTGTGGGTTGCCTTTGTTTTCTTATCTTAACTCCTATGTGTCATTTTTAATTTAAAATGTTTGCAATAGCAAACAAAATAATTTTGATTGCTGATTGTTGATAACGATACCGGTTGTGAGGGATTCTCTTATCGGATTTGACTTTAGATGTAAGTCAATCTGGGTATAATTTGTAATCTCTTCAAGAAATATGTATGTTAGTCTGAAACCTGAAACGTACTTACGATTTAAAAACAGTCCATGATAAAACAATTGTGCTTTCGAAACTCAATGTCTCTTCTGTCTTAAACTCGAAAACTTTCCTGAAATTTATCTCTTAACGAGGTGGCCGAGTATTATAATTAGTATCCAAATTATGTGTGTCGGCACACACAGTGTGTCTCTGGCATACCAGAAAATTACAAAACAGACGAGATCTGTGGATAGTGTTCTTTCCGCGTAGAGATTTACCATTCATGCCTATCGCTACTGCAAAACATCGTTGATCGCTTTCGAGATAATTATGGCCCACTCTCAACACTATCAAAAGCCCTCACCATTATGTGCAGCCCGACTCAAACAACTCGACGCATCACATGGGTACCATTTGAATTCGCGCATTTAAGTTGAGTCTGCCCAAAGCAGCAGAAGTTGCAGAGACGAGGAAGAGAAGGAAGTCACTGTGCAACTTCCCCGGAAGAAGTTTGTCAACAACTCGTCAAAAACATACCTTTGCATTCTGAAGCCTGTAAATGGAGACAAAATAAAAGACTTACTTGAAGCAAATCTAATGTGTTACAGTTACTTCAGTTACAGATAACATACATATTATGTATTTATTCAAAAATCATTCAAGTACAAGATTATGCCAGAAACACTTTGTTACTTTGCCATCAAACTGAATTACATACTGTGACTTCGTTCACTATAATGGCTATAATATAAAGTAACGACATTCATAAGGCTTAGTTTACAAATATTACCTTAGTAAAGATATTAAGAATATCTAAAAGCCCAACGTAATTTTACATGTAAAGTTGTTTCTAGTGAAATCTAAATTCAGGCCATAGTGAAATAAAGTTTATGAGGTAACATTTGTAACCAAAGTAAAATATTAAACTCAGTTTATAAGTTCATAATGCTAGAGTTTCTATACACAAAAGGCAACCACTATTTTTGTGGTTTGTGTATAGGTTGACAAAATAACAGGTGTACGTTTGTATTGCTGTCACAGTTTAGAATAAAAACCGGCACTTCCGGCACATAAGAAATGTCACAGGATACTTTTGCAAAAGTATGTAAGTTGACATGAAGTAGAAATTAACTTAAACTACTTACAAGTATTTACCAGACAGTTTCTAGTCAGACAGAGTTTCTTCTTGAATCGAATCTAGAGCATATGTATCTGCTTCGAAAATTTTCATACCCGAATGCATTTATTTATTTGAACAAGTTTTTTTTAAGCTTAAGCTCAACTTCTTGAGAAGTGTGATTGCTTTTATGACTTTTTTATTTCTCAGATGTAAGTAGCTAAAAGACATTTAAGAAACAAACAAAAACAAAAAGACAAATAACGGTGTCTGAATTAAAACAATGCAAGAAATGAAGTGTTTAATTTGTGTGTTCTTCTCTTCAATGATCAGTTCGCGCTGCTGATGAGGGAATGAACTCTCAATCAAACACTCAGTACCGCAAACATTCGCACGCACTGCATTGTGTTACTGTTGTTATTGCCTACTAGACAGCCACGGCGATAAAGACTCGCACAGGGGTATGAGGTGCAGAAAGCAGAGAAATTTAATATTTATGAGGTAGGATTGAAGCATCATCACCAAAATCCTCAGCGCCAGCCACAACCATTATTCAAGGCATCTAAGCAACACAATAGTGATGAGAGGTAGGGGAGAGTAGTCCTTTTGGTTTGATTTCTCCCTTCAGTACTGGTGCGTTTTTGCCTTTAGTGTTTTTTTTGTGATTTATTCATAACTATGGCACTGAACTGAAATTTCCACAACAAAAAAAATGTGTTCATATGATAAAAGGCGAGGTGAAGTGAGCTCCTCATCCTTCTGAACGCTGAGACCCTTGGCAATATCAAAAACTACCCGCCCAAAAATGTCCAAGGAAAATGAAATATATCAGGCAGTATGTTTATATAGAAACACTGATGATGAGCCAATATTAAAGAAAACGATACAATTGATCTGATCCTTCCTGTATCCTATTCGAATTGCATTCGGTAAATGACAACAGCAGTGTAAAGAATTGATATTATACGAGTATTTAAGGTACTTCATGAAAGGTGAGCAAACTGCACCAAGATGTATTTGCAATAGCTGTGTGTAAGTATCATTCAATTGCTATCCTTTTCTGTCATCGTGTGCATCCCCTTATTCTTGACATGTTTGATGATCGTATCATTATGGAAGTGAAAACGTACTTATACGAATCTCATTTTGTTGGCTAATGATGCAGTTTCGTACACATATTTATGTATAATGTATAAAATGTATGTACAATTACATACATGAATTTACATTTTGGTTCGTCTAAAAACACACAACTTACAAATAAAGGAATTGTATCTTTTTAAATGAGCTTTGGGTATTGCTGGTATATTCAGCTTAAATAATGAATGAATTGTAGAACGAACCATAATTAACGAGGAATATTAATAAATACCTACTCATGGAATCATTACGATACGGCGCATAGTTGGCAATTATAATAAACAATTCGTTGCATTTTCTTAATAGTTGTTAGAAAATAGAATTATGTTATACTTATCCACTTTCCCTTTGAAGCCTATAACTTAATTAGAATTCCTATAGTGATTTTATTTTTGCACTTTTAATCATAATTTGTTCGCATTTTATATACAGTGGTGGTTCAGTACATTATTCGTATTCGTTATGTATATTATGCAAAACGTTAAATAAATGTACGTTTCTGAACAGGAACAAAAAGTTAAAGTATCTACCAGTTTTACAACAGGTCCATAGACATGCATACATCCAGAGTCAAGGGAGTTGCTTTGTACCCATTTCTTTAAGGTAACAAAAATATTCGTTATATCGAGTGTCCACTTTTCATACGTTGTGTAGGGACACTAATGCATTTGAAAAAAAGTGTTACACTGGACAACCACTGTAATTGAAAAATCTTATTCGCCAAATAATATTTCATATTCTTATTTTCTTTTCATTTTCATTTCTAGATAGAATAGTTTTACGAATAGTGTATATTGATAATAGCTCAAAGAACAAATATAAAAATGTTGATGTAAATTCACTTCTTATTAAGTTTCTGGAGAACTCATTCCAACAGCAAAAAAAAACAATTTATATTCAATATCATTACATTACATGTTCGTAAATGACTATTATAAGAATATGTATATAACTTATATTAATACATACATATGCATGTAGGCTTCAGAGTAATAATGTTAAAAATATTTGAATTGTCGGTTTCCACTTTAAAGGAGAAATGTTTACAATGCGCACCATTGTTTATGACAGATACTTCAAAACACAGCCATTCAGTCGGCATAAAGCACAGCGCTTAAGAGAATATTACAAGAATTGTTTTTTCATCAATTTCTTTGTCATCACAGCAGTACATGGATATTATTTCCTAATCCATTCGATTATACACATATGTATGTATGTATGCATATTGCATACATGTATACAATTACATCATTTCACAAGGAGTATATTTAGCTTACTTATATTAAAGCAGACAACAAAACTGCTACGATAAAACAACTTCAGTAAATTTACGCATAAAAACATACATATGAATGTGCGTGCACTTTGTATACATAAAGTTATACAGATATAATAACGGTGTAAAGTACAAACGTACATACATGTAGCAAAACGAAAGCATATCCAATAATAACTACGATTCGAAAGCCTATTCATAAGCAGAAGCTCCTTAAGCTTCTATATTTGTGGGATCCATACACAGCATATGAACATTCCATACTCGTATGTTTGCATATACATAAGTATGTGTGAAAAACCCAACCCCTTTTAAAGAGACTAGTATACCACCGAAATACGATTACGACAACCTTAGTGTAGTTCTACTTGTATACTACATATGTAGGTATGTCGAGCAGCGCACATGTTTCATTAATGCCGAGAATTCGAAAAATCTGTTTGTGACGTGCCTACGTTGTTTTCGTTCTCCATATTTCCAACATTACCCCAAAACAACACTGAACGTGGCTGCCGCCCATTAATCCACCCACTCAACCCTCGGTGCCTTCATCAAATCAGGGAGTCGACGATTCCATTGTACAACTACAACACTGCTTACTGGTGTAGTAGCACGCGAAATATGCGTGTGCGATTTCCTACCAAAATAGAGGTTGTACGAGGAGTTTTGCCTGTTTTAGTAGTCTCCTTCTTTTCCTGACGGTCTGAATATTTTACGCATCATTTTTGGCTACTGCTGTTGGTGTTGGGCTTTAACTTCTGCGTAATGTTTGTGTTTATTGGAATATTCAGATAAGTTTTTCAGCATGGTGTTGGTGGTGGGTTTGTTTATGTACTTCACGTAGTGTAGTTGAATTCCTAAATTGAATTTTTTAAGGGATGAACAATTTAACCGAAAAAGAAATCTGTTTCCCCATTCAACCCACAGGCCCCACCATCTAAAAAAAGCTTAAATTATACTTCCCAACCTTTTTTGGCTTTAAGCAACATTTTGCTGGAAAACCTCCTTCTTTCTAAAGAAATCATTGAATTATTTCGCTGATTCACAGTCGAGAGCAAACGTTTTACAGGAATTATCAAGATTTTTGATCGCAAAATCTGATAAAATACAATATGTTATGAATGACGCCGTCCGATTTGATGAGCTATAATAACTTAACTTTAAGTATAATAATCTGGCTGAAATTTATCGCTGTGGCGCCTGCTCTTTACTGCGTTATAGAGTCATAGCATCCGCCATGTGATACACATACATACATAATTGGTTGACAACTCCCCGCCCATGGAAATATGTAAATTACCATTGTTTGGAGTAGGATTTGTGCACGCAATAAATAACTTTGATTGTCATTTCAAAATCGGTCGGACAGGTAAGTATGTAAAACTGAAAATAAAACGCCACGCGCTCATATATATAGATACCTATATATATGTAGATGTACATGAACAAACGCATCAACGATGTGACAACTTACTTGTGAATGGAAGTCTTTTATCTCATTGAATTAAAGTGAAAAGTTTCACAAAATAATTAACACATCAATAATTCGTTTGCATTTGAACACTCGACTGGTGTAAGGTGTGAGCATTTATGCTGGAATATTATGATAATACATAAAAAGGGATTTAATCCGCTAAGACACAATTGTTGTGCCGTTGTAACAATAATATCCCGCGTGGTATAATTCCAATTTATATACAAAAGGCAATGGGAAAAGAAGAACGGTTAAGGGTACCTCGAAAGACCGCCATTCACTTTACTCAAAAAAAAAACAACAAGTTAACACGGTGAAACGGATGAAATGCCAGATTGAATATTTGATTTTATTCAATACTTGAATGTATTTATGTGGTTATTGACTTTCTTGAACTAGTCGTATATCGGGTACTTCCGAAATAACATAAGACAGTTGTTTTTTCCAATAAATTCTGGAATAATAAATAGTGATAAATATGGTAAGACTTTCTTCGTGGAACAAACTCATAATTTTAAGCTTTTTTTAAAATGTAATGTATATTTATGATAGAATAGATTTACTGAAAGATTCGTTCGACAATTTTATTTTTTGCATTAACAACATTTTAAGAACATCAACATCACAGTAATCAAAATGCATTAGTGTAATGTCTTTTTTTCAAAAATTCTTGTTGGAACTTAGCACACGATCCTCTTATACCAAAGGTATTCAAGGTATTTTTACAAAACGGAACCGATCTTCACTAAAGAAATTATTGTAAATAAAGTTTTCTAAAAATAAATAATATGTTGGCGAAAATCATAATTTTACCTTCATTCCTTCTGAATGTTCGCGTTGATTGATGGGTTAATGCCTCATTTTCGTTTTCACTTTGGCAATATACCTACGATGATAAAACAACAAAAAAATACCTTCAATGTATGTTGTTTTCAGTTGGGCAGTAAAAATCGATTAAATTCATTTCTTAGAGTAGTATTTGGTTTACGAGATCAGCAGCTGTCTCATAAATAAATGTTAATTAACATGCAGAATATTAATTGAATTGTAACAAATAACACATGTTAAAAATTACGCACTTTATTGTATACCACTTCCATCAAAAGACAACTTGTTGATGACCTGTACTTGTACATACGAATGAATATGTATGTAGATGCTATACCCTCTATAATGAAATAGAACGTGACCTTTTGGTGTCAAATCATTTCTAAATAGTAATTTCTTTTATAAAGTGTTAGTGATGGGTCAATGTAGTAAAACATATTATTTATAGATTTTACGCCGATAATCAACCCCATAAAACTATAAATTATACAACTTTCCTTTTTTACCGCACAGGTCAATTCATGTATATCCTCTGAAAAAAAACCTTAGGTAAAATACAAATATTAAATTGAAAAAGTCGTCCGATGTTTTTTATAGGCAGAAGTGGTGATCAATACCCTTGGGAATTTGGGCACTTTGGGTCATGACTATTGTATCATGTTGTGTATCTGACTGGACCTTAACATTTAACGTTCAAATATTAATAATATATTGATTGGGTTTGAGTCCCAAAAATAAAATTTCAACAGCAATTTAGAGAAAATTCGAAGAACTTCTACTTTGATATTCTAAATGCCGCTACATTTATACGAATGGTTGTGTATGTGTATGTACGTATGTACATCATCACAGTGACATTCTCTAAATGCATCTGAAACTATTTAGCAAGTCCAATAAAGTAATAAAATAACCTTAAACTGACCAAACGTGCGACTCCTCTCTTTTAATTACCTCTACAAACAATGATAAGTAATAAATTAATGAAATAAAGATCGTTTCATCTCTTCACACCACTTCTGAAAACACAGTAAAAACCGAATATCCGTAAACATTTGCAACTATTTTGTGTGACAGTTAATTTGATTTTATGCTTCTATACTGGTTGTATATTTTACAGAATATATGTATTATATTTACACTACATCGACGTCGATGGTTTCGATTTTCTACTACCTCTGCTCAAAATGGAGACACAAAAGGAGACAAATAAAAATCGTTTTTTCCCTTTACATGTTTGTTTCCAATCAAATTGGAATTTAGCTATGCATTTTTATAACTCATAATAATAATAATTTCTCAAACTTCTCTCACTGAATACCAAAAACTTTGAGAGTCCCAAGAGGTAGAGGACGCGCAGCGATAAAAGCAAAGCAGAAAAGCAAAACAAAACAAAACACAAAGAAAAAAAGAAAAACAAAAAAAAATACGTCTCGGGAACATATTATTCAAATGTGTGTTTTACAAGTTACCTTTCGCTGTCATAAATCATAAACTGATCCTTTTTTGATTCACTATTTGGTCTGAAGGCGAAGACGACGAAGTCTGCATACGTTTCTTAAATGTGAAATTCATTCGACATGGTCCCTAAATAAGATAACTTCTCGAACAACACCAAGCTCACGAATGTTCATATTTTTCTGTGGGTCATAATGCTGTCCTCTCTCTCTATTCCTATATTTTTTCGTATCTAAAGATCCAAAAGTCGAAACGTTATTGATAATCGTTTTATGTTCTTTTTATTTTGTTTTATTTTTTATTTACGCCTTTGTCTTTCTTCAGGTGAGAAACCGTTTAAATGTGAACACGAGGGTTGCGATCGACGATTTGCAAATTCTTCGGATCGAAAGAAACACTCACACGTACATACTTCGGACAAACCCTACAATTGTCGTATTAATGGCTGTGATAAGTCTTACACTCATCCATCGTCACTGAGGAAACATATGAAGGTAAGAATTTGATTAAATACATTTGAAAATATATACATAATTATTATCGTAATAAATGTAATGTTATAAATGCATACATAACATGCACACATGTGGACTATAAACTATAGACGTATCAAACATCTTATGTGATGTTCCTTATTGCCTTTAACTATCTCAAAGTCAGTACGTTGCCGCCGGCTTAACGACGTACATACAATCGCTTCCTCCGTTTATTTGTAAAATGACATATAATGTAATAACATACAATAATTTAAACAAAACCAAATTGAACTAATATTAAAACAAATTGTTTTGATAATCTTGCAAGTTGTCATTTAAATATAAATTATTAACGGTTCCTCTTAGCAAAGGTAAAAATTTATTTTCGAATTAGAGAGATTTTTCCGAATAATTGAGAGTCAGTTTTCAATTTTGTATGTAAAAATTAAATTAAATTAGCAAAAATTATATAAAGCAATGATTGAACACGTATACTTAGTAAAAATATATCAAAAATGTAAAAGTCGGAACAAGTCATCGAAATGTCTATTGGAGAAGTCCCGATTATTCACATGTAGAAGTTGGAAAAAAGCCATACAAAAAGCTTTAGTGGGGAATTCCCGGCACATTAAAATGTTGTTTGGGTTACTTAAATTTTTTTTTTTACTTTTTTGCATTCTTTCATCGTTATGAATGCGTTTTAGTGCATACAAAAAATCGCTCATTAATTGGGAAAATTCGTTTATCCTTCCGCTCAACCATTCCGAATTAACGAGCTTTTACTTTATTTTTCTTCTGTTTTTTTTCAACGACGACAATACACATATTTTATTAATTGTATTATTTTCTTTAAAACAACATTTTCTCATATTGCCTTACATTAAATTAATTTTTTATTTAAGGTCCACGGAAATTTGGATGAGAAATCACCATCTCATGGCTATGACAGTGAGGGCGAGGAATCTAGTTCATCGAGCATAGTCACAGGAGGCGCGCAAACTCCACCCTCAGCGCGTTTGACTGATTCAGGTGCTAAATCATCACCAATGTCTATAAAATCAGAATCAAGCGGATTGGGACACCAACAATTAGGAAATGCAGTTAGTGGTATCACCAACAACAACGATTCAAAATCACCCGCCCTTTTAGTTTCTGCATCGTCATATCTGCCTCCCCCACTAGGCCCACCCCCATCACATCACCATCATTATCACGGCTCATCGTCTGTACCCGCTGCTTCACCTGGGAGTACAGCTGCAAATGCAGCTACCATGCTAGTTACCGGCCATCACAATCATCATCTTCTCTATCACCCATCACAACATCATCCACCTTCAGAATGGTATCCAACGACGGCCCCAGTTGCTGGGGAATCAATGAATCTTCCGCTAAATCATTTTGGTCACCATCACCACCATCATCATTTGGTACATCCGGGGGCGGCAACAGCATATTGAAATATTCAAAATGATAGCCGTAAGCTCAATCCTAGAGAAAGAATAGAAAATTTATTTATCGCCGATATGTCTTACATTTAAGCAAGTTTCTAAAATAATATCTACCTGACGCGCATAGGATAAGGCTAAGAAAATATTTAACACCTAAATGGATATAATTTAAACTTAAGCCTGCAACATTTACCTATCGCCTGTGTGTATTTACACGTACATACGTATTATAGCAAGCCACTTGTTGTGCTTATTCAAATTAAGTATAAATATTTGTGTTTTCTTCAGACAGGAATATACTTAAAATACATAAATAAAGCTTTTCTAGTACAAACTAAAACCTAATTTAATACGTAATGAACATCTATAAATAAGTATTGAATAAGTAAAAAAAAATGCACGCTAACCTAACTTCACTTTAAAGTATGTATTGCAGCAAATCTATATTTTTTATATGCATGTGAATTTAAACGCCTTATTTATAAGACCGATGATGTTCTAGACTTTTTATAATTTCGTAACTCCCCATTTTCGACAAATGCAAGCGCTACTAATAAAGAAAATCTGTTTCATCGAATAATGTATGTATATGTATCTTAAAATAAACCAAATAGTGCCTGTTGTCACTCTGTAACTAATTTACTAAGCAAATAAAAAGAAAATACTAAATACTGCCTAGGTCTCTTTCACTGGAACTTAACTCAAGTAAACTCATCTGCAAAAATATAAAAAAATAGTTTCATTGTAACAAATGTAATAATACATGTTTGAGAAATTGATCCGTAATCTATTGTACTATATTTAATGCTTTCTTTTTATGTTTTAATAATATCTTTTTTTTGTGTAAATACATCGTTTTCATTTGACTTCTATTTCATCATGTACTATGTATAATATAACATTAATGTGTAAATTATTATTATAGTTAATATTACGATTGTGACTACTGTAGGTAGGTGATAATGAAATAAAGCAAAACATAAATAATTTATTCATAAAGAATATAAATAAACGTTATTTTAATTTTACAAAAATTATATTTCAAAATCTTATTGGATTGTAGCAATGTGCTCTACGGCGTAACCGAATAGGCCTTCTTCTTTACACACCATCCACACCACACCACACCATTAAGTTTCGACTGATGGAAAAGTGGTAAATAGGAAATTGGACATTTTGGCTGCATTAACTTCGATAGCATTTTCAGTGCTATTCATTTAGTGCTTTCGCTGTTAATAAGTCGAACTTCTCTATGATGAATTCGTTACTATCATTATAGAAATTATGATATTTATTATGTATTCTTTTTTTTACCTTTTTTGGAGAGAAATATTATTTTGCTGCGACATTTTTACTTTATTCACTTACTGTCAAAGTTCAAAGTAGACCGACACTGATTTTAAGTAAAGAAGGGTGTACATATTTTACATATATCGAAAATGATTAAACGAACAAACAAGCAAACCAGCAAAGGGTAAGTCTAACTTTACGGTACATATTTCGCACACTCTGAAGTGAAATATGCATTACCTAAATATTCTGGTAATGTAAATAACGTCATCAGATTACACATTTGAAGCATCCCTAGTTACTCCTTTATTGCAATTTTTTCTATATCAAAAATAAACAAATTAAATACTGATTATTGTTTTATTTCCATAATGTTCTTATCAGCTGTACACTGCTCATAAATTATTTTATAAGACAGTTGTATTAGAAAACAATATGTATATCAGATGGAGGTTAAGATAACACCTTAAATACTAAGGGTTTTGTAAAGACGTAGAATACAGAAATCCGTCGCTTCGGTTAACTATATCAACTCTAATATACATAATTACAAAACATTTTACAATGGTCAGTATAAATGCAAGAAACCATGCTGAAGATAATTTGAAGCACCGTGTATTGTGTATCTTATATCGATTCGTACTTCTTTAAATTGTATATAGATTTATCAATGAAAAACTTCATTCATTTCTGTCAGCAAGCTAATTTAAAGACTTCATAACTCAAATGAAGGATACATAATACGTAACCAATAATGAATAACAGTTTCAATATATTCTGGAAAGAAATATGTTGCAGTTGTTTATGTATTTAACAAAATTTAGAAAACAAGGATAATAAATATAATAATAATAAAAAATAAGTGAAACATAGAATAGTATACATGTAAATACATATGTAAGTACACACATACATAAATCCGTTTAAACTGCATAACAAAATAAATTAACACCCTTTAAGTAACAATTGCCAAATGCCTAAAGGGGTGATTTTTATTTTATGTTTATCATATGAAAGTTCAATAGACTAACAGCGAACAGAGTCAATGCTTAACTAACCAACCATGAGACGCATTTAATCGAATTTCAATTTCAACCATTTCACTTTTCTACATACATAGAGTAACTTTGCTTATGCATTGACATTTAAATTTTCCGCATTACGAATTTAATATTTATGTTTTTTTAATTAACTTTCCAACGAATTGGTTGCGTGTACATCACATCTGGAACGAATCGATCAATGATTTATGGTTAACATAAATTTATTAGGAAGTTGTGCGTTGCATGAAACCGAGGTGTTGTGAATAACCAAAGAAAAAAATATATAAATGACTAGAGTACTTGGCGATTTACTTCATTATATGTAGTTTATTTATACATACTATATACATATATGACCGCACGGAAAGTGCGGATAGTAGGCTGCTTTTCCTCATATAACTAATTTCGAATTATATTATAACCAGTTAGCGAGACTAATTATCATAAGGTTGGAAATATTATCAAGCATCAGTAGTGTTGATCTAAATTGTTAAATACAGCACACGCCTGTTACGTTAGAAACTTCACACAATAGAAGACCCCTTTAGCAAGCAAGAGAATTTAAGTTTTAATTGCATGACACGTTGCACGATCACGAATGTTGCGACCAATGGCTTGGGATTGCAAGATTGGCCAATTGCGAAGGGCCTCCGGTGCGAGAGGAAAGTCAGCATATGAGAAACCCAACAATATTTTTCTCGATCTCGTCTAACGTATGTGCATGTTTCAAAACACTAGACACATAACTTGATGATTTATTTATCATAATGAGTGTGTACTGCATTTCAGTTATTTGTTACTACTCCTCTACATACGGAATAGTAGCGAGCCGCAATTTTCTAATGTAAGCATTGATGATGTCATCAAAACATTTGTTAAACTGAAATCGAAAAAATAGTTGATGAGTAATTAAAACAGTAAATAAATTTCGACAGGCATAACCACCTGAATTACTTTAAAATGTTAAAATTACAAGAGTATGGAAAGTGTATTAAGAAGAGAAAAGAAAAACAACGTTTCATCTGAGATACAAATGAATTCTGTAATGAAAATATTGTGAAAATATTCCCAAATATCTTGAAAAACTCGGAAGATTTGCATTCCCTGTGCTCACATTAAAAAACATGCTGACCACCAGTCGGTGAATTAGCTTACTGAGAGCCTGCGCGGCTAATAGATTGGTGAATGCACATAAGATTGTCCAACTACAAACTATAGAAAATCATACTAGCAACTGTTCGATGGCATAGCATATATCATTTTTTATACAGGTACAAATCCAGCGGATTACCAAAGTTTTCTTTGCCATAATTCATAGAATCGTGAATGGGTTGGCGAATTGCACATAATAATTTTCTAAACAAATTACAAAATAATTGAATAAATCTTTTATGTATCGTATGTATTGCAGAATGCAGGCGAGATTCAGGTTAACCGAACCACAAGCAATAATGCTCCTTTGCTTTGCATACGAGTGTGTGCAGCATTATGATACAGTTAAGGCAGGAATACTGTTCACCACCTGTATCGCTTTTCTTCTTTCTTTGTTTTTCTTGGTGTTCAACTGCAAGGTCTCACCGATCGAATGTGTACGGGTAAATCTGTGAACATCACTCCTCCAGAAGATAAATCCATAAGTTTTGAAATAGGTAAAGCGAAGAGTTATGTCCGCTTGAATGAATTTCAACCAGTAACCATGATGCTGAATTATCTATTCAAGTGACTTGAACATTTTATAATGCAACTATAGGACTCACCACACTGGATACATTCTTCGCAGAAGTGGGAACATATTTGCATACATTTAAAACGATTATGTTTTAAGAAAGCACCTAGTGATGATTGTTCAGCTTTCAATTTAATGTAAAAGTGTCGCTTAAAGTCATTTGTTTATTTTTCCACGATATAAATATGTATGTATGTAGGCATATGTATTATATAGTAATAATTGTCATTTAAAAATCAGTGTGAATATATTTTTTTTTAAAATTCAAACGCAAAAACGAATTTCATGTCCCATGAGCGAAAGATGCTTAATTAATTTTCTCTATTGTAAGATTCTCTCATTTTCATTTTCCAACCACAACAGTAAACATTTATTATAAATATCTATGACACTTTCAGCGTAGGTAAAAGTAATATCAACACCAGGCGAAGCGATGGCATAGGAGGTGTTGCTGTCTCGGAGGCAACGCGGTTCACATAGTTTTCAATAACAGGGTGGATGTGTTTTTTAGACATCCAATGAAATGACTTCGACACGTGGCGACTGCATACGGCACACTTCATAAATTCAGCCACAGTAACAATTATTATTACAACCCCGGCGAAGATGCCTTTGCCCAAATCCTGTTGGCGTGCGGGAGGATTTACATTTCTGTATTTCCTTTCTCGATTCAACTTTCGACGGAAGTCATACCCTTCCTTTAGCCGCAGTATTAAATACTCTGACTTAAGCAAGGAAGGGGATATTCTCTATGAGGGCTCTTTAATAAATAAACTTGGTGAAGTGAAGGAAAAAAGTTGAAAGTGTACATTTACCAAAGTTTATTGTGTGCTGTGGTTTGAAAGGCTACGCAAAAATGGGGGATGCCATTGATACCAAACCAAACACTGGTATGATTTATTTAACTTTTTTAATTGACTTTTTCTCTCATCCTTCCTGTTTAAAAGAAATCGACTGAGTTTGAGAGGATAATGGCAGATTTTCACAGATAGACTATAATTGCAACTTTCCTTCATGTATTCATGATGTGGGTATATTTGTTAAATAGCATTTATCAACTTTTAAGATTAAATTATTTATAGTACATTCATTTACAAAGAACTGATTCAATTTTAATTAAGTGTGTTTTAGTAAAGTTGTAAGCGACACAAAGACAAACAATATCCGTTAAGCGATTTGCTCATTCAATTATTTTCAGAATTTATATTTCAATTGAGACTGTCGAATTTAAAAAGCTGTGCCTGTGCTTATCTAGTTGATGATAAGTATCTGATTGAACTTCGATGCGTCATTGACTACCTATATCAATTCCTTTTTAGTTTTTGCTTAAGGCCAAGGCCAAGATCGCACATCTTAATAGTCCTCCAGTAGATATATTGTATGTATGTATTCCTATTCGGGAAACCGATGTACATAAGTCTGCACACAGAAGTCAGGTAGTACAGAAATAATCGACTATTTTTTAACTGCGTTTTTTTCAAAAAATCCGGGCCAATTGAAAGAAATAAAAACTCTCATCTCTCTAAAAATACTAACTTAGGTCTATTCTTCAACAAGTCCAAAGTAAACTTTAAAAATATACATGGAGAACATCAAATTATAATCACGCCTTGAATGTTGACTTTCTGGGTGTTCGATTGAAATGTTATCCAACTTACGTATACATATGTATAACATTTGTAATTTGTTTATTTTATTATTAGAACAATGTTTCTTCGTAAAATATTTAACTGTTGTCTAGTTGTAAGTAAACATTACATAATAGTTTATGGAAATAGTAACAATTTGGAAAAACGACAACGACATAGACAAGGGGACAATTAGCTGTGTGTGTCTTCAAAAAAGAGTTCTCATTTCTAATAGAGTGTACTCGATATCTGGTTATGATACGCTAGATAGTCGTTTGCGTATTTATTCAAAGAAATAGTCCTCTTTTTCATAGAGCTAGACATAGTTAGTTCCTATCGATTACACTACCTTGGGCTCTATCATGGCCCAAGGACGACGTAATAGTTAAAAGGGATATCGTCATTTGCTAGGCTGCGATTAAATCCCTGAATGCAGTCACTTAATTAGTTCCCCTAATCGTAGATATTCTGAAGGCACTACTTGCCTCATATGACCTGCTCTCAACTTGAAATTCTCGCATAGTCTAATCAGGGTGAGCATGTGCCAACATACGCACTCAAGTTGGGTCCGACTTCTGATGAAGTTGCGGAGACGGGGAGCAGAAGATAACCATTAGACTTCTCCTGTCCCTGTAGCGCCCACTCCAATAAAAAAAAAACAATAAAGGTAATATTTCCTAACAGCTTGAACAACTTGCAAGTTTTGTATGTTTTTTGTTAATATCAACATCAGTTAATTAATCGCGAGATTGTAAAAAAGATGAAAACACATTTCCTGTGTGGTAAGTGTGCAGTCAGTCTGTAGGGTTTAAAGGCATCTGAGTACTTAATAACATCAGTTAATTAATGGCGAGATTGTAAAAAAGTTTATAACAATATACAACAAATTACTAATCAAATACTACACTAGAAAAACTCATACTTCACCAAATAGGACACTGTCTCAGGATTGACATTGACTGACATCAATGTTAATCAAAATTGTAAATTTGTATAACATTGTCGATAGTGGATACATAGCATAAATTACCAATAACACGTGTGAACAATTATACCCGAACGGAGAAATATAACACCTCTGTCCTTTATTCAAAAGTAAAATTAACTTCAATAAATATTTAGATGCTTCGTATTTAAAATAGCATACATTATTCCGGTTAATATACGTTCACATCTAGCTTAAGATATTTGAGAATAACTCATATGTATTCCACTCAAGTTACTATAGCGCATATGTTCATTACCAGGCGCCAACATAATTCGATAATAAAACACAAGTAAAAACAAAAAAACAAAAAAAAAGTTTAATCCTGACTCACACCAATAAGAAATTGCCATCCGAAAAGCCTGACAACCAACTCCAAGCAGGAAAGCAACAAAACACTTCAGAGCCCCTACTTTAATTTTGATTTATTTCTTATACTCAAGACGACCCAAACTAATAAATAATATGAAATGACTGGCTGAATAAATCTTTTCAGTTTGTAATGTGTCCATCAACTGGGCGGCGATTGTCCTTCTTCTTTGATTGATACCCAAACAAACATGACAGCAGGTTTAAGGCTTAGATTTTTGGTAATCAAAGGTGCCAATGTTATTATTGTTATAAAATTCAATTGGCAAACTCCTATTCAAATGTACGTGTGTATCCAAAAAATTAAGATTTAATTCGCATTCATACTCTACAGTAATGGAAAATATATTAAGATACACTTATTGGCACTTTTTACGTGCTGCAAACCAGGAATAAAAAACAAAACTTACAAAACATAAACTGTTTCCATTAGTAGAATACTATACCTAAATTCTCGTCGTTATTTTGAGTTTATTATGTGCTGCTTACATCCATTATTCATTAAAAACATTCCCTCTGTCAGCTCGGCAGTGTTTTTTGCGCCATTTTTTTTGTAATACCTCTGGCGTGTGTGTTTGATTAGATCAAAAGCGATCACAACTTGGACAGATTCCATTGCAGGAACAAAAAAAAAAATAAATAAAAACAAACACACACCGATCGTTATGGCCAATGAAGAAGAAAAACGTCAGAATCCGACAATCAAGAGAATGAATGGTAACCTGCCAGAAAGATGTTATTAATGTCCGATGCGGTAGGTTCAATTTGAAATAGTAAGGAATGACGGACAAGCATTCCTAAAGGATGCTTTTTATGAGGGGCAACGATCATATGGCGAACAAACAATCTAAGGAAGTTAAATTCATTTGTTTGAATGTGTTCCGACATTTTTTCCTTGTCGCCCAAGAGGCGATCGCTATGCCATAACAACTTACATATGTACATATTTGACATGTTGTATAAAGAAGAGATATTTTTAAGGAAAATTATTACAGAATTATAAAACACATTTAATTGTACAAGTGGCGCCTTGTCTTTATATCTCAGTCAGTTTCAACAAATCGATGCCACTCATACTAATGGATATTTGTTTAATATAAATTTATGTATACAATTATGCATTTAATTGGGAAAACAATTAAACAGTTTTTTCCTTATAGAATGCATTTTTAGATGTTGTGTCTGCGGTCCATAACCTTTGTCGATTGTTCTTACAATTAACAAGATTGTTAAAATATCCAATATTTTTGACAGCAATCTGTCTTGTCAACTGTAACAATTTGCTCATATGCCGCCATTTGGATCATTGTCCTGTTGATATTTTCTTGTGATGGGAAGATTGTCAATAGTATTCTGTAATAGTTCACAATATTGGAATCTGTCCATGCCATCTTGCAATTTTTTCATTGAAGCGATACCATTCCACGACTTTCGCACCCAACTTCGGTTTATACCTCTACCGATGTCATTGAGTTTTGTACGTGCTGTAGCCTCCAGTCAAAAAAAAAAAATATAGATGCTGGTAAGTCATGTGGTGAAAACGCATAAGTTTATTAATCATTTAATTATCTTGAATCTCCACATACGTACATACATATATTACAGTTTATTCAAAGCAATACAGCGACACAGAATGTTTGTGGACAGTGCTGACATATTTTGATATTTAAAGACTTAAACTCTATATATACATATATAATATTATACTTACAAACTTAAACGTTCTCTATAAATAAAACATATATGTACATACATAGCTACAAAATAACAACAGTCAAACTTCATTTAAAGATATACTGCTTGTCTTGACATATTTTTCTGAGACATTAATTGTCATTTCAAAAATGAAATCCTAACAAGGGACGAACATAATTCTGCGCTCCTTTGCTTCGGGATGTTATTGAATTCCTTTTATGAGTCGGCATCACAGTCACATCGACTGCACTTGACAGGTGTAACATTAGTATTAGTGTGTTGACAGTCTTGAAAATATACATTTTCACAGGGGTTGTTTCTGCTATTACAGAATTGAAATTTAAATTGAAAATCCTCGTGCATCAAATTGCTAGAGATCATTAGGGATGAAAATAAATTAGGGCTCTATCATTAGAACCGCCCACACAGTTATCATAGCCATCATCTTCATCGTAACGGTGACATCACTTCACGCACAATAAATTTTGCCATCATTAAGTCATTGCAAATTTAATAGCTCTTTTCCTTCAATTTGAGAGTGAGGGGTTGAACCGTTTAATACTACTTAAATATCAATGCACTGGAACTGAAAGAACATCTAGGCGTAGCTAATGAATGTATTTTTTTAACAATTTCTAAATAACATTTTGCGATGATAAGCCAAAAGTCTCTTCTACACATGCATACATATTTATAACTTCTGAATTTGGATTCATATGGACAACAAGGACAAATTCTGTTTGAACATGGTATTTCATACTTACCTATATAACAACTTCCCGTAAGAAAATATCTTCTTTTAAAATTTCAATATAACTTTGTGCATCATTGACAAACAAAATGCCGGCTGAGATCATGTCCCTCAAATACTGTTGTACACATTACATCGTAATTAATAAAAATGTGAATAAAATATTTTCGCCAATCAAGTCCTGATCAAAATGAGTAACCAGTGTTGGAATAATTGATTATATAAGTCGTTTTCAGTTTCGATAAAATTCCATTCTGAATAGAACTTTCTGTTCGTAATGTATTAAAAAGATACATTTTTCGGATACTGGCATTATGACTATATTATAACGCTGTAACTAAGTTTGCGAATGGGCCATGTATTTGATTCTTAGTTTTTGGTTATGTGTATGCCTAATGAATGTAGTTTGCCCCATCCACAAGAAAGGAGACCCCCTTAACTACGCCAATTACAGAGGCATCAGTCTTCTGAACATCGGATACAAGTTCTTATCTTCCATATTGTATGACCTCCTGAAACCCCTCGCCAACATCCTTATTAGACAGGCCAGGAAAGGCCACCTCGATAAAATTTTCGCACTCCGGCAGATCCTGGAAAAAACCGAAGAAGTGCAAATTGATACCCACCATTTGTTTATAGATTTTAAAGTCACATGTGACAGCGTTTATAGAGACGAGCTATATAGAGTCATGTCTAGTTTTGACATCCCAAAAATCCGAAAAAAAAAATCAATGCAACTACTAGCGTACGCCGACGATATTTTTTTTTAAATTAATTTTATAGTCATTAACAAAAATGATCAGTTTGATATTTCCGCGAAGCCTTAAGAGCTTTTCTGCAGAAGATTGAATTTCACAGTTTTTGAATAATTTTTCGATAAGCAAGCTTAGATTAATACATAATTTTACAATGAAATAGTTTACAAATAAAGAGCAATTATTTAATTATATATGTATATGTTTAGTGATTTGGGATTGTAATTTAGCTATTTAAGAAAATGTTTTTTATTATTTTTTTTCGAGTTTTGTTATTTCTTATATTTTTGAGTTTTCGTGGAAGTGTGTTCAGAAGTTCAAGTACACTGCATGTCAGTTGCCTTCTCCCGTAGTTATTATAGAATCGGGGTTCTTGAAGCATACCTTGTGCACGCCTTCTTATGTTGATCCCATGTTCAATTGGTACAATAATTCGGTTGTCATGGTAGTACTCCAGTATAAGGGTCATCTTAAAAATATCTTCTAACGGGAGAACTTTAAAAGGGCTTTGTTCTGGAATGTTGTCTTGGTTATGTACGCCTATCTTCTTTAGTGCTCAGTTTTGAATCTTTTGAAGTTTCTGAATATGTGTTGCTGATGTATTACCTCATGCAAGTATACCATACCTCAATCTAGATTCCACGAGGGCAAAAGTAGACTTGTTTTATTACGGCGGTTGTGGTATGGCATTGCGGATGGGTTAGTGCATATAACACTTTACTTAGGTTTACTCGCAGGTCATTGATATGGACATCCCACAAAAAGTTGTTGTCGATGGTAATTCCCAGATATTTGTATCTCCCCACTATATCGATGGGACAACTGACTGAACTACTACAAGATTAATTTTTGAATTGGATTTGCAATTGTACGTGTTGTTAATTTTAACGCAAAATTGCCTTTTGCTCAAATATTTACGTAGGCAGTCTGCCATTATTTCTCGTATACCAAAGTTTTCCAGTACTTCAATTAGTTTATTATGGTTCAGTGTATCGAAAGCTTTACGGAATCCACGAATAGTACTAAGACATGATTGCTTTTATTCAGGCTTCGCAAATCGCGAATTCTCCTAACAGCTTACCTGTACTTTTATTTTTCTGGAAACCGTTCTGGCTTACGTGTATCAGAGAATTTTTTGCCATGAAATCTTGTAGCCTTTTTGTTACCACCTCTTCCATGAACTTATCTATTACCGACAGTATTGATTTTGGCCGGTCGTTTTTAAGCTAACTTTTCGTACCTCATTTGTATATCGGTCTGATTACAGCAGATTTAAATGTTGTAGGGATTTTTGCTTGTGCAATGCTTAAATTTATAAGTCTACATAATATAGGGGTAAATATATCCGCGTGCCTTTTTATATCCATCGCTCGTAATCCATCAATACCAGGCGACTTGTTTTCACAACAGATTTATTATTCTTCGAGCTTCATAGTAATCTGCTTCTTGAATATAAATTGTACATTCTAATCTGGAATTTGTGTGTGTCGATGTTACCGTGTCACAATGATGCACAATATCTTTTATCTGTGGTCTGAAGTTTTTTGCACATGCATTAGCTAAGTTATTCAGACACATTTTACCCGCGAAATTGTTTATTAATTTTTCATCCAAATTACTCTTTTTCCTTTCCAATATTTCATTTATTAGGCACCATGTTTTTCTAGGGTCAGACCTTACTTGAACTTCGATTTATAAAATATGGATTTTTGGATCGTAATTTCTTTGTTCAGTCTGTTTCTGAAAGTTAATCCATTTTGTTCCACCTCCTGTAAAGTACGTTCCTTTTTACACTTGCATATTAATTCGTAAGACATCCATGGGTTCATCTTTCTTCTGTTTTCTATTTGTATTGTATATGTCGCATAATATACTTCTCCTCTACGTTTATTTCGAAGAAACTCCGCTTGGACACCGTCTATACTGTAATGTCCTTTTTCTTCTTCATCTTTAAAGTTCATCATTTTAGTTTCGACTATATTATAATTTTTAACATATTGATGAAGTGGCTAGCGTTAAGGCAATTTCGTTCGCAATGATCTTATGTGTCGTGATGCCGCTAAAACCACTAATTACCCTTCAATTTAAATCGATTAGTACTTCATTAGAGTCCATTTTGGTATACAGTTTTTGTGCTTCGTTTTGTTTACGCACAATGCAGTTACTGTGTGCAAGTAATTTTGTTCACATCGTCAACCGTACTTATTAGAATCGGCTGAGTACTCTCATTTCGTCTCGCAAGTATTCTTCCCGCACTCTCCCACACAAATCTCCACATTCGCCATCCACATTATGTGTTTATTGTGCTTTGTCAGCTGATTGTTGATATAAACCGTAGCATCAGGCAAAGCTGCGCTTACGGATGGATATATGGATATAATTGGCAGAATACAGCCGACTGTCACTGATGCGGTCGCTGATATCGAAACGCTGTTTCCTTGGGCTCAAGAGACCAGTGAGTAATGTAGCAGTCTTTCAAAGGATGAAGGAAAGGATTCAACCATGAACTGTAAGGGCAGTACAGTTACATGAGCCATGGGTTCAACGTCTAAGGTAGGTGGGCAATGCTGAGCGCATGGATACTTTTGCTCCGACCCGAAGAGTTTGAATATCAAAAAACTTGGTGCGTGCAACTGGAGACAAATAGCCACAGATCACGCTAGCTAGAGAGACTTGTCGGTTGAAGCCCAAGTCATTTTCATTTCATTTTAGTTCATTTTTATTTACTTAATTCATAACAAACACTTAAATACTAGACAAAAATGCTTAAAACTTTCCAAAGCACCAACAGCGTAACGAACTATGTTGCGTCTGCCCGGATAAATGGAATCCACTTCTATAGCTGCTATGCTCCTCCTAGTCTATCACACGCGGACTATCTGAAGCTTTTAGACGATATAGTAGCTGACGCACGAGGAAAGCACCCGGTCATTATTGCCGGCGATTTCAACGCGTGGGCAACGGAATGGGGCAGTAGATTCACGGATGCAAGGGGGATTGCCCTCCTAGAAGCATTCGCATCGTTGGAGATCGGCCTTGTAAATAAAGGTTCAAAATTAACATTGGTAGTGAGAGGCCCAGACAGAGACCCAAACGAACAGGGCCGAAGTGGAAGGACACCGCTTTCGACAAAGAAATGTTTGAGGAAACGTTTAGCTCTGACTTCCCACCCAACACCACACCAGCGGAAAACATGTCGAGTAAACTGATCCAAGCAATTTCGACAGCATGCGATGCAGCAATGCCGAAAAGGTCTATTAGCGGAAGGGGAGAACCCTGCTATTGGTGGAACGACAAGATCAAGAACCTCAGGGCAATTTGCCTTAAAGCACGCCTTAGATCCCAGCGTTCCAGAGGTAGACCAGAGTTCCACGAACGATTGGCCATCTTTAGGCTGGCAAGGCGCGACCTGGAAAAGGCAATCAAGGAGAGCAAAGGAAACTATTTTAAAACTCTTTGCAATGAAGCAGACCTAGATCCCTGGGGGGGAGCATATAAAATCGTAATGAAGAAACTGAGGGGCAGTAGGTCTCCTCAAGTAACCTGCCCATTGTTGCTCAGAACAATAGTTGAACACCTGTTCCCCAGCAAGTCTCCTACAATGTTCGTCCTCACACAAGGAGCTGGTCCGGAACAAATCCCACCAGTCACGGTTGACGAGCTGCAGAATGCGTGCAGGAAAATAGGCGAGAAAAAAGCGCCTGGCCCCGACGGTATCCCCAATAAAGCCATCAAAGCAGCTGTGGAGAAGGGACCAGAGCTGTTTACGACGATGATGCAAAGGTGCCTCGAAGAGGGAAACTTTCCCAACCGCTGGAAACTCCAACACCTGGTACTAATACCCAAAGGCAATAAGCCCCCCGGAGAACCCTCAGCGTATCGACCGATTTGCCTGCTGGACACCACGGGAAAGATCCTGGAGAACATCATATACGGCAGGCTAATCGGCGTGGCTGAGGAGCGAGGAGCCCTGTCAGACCACCAGTACGGCTTTAGGAAGTCGCGCTCCACCATCGACGCCATCAAAGAGATACAAGATGGAGGGGCGGTACAAAAAAATACTGTGCCGTAGCTACGCTGGATATAAAAAACGCGTTTAACTCGGCGAACTGGTCCTGCATAATGAGAGCCCTGAATAGGATGAGCACACCGCAGTACCTGAAGAGGATTATTGTCAGCTACTTTACCAACAGGAAACTGAGATACCAGACTGACGATGGTATTAAATACTACGACGTCTCTGCAGGCGTTCCACAGGGTTCAGTCCTTGGACCCCTCCTGTGGAACTTAATGTACGACGGAGTACTGAGACTAAAGCTGCCACATGGAGTCAAGGTCATCGGCTTTGCTGACGACATCGCGGTCGTGACGGTGGCCAAGCACATCCACGAGGTGGAAACCGCCGCAAACGAAGCAATCGCCAGGATCAAAAATTGGCTGGAATCTTCCGACCTTGAATTGGCTGACCACAAGACAGAGGCTGTTTTAATAACCAGCCGAAAGACTGTGGAATATGCAAACTTCCGGGTTGGCTCCCAGCTAATTAGATACAAGGAATCACTGAAATACCTAGGAGTGATGCTCGACAACCGACTTAATTTCAAAAAGCATGTCCAATACTGCAGCAGGAAAGCTTCAAAGATGCAGGCAGCACTTTCTGGTATGCTGCCAAACATAGGAGGACCCGGATACCCAAGAAGGATTCTGCTTTCCAGAGTGGTAAGTTCTATTCTCCTATATGCTGCGCCAGTCTGGTCGAGTGCTCTCTCTATAAAGGAGACAGCTAAGAAACTCTCGTCACCATACAGGCTCTGCGCCATAAGAACAATCAGCGGCTTCCGGACAATTTCGGACGAAGCAGCCTGTGTGATTGCGGGTATGGTCCCCATCGACATTCTCGCAAAATGAACCGCCCGAATCTTATTGTTCCAATGCAAGTTAACAGAAATTCTGTAATTCTGGACAATTAATGTTTGTATGTTTTTGATGAGCGATTTCAGTGTCCTAATTTCCTAATATCGTCTGTCAGTAAACCGCCTGTACAAGGTTTTTAATCTTGACAGGAGTCTACTTTTCCGTTGATGTAGTGCGTCAATTGTCGCATTGCTGTACAAGTTTTCGTTGTTTGTTCGTGTATACCGTGGTATTGTACTGTCTATCGTTCGTTTTAGAGTCTCGTCCAATTGTATTAGATTCATGTCAATCTCCTCGTTTGACAAGTTTCTATTGGGCGGTATGTTGAGCGCATTGAAGCCCCTGTCCACCCACGACTGTTGCGCCACACGAAGAAGAAGAAAGGGATGGATTGTTTTATAGTGCAGATTTCGTGGTTCTCATATATATGATAAGGTTATTAAATTACTAAACCAAATACACTAAGCCAAAACACTGTATTTTACAATACGATGTCATTGCACATAGTTACGACATCTAGGTAACGTTAAGGTTTAATACAATATTAATAGAAACCAAAAACGAATACTAACGCCTAGAATATCTGCTCTAGATTTTCGGAATACTCTATTATTAATAGTTTTTGTTAAAAGTGTTGCCTACAAATACGAAGTTTTTGACATCGGATTTCTCAGTCGACATATCATTCTTAACGTTGATTTAGCATTTGTCATCACTCATCAGCATCGCTAACGAGAAAAAAACTATATTTCTGCTCTCATCAATTCTGTCAAAAGAAACATTCCGACAATAGAACAAACGGAAGTACTTGTACTCTTATGAATATTCATGCATTCTTCCGCGCATATTTTATTTTTGTTTTCAGCGATGTAAAACTTCATCGGGTGCCAGGTTGTCTTACCTCACGTTCTGCTGTTCACATCTAAATGTAAACATTTACCCTATTCGTAAGTCATATAAACAATAAATATAACTTTATACATGGTACAACTTTCTTAACATAAGTATCTTCAACCATCTTTCACACGCACTAAATATGCCATCTGTTTACAAACTTACTCCCAAAACAAATCGTTGCTGCCCTAAAATCCCTCACAACACAATCAAGTTGAAATCATTTACCGGCAGTGTTCATGTTTAGATCATGCTCTAAACAAAAGGGCAACACACAAACTCAGAACCAAAGTCGAGCAATTAATTTGTTACTGTATAGCTTGCAGCAACAGCAGCCATTCAGGAGCCAAATACAACGGCCGGTCACGCTTGAATCTGAGACTGCCAGGCATTTCGAGTTAACACTAAATTATATACGCGTTCATCATTAGCACTTACTGATTAGTTTATAATTTGAACATCATTCTTTCTGGCACAACGATCCTCGCGTGTGCCCAAGAGTCTGTGGCTTCCAAAATTCTGGAGTAACCAAACTCTTCAACGATCGAAGAGTGAACGTAGGGGGGGCGTCACTCAAAGACTTCACTACGCCCCAATGATAAATGCTCACATTCTGGTTGCGATAATTATTTCGTATCTGATCATTTACACTTCAGATTCGATGGAATGCTTTCGATACAATGTAGTAGTCAAATTACATGTTGCATTTGGACTATGGTGCAGGAACTAACTGAACATAAAGCTGTCAACAGATGAATTTGTTTTTTCTTGTTTGGAAGTGAATAGAGGTATATGTATCATATATATATCATTCGGATATATATGAACTTATACTATTATTGTGAACTTTAGTTTGTTGGAATGCTTAGGTGAACGATGAAGTGACGGATATTAAGAGTCAAACAAAAATTCCCTTAGTTGAGGTGAGTGATTAAACACGATATGCATTTTTATTTTCAAGCAAAAAAGCATTTATTTTTAAGCTGTAGACTGCAGTATTATATTTACTTATGTATATTCAGATAGTTTATTAGAATAATTTATTTTACATATGTGCAATTTAAATTTTGCTTCCAAAAACAAAAGACAATTCGACATTATGTCACATTTCCAATGTTTTTTTCATCAAAAATTATTGCTCAAGACCGCCGATGCAGTAGATGTATCCATTTTATGTGCGTAGAACAAAATATCCATAGTTCATAAAAATTTAAATTTCAAATATATAAAGCGCTATATATGTAAGTAAATATGTCACACCTATACCGAATGTTAACGAAAAAAAAACCTGGAAGGGCTGGTGCATTGCTCACGCTCTTGAACTTTTACATTTTCCTTTTTTATAGGAAATACGTTTTCCGAAGTATTCTATTTGCAATGAATATAATGAAATTTGTCGTAGAAACAAAGCACGATTACATAAATTTATATGACATTCTTCCTGGCTTACGGCAGGCTTTTCTACTAGTACATAAATAATATACTCACATTTACAGTTTCGTTCTTCTAGTCATTTTTTTCCTTTGACATGTTAAACTAACAATAGAATCAAAAGATACTTGGATGTGAAGCCATTTCGGAACCTACAAAACATACATACCTACATATTTACATATTTTTCAAGCTCTCCAGATATATACATATGTAAATCAATTTGCATACACCTCTACTATCTTGCATATCAATGACCTCATTTGTAGAAAATTACTTTTGCACACTCCTGTGATTATAATAAGGCAAATAAATCCAATAGAACTAAATTTCTATGTACAGCCATATGTAAAGTAGGTACACATGTTGAAACACTTAACCCATTAAATATGTAATTCGCACAGTCGAACCTTTTTTCGAAATTCCAAAGAGCCATAGTGTTACTGAAATAATTTAAATTCTTCGAAATCAAGTAGAGATATTCTTTGTAGTTTAAATCTGGCACTGCTACTACTTCACATCATACCGTATGCAGCTCCCAGTGTGCGCAACACCAACATACCAGCCAGCCAACTATATGAAACTCGTGCTGACGGAATACAAACATACTTCCTAAAACAATTCCCCTGGTCGCAGTCTCTATTCCTAAGTGGTTTCAGTTTACGGAACAATATTGATATCGTGAATATTGATCTTGTTCCGAGATAAGACAATGGCTTGAACCACTTCCTTGGAAACGAATAAACAGCAAGGCAATTCATGCTCTCAGTTGGGTCGTTTAGGTTTCTGTACTACCTTGGATATTAACGTGCGAAAGATTTTGTGGTGCGGCAGGTTTGGGATCGTACTCAGGTTTGTTGATTTTTCTTCTTCAGAAATGATACACAGTTTCACTCAAAAAATTGATCAATACATATGAGCGAAAGATTCACCTCCATATGTAAGGCCGAGGTTGATGTATCCACAACGTATGGCACGGCAAAGCCGCATGTATGAAAGTTCTCATATGAATATATCAACCATAATGCATACAAATGTATGTATATACAATCTATGCATGTGAAACATATAGTCATAATATAAACTAAATATTGGAAGTGTACAACTAGCAAGGACCTTTTGAGAACAAATCGTGTGTGATTTCAATCTTGGAATTTCAGCCACGGTGGTGATGGTTTTTCTTTTGAATTATGTTAGTCTTTGACTACAACATACCATGTACATATATGTAAGTTTGTATGTGGGTTTTGCGGGATCTGAACTTTTGATATAAAATCAAGCTTACCTATGTGTTTGTTATGCTGTTAATGTTAACCTACAAATAATTCAATGAATAAGACCTGTCAGTATGAAGCTACATCATAAAAGAAAATACACATTCGTATCTTACATAAGATTTATCCATGCATTGAGTTCTACTGTTTCGTTTTCGATCCGTCTGATCTGGGATTATGTAACAGTGTTAGGAAATACAAACTAACAAGGATAGTCGACTCGATAAGACAGCTGTATTTAACTGGAATTATGAATCAATGTCGTAAACAAACTTGAGTATTTGAAATATGAAGACAGAGTAAAGCAAGATCCACCATTACATTGGAGAAAAAATAGGTACCACGTTAGCTTAGAAGTTATGCCAAGGAAAAGTAGGATACTTACGCGCTCATATGAGTACTTATACCATGATTATTTATACCATATTTATAAAATTGTTGGAAAAAATGTCCATATAAACAGTGAATAATTTATCAGACGCATCAGAGCATGTATGCATACACAGAATACAAGGTGATATGTTCATTTTTCTGTCAAAATCGTGTGACGTCACTCAAATACCTTTTTTTTCGAGATAAGACTTTTTCTCATACAATGGAGACAAATTAAAATGAAAAATTGAAAAAGTTTCTGTGTAAATATAACAAAATGGATCTTATTTTCATCTTTTAGGGTTACGGGTACAACTTTTTAATATATCGTCAAAATCGACTATAACAACCATCAAGGGACTGACGACGTTGGTCGTTATACGCGATAGGTCGCTGAAATCGTCGATGTCTTCCATCATGGCAGTAGTAACTAAAAGGGAGGAAAGGGGGAAGATCTGAAGTAATTTATCCAATCGTTACCATATCTTTGGCCTGAACACCAGCTCGCAAATCGGTTTCTCGTTAAACAGAACCTTCCACGTTTGTACCATCTGATGTTTATTCTTCATTCCTACCGACTAAATAGTAATGTAAACGATATTTGAATTTGGATGTTCACAAAAATCTTCCTTGACAAGTATCCCACCAAAAACCATCTCTAACATATCTGATTTAGCCGGTGGGTAAGGATATACTCTACTTCAACTTTTCTTTCAGGCATTCGAAAAACAAAATCAATGGGCTTAATGCTTGCCGAAATGCCTCTCTGAAACGGAAATTAGTTGCATCGTTGGCCAAACCACATTTTCTGCACAATGCTTTGAATATTGTCCAATTTATTCTTCTCGCCATCGATCTCCAGTACATAAGTTGTTTTTTTGGTATTTGCGTGACATCACACACACAATCAATGAAAAAAATTCTGTGTATCATGGGTCTATAGTACGATCAGAACATACATAATTGTATTCATATTTTCGTTTACCGAGTTGTGTTAGCTAATTTTTGTTAAATAATTTTTGAAGAAATTATTACAGCTTTTTTCAACTTTTACGTACAAAATGCCTACAAGTCGCTAGAAGAAACGAGACCTTAACCCCGTTCTAGTTAAACGTGAAGACTGGCAAACCCAGATCATCTGAAGATCGTGGATTCCAGGCGATGGTAGGTAGGAAGCGGCATTAATGTACTTAGGCCAGAGTAGGCCTATTGTACCACCACGTGGGTGTTAAGATAGAGAGGAAGAAAGATGAAGGGGGTTTATGACAGCTATTTAGTACTTTGACTGATGTTTTGCTGTGATCGTTTAAACTGTCGAAGAAGTAGGAGCCTATGGTGGCTTTCCTGATTGAGGCAAGAGCAGGACAGTTGCAAAGGAGGTGGTGAATGTTTTGCTCCTCCTCTTCGTCTAGGCACCTTCTGCAGAAATCGTTGAGAAATAGACCTAGTCGTCTTGCGTGAAAGTCTATAAGGCAGTGTCCGGGAAATAAGATAGCTTGTTCTTTTAGAATCAAGATTGGGCCAGATTTGTTTTGAGATTCGACTGTACTACCTATTGACCATCGTTAACGCTTTCTTTGCGTAGAGATTATTGAGCTGTAGCTTGAAGGTAGTAATAGGGTACCTATGTTACAAGAGATACTATCAACTGGCAGTCTAGTGGCGCATTTTGCGAGTTCATCAGCTTTGCAGTTTTCCGGGATGTCCCTATGGCCAGCACAGACGAATGTTGAACTATTCGGATATTTCGTTAAGAGATGCGCCGCAGTCGATTATTAATTTAGAGTTTATAAAGAACGTTTATAGAGAACGCCAGTGATTTAATGGCTGCTTGGCTGTCGGTGAAAATGCAGATATCGCGGTCGGATATCACGTTCCATCTTAGCCAGGACAGGAAAGAGTCATTTAGAATATTTAAAATAAAATATACGACCATGTGCCTAATATCACCTGCTCTCATGTTTAATCAAAATTTGTGTACCTCTTTACGTTCATTCGGTATCTTAAAATTAATCTTATTACATGATATGTAATAAAATGGGAACAATAAAAAATTATTTATGTCCCAACATTAAACGAGATCCTTCGCACCTTTCGTGCGTTAGAAAACTGGTTTTGAACCCTGGTGATATCGTTTGTAGTTGTATCTGCAGCTTGTGTATTTTAAGTTCGTATTTATGAATAACGCCGATTTGAAAATCAACTTATATTTAGAAAAAATAAAAATACAAAATACTAACACTGTTTTTGATTAGGATTGTTGTTTTATTTTCTCTCCTATTTTGACACTTTGTATTTGAAATGATATTACACCCCAACATGAACATAATACTAGTGCGCTTCAAAAGGATTTCATGATTCATATGTGTGGTGTTTCTTTTTGCCTTATTTTGTGTTTTATCTTTCCTTCCTTTCCTTGAATAATTCGATTGTTATTGGCGTTACGACTGGCTTAACGACAACGACGATGGAGATGATGACGGCGATCTATTTCATTATTTCATTGGGTTACATAATACCAACTGCATGCGTATGGTTGTGAATATATTGAGTTTTTCTGAACAGTTCACCGACTCTGGGAACAAAGACATATTGTCAAAATTCAAGATTAATTGGACGATCAATTTTAAAACTTAGAAACCTTTAACATGGCTGAATCCACACATATTACCTGTCGGAAAGATTATTCTTTTTTAATTAAGATGAATACTTTGCTGAGGTTTTTTAGTTGGCGTTATATCATATTTTCTCATTGAATTGTAGTTAAGTTTGGCTTAGTTGATTTATAGTAAGGTTTGCTTACAATAGGTAGACCACCAATTAACATATGTATGAATGTAGAAACGGTTATGGGTTATAGTAAAACAGTTTGTTCTGCATTACTCAAGGAAAATACAATAGAATTAATTAAGGACATCATTGAGTTTTATTAAAGGGTTTCTTGGGATTGAACAGCAACATTAACGAATTCCTTTTTGGTCAGCGAATCTGTGTGACAATCGACTATTAATATGTCAGCATTTATGAGGTATTCCTAGATAAAATTAGTAACTGTTAGAACATGGAATACCATGCATACATAGAAGTATAAAATCTACGTAGCATTAATAGAAAATACTTATTTGTCTGTTGATGTCAATAGTTATAGGGTTATAGTAATGGAATGATACAAAAGAATGACTACAAACAACAACGTTGCATGTTTTCTATTGACTTTTCGAAAAATCCATTATATCTACGTACAATGCATACAAATGGTTAGGTAATGGATAGTGGCGTAAGCCAGGTCTCACATAGGTCCTCATGGACACATTATGATGCACGTAGGGAGAATTTATACTCTTTGGGTGTTGTACAGCCATCCTGAAAATAGATATAAGAGGGATTTTTGTTAGATCATGGAGGTCATGGAAGAAGTGATCTCCCAGTATTCTATATCTCCTCTTCTTCACCAGAGCATCTGCATATGAAGTCATAAGCTCCCATTTACATTTCATGATACGTCAGATGATTTTGGCCAGTTAGTGCTCCTTCTCACATTGAAGGAATTTGTCGGTTATACAAAAATAGGATAAGTAACATTAGTTTATTCGTTTTGTTGCAATTTGACGTTTACTTTTGTGAACACTCACAGAAACACTGCATTCGTAATCCGAATATTTTCAAGATAAAGCAAATAAGTTAATATACATACATTGTGTAATGTTTGCTGTGTGGCATTAATTGGTTTATTACACACATTTATACCAAAAATTAGAATATTTACATATAATATGCATGCGTGTATCATACAAAAATTCTGTATACTGCCTCATTATAAAAATATTTGATGCTCTGACCTAATTACAAAAATCAAACAAAGTTGGAAAAGACTTTCAATTATTCACATAACAATACAGAACACAAACGCGAACGTCTGTCAGATACAAAGATGAAAAAATATGAGATACAATATTGTGGTCATGACAGCACCCCGCATTCCAATTCGCTCGCACAAAAGAACACAATTGCACCAACAGTGGTATAGAACGAATTTGTTGTCCGTCGCCCCAGATAAATTGTCATGTATCTACTACACCATCTTAGCGGAAATGTATAGCGAATCTATGTAGTGATACAATTCTACAACTGTGCACATATGTAAGTATGTAAGTAGGTAGATATATATGAATGTAGCTAATATATGTTTGTATTTTCTTTTTAGCTTTAATATCCGGCACAAAGTATAGGCAATTCATATGATGAAGACCAAAAGAATGTAAGCATGAGCACATATTCGTATAAATATGTGAATATACAATATATGAACGCATATAGTTTACCTGATAAATGGTATATATCATCCTCATGCAGCAGAACTTAAACGAACACAAATCGCTAAGAGTAAGTACATTATTCTTATTATTTCTCTGTTACCACCTTATATTGGAACTTAAACAGAAAGACTGTGGCTGGAACTTTCATTGATTCCATATTCGTGTTACGTTTTATTTCATTATTATGTTTTATATGTTGGAGCATTTGTACCTCACTTATCTCCTTCCCTTTGTGTCTGTTTAGAGTAATCACCCGCTGTGACAGTTTATGGGAGAATGAACCTGTGCACGGCGACTCGATTCAGCCAGGTTTGGTTGGAAACTCGACAGAACACTTGCTTAACCAGATCTAGTGAAAGACGAAATATTTCGCTGAGATGGGGTGGGTAATGTATTTATTTATGAATGTATGATACACACATCTGTACATTTAGGAGGATGGAAGGTAGTGCATAGTCTGTTTAAAACATCGAACAGTAAAAATGATTTGTACGATATAGTCACATGCTAATCGGATTCATACTTCAAATAGATGCGTATACTTAGTAACATATGCATATGTAGGGACAAATGATATATATGGAACGCCTAATTGAAATTAACTATATATGCGTTTGTATATACTCTACTTTAAGTAAAATGCTTCCATCCCATAAATCATTTTTAACTTAATCTCTAAATAGCTATATTGAAGAAGAAAAACCTTAAAAGTATAGGAAAAATCAATATTTGATGCACAAAATTAGCCGAATAAAATAATAAATAAGGATTAATCTGTGAACATTTTTGAGGCAAATTGAAATAGAAAAGCATATATTTTTGTTAGAGCAAGAATTTGTTGTTCATATACTAAAGTTAAGATCGCCAGAAAAAAAATTGATTTGTTTCAAACGCCATGTACATTTTAATGTTACTTACATATATTATCAATGTTTCCTCTTGTGCAGCCCATGCCTTAAAGGCAACGATTCCATTGGGATGTCGTATTGTACGAAGGGTTGGAGTTAATCCACGAGGCATACTACTTCCCTTATGAAAGATAGCAAGTCATTTGTAGTGGATTTCTTCCACAGGTGAGTATCGCCGAATGGAAAATACGTTTCCTTAACCATAAATTGTGCTCGGATATCACATCCGCCTTCAGGCAAAGCCGACATACCATGCCTTGGCACAGGGTCATTTTGTACAAGTGTTAATTAAGACCGCAGTGGCCAGTAAGAACGCTCGTTACCATTCTTAAACTTTCTTTGTTGAGGCAAAGAATTTCCTTATAGGAATAAGGTCTAATTAATCGTTTGGATTGCCGAAGACCATCCACATTGAGCTAGGCGAAGTTTGTTTTCCTATTCGTTAATCAACGTTGTAGCTGTTGTCCAGTTCACATTACTGTTCGGTTTATAGACCTTATGAGCTAGTTTGGACACGTGGCACGAACCTTCAATTCACGACTTTCAAGATGTGCCTAATGCGCTAGAGTCGATGGAGGAGGATCGAGTGGTCTGGAGATCTCTCGTGTGTGCCTTGCCCCGCGATCCCTTTAGTGAATCATGCGGGTCAGAAGCTTGTTTGTATTAAACGTCGATAAATAGTAAATTTAAAATTGTAATAATATGAAAATCAATTAATGAACAAGTTGATTTGAGGGCAGACCTATATCTATTTGATCTACTTTTTGAAAAGAAGTTCTTATTTTTGCTGCGTATATGACTTTATTAGAGAACATGTGATAGGATGGGATATAGATAGTAGTATCATGACACAAAGTCAACTGACCTATGGTTTGCCGTGATAAGGTCTGAAAAACGGAAGTCCGATATGTATATGTTAAATAAAGATGACCTAGGACTAACCCTTACGGAACACCAGATAGTGCAAGATTCTGATTTGCCGCAAGCACGTAGATCGATGCATCAAAAACTAAAGAAAGTATTAACTAGGGGAACATTTCGAAACCCTCACAAATGATGCTTAGAAATTCTTTGGATTGTTAAAGGAGTTTGAATACGAAAAGTTTTACGTTCCTATATTCTAAATTATTAAGACCACCGTTTTCATAATGCAGAAGTACGTAACTTTTAGATTCCATTGTTCACTAAGAACTAACCTTTTTCAGCGTATTAGACACCCAAGTTAAACAGAATTGGTATTACTTATGTAAACACAGTTTTGCAAAATTGTATATCTACCGACACGTATACATATTGTTTTAGACTTTGTCAATTGTCAAGTAGGTGAGACATTTACGAAAAACATTATTGAGTATATACATTTAGAGACTGTATTTCCAAATTACATTCGTCGTATGTTTACTATCAGAAATTGAATTGCTGAATGTAAGTTAAAAATCCGTTTCGAACTGTACGGTTCTTCTTGAGGAGTCACAGAATCATTTTTTAATTCTTTTCTTACATCGGTTAGAATGTAACACCCCTATTCTCTTAGTCGTGTCACCCAAAAATATGTACATATATGTATGTCACTGTGACAAATTTGTTTTCTCTTAGTCACTTTATGGTCTTGTGTAATCGCTTAGTCACATTTTCTGAAAAAGTTAGTTGTCACTTACATTTTTGTGGCAACGCCTAAGAGCGTAGAATAAATATGGAGTTGTAATACATAATTTCATCCAACAAATAGCAGAATGTCTACTTCGATAACCTTAAATAGCTTTAAGCCTGGGTGGAATTGTCTATCTATGCAATGGTCAATCTGTATACATTTTTCATCGAATACGATTAATCAGACACTAATGACATAAAATTATTCCAAAGATATATCCAACTTCTGCAACAAAGCATTCTAAAACTACAAATATTAACAAATACATCGAAAAAGCAAAACATTTTTGAGCAAATACCGAATGGAAAGTGATGCTACTTGAACACACCATCTTCAGCATGTTTTGTCACCTCACTTATATTCAAGACTACACATTATGATGTGAGGTGACAAAAAAAAAAGTGACGTGACAATTCGTCAGTTCGTCTAAGAGAATAGGGGTCTCTGTGTGCTTTGATCCATTCTAGATCCATTGTTGCTTCGATCTTGTTCCAGGCTGAAGAATTTTCGTCTCGGATTCTTTGTGATGCAACGAAGCTACCTATGTTTAAGGTGGCTTCCATAAATTAAAAAGAAGCTCAATGAACTTGGTTTACGAAACTGAATGCAGTCGGTTTGATTAATCCCTCTGGTAAGTAACGCCATATAAAAAAGAAGAAAATTGGATTTGCTAAAATGTCGTTGGTCACTTAATGCCTTCTAACACATATTTGGATAAATCTAGATTTTGAATGTTCGACCTTTACTTCCAAACAATTTTGTTCTTTTACGGATCCATCGAATCATTTTCCGATCTGTTGACCACAAAAAATACTGAAATATTATGTATACATTCGTCTAGGGCTTTGAACCAAATCCATTGTAATGATCCGTTTAACTTACAAATAAAATTAGGTGTCAAATTAAAATCAACCAACTAAATCTAATCAAAACATTTTTATAAATTTAAATCAGTGTCTAGACACATTTCCGGCAAAGCCATAAAATGTACTTGGTGTAGGACTTCCCACATCATCTGATAGTATAAGTCTTTCATAAGCAAATAACCATGAGCGTATACGGAGTAAAATAGAAAAGACAAATATTTCCTGTCACATTAAAAACAAAACCTTGTCAAATTATTATTTATCGATCTTAGAACCACGAAAAATGGGATATTAGAAAATCAGGTATTATCAGAGATCACAATTAATTTAATGACCCACAAACATGCACACCTACGAGTATATACATATGTATACATATATTTATAGGCATATGTATTTACTATTCCCTCATTGTACCGTAGATCTCCGAAGACGTAAAATCAAAATGAAGAACGAATGAATATTTTTGTCAAAAGGAAATAAACTCCGACAGTTTATACCTTTCATTTAATTCTGTTCGTTTCTGGACACAGCACTGGGTCCCATTGAAACGATTCATTTATCCCAGAGTCTGACCGTCGTGCGACCAGTCACACTGGACTTAAGGCAATTATCGTTATACTTATTATATATGTGGCGACACGATTTTCTTTTAATTCATATTTTTCATTCATATTTCTTGTATTTTAATAAGCTTGATTTTTGTTCTTTCTCTCTCCTTCCTTCTCCATCTTTTACTTTATTTATCTTCTTTTACCAAGGTTATTCGAAGTTGATGGCAAGGTACAAGGGATAATACTGAAAATATTTTCCAACTATCCGAAGATGACCAATAAAATATTTGCAGTTACATTGAATGAGCAGTATCTTTAATTTTTACAAAATAAAATTCAATAGATAAATTTCAATAATATTAGAAATATGAAAGTATGAAAGCAAGCCAAATAATTTGGTTTATATGCCTGATATGATATTTAATGTGAGCTTCGTAATTCGTATATTATATTGCGCAATTGCTATAAATTGCTAATGAATTCATGGGAGACATGCATTTTTCTGAAAAAAGTGTATCATAAGTTCAAACGAAGGTTTTAGGGATGACCGGCATTCCCATGTAATTTCTTCTACATCTAAATTAGATGGAATCTGATATATATCCTAGAAATGAAGTTTGTACATACATATATACATTAAACATAGCTTCATATAGTTGTAAGCATGGCTGAATGAACATACGTTAATGTTATATCATGCCCTTCTTATTTGTTTGTTTTTACTTTTAATTCATTTACTTAATTGTTAATTTACCTTGTAGTTTCCAATACTATATAATTTCAATATTATTGAAATTTAACATGAAGTTAATCTGTTATTTAAAAGATAAATCTGGAATTAAAAGCTACATTTTGTAGGAGAATTATAAAAAATGATCGAAACGAACATGAAGAGAGGATTTCACATACAGGATTCACACATACAAATATCACAGAGAGGATTGCCGGTTAGGTCAGAGTAGGATAAGTTAATATTAAACACAGTTTGTGAATAGAAGTGAAAGTGATCGGTTGTCGACACTGAAATAAAGAGTGTATTAAGCGAGAAACGGTGTGTTTGATTTACTGAAGAAAGGAAACTAACGAGCGACAAAAGATAATTTGGCTGACGAGTGTTAAGACTATAAAACAAAACCCCCCCTTACAATTTTATTGTTTAATCCATTTTCTTAACTAGATTTAATATATTTTTTAAGCATAGAACTTTCTAATATTGATTGAAATTTAAATATACTACTTGTTTTCTTTTCAGAAACGCACTTCGTTCAAAATACCCATTTCTCTGGTCGCGTTTTTGGTACCTACCGTTTTCTATATCTTGTCCGCTGGACCTTCAATTTTATGGCCGAAGTCAGAATCCATCTGCATGTCAGTGTTATTAGAAATATCACGAGTAACCTCGTATGGATCTGCTCAAATTCTATTATTCGGTGGTTCATCTGTATCAGATTTGTTATTCCTCCCAGTGATGTTGCAATACCTTCTGTTTGCCAGTGGATGTTGTCCATTACGAAAGTATACTAGTTCTTAGGGACCTTGATATCTTTCTCATCTCTCCAATGCAGTTTGCTGTATTACGATGTTCCAACAGTGCTCTTCAAAAACACTGATTCTTCACATTTCGCTATAAATACTTTATATTTATATGCAAAGTTATGTTCGGTGGACAAAATTTAAAAAAAATTGTTGTTAAAGTTTTGTGATCCATCTGTAATTACTTTTTGGGAAATGTATTATCTGCAATTTGAAGTAATATATCCTAAGAAATTGAATTAAATGTATGTGCTGTATTCAAGCAAGGACACACAAAATCGACCTCATAAAAAAAACATTGATCATGCCGGTGCTGATCGTAGAACAGTATATGACAATGGTAAACTGCAAAAGCATTTCTGCCTGTGATCATTGATCGAGTTTAAGTTGAGGGCATCCGGAGGAGAACTGTATAAGCTTTACAACGGTATGTGTCTAGCCTATCTGAATTCTCAGTGTCCTTGCAAGCATATGGTACTCTTTGCAGATGGCTCGTGAGCTTTGTTCGTTTCTGAACATATTATTGAAACAATTACATTCATCTCAGCCTTTTCTCAGTTTCCTCACAACGCTTACAAATGGATCATTGATATCGACTGAGAAGCGGTGAGAGTTGCGCTGAAAATTTATTGGTAATTTAAATTAAACTGTGGTGATTCAAATTAATTTCATATGGTACCATGAAATCCATCAATGCAGCTATGCTGAGGAGGTCCGACTGTTGTTGAAAACCGCTAATTTGGCTTTGACCGCAAGCTCAGTCTTCCTAATTACATATCTTTCAAGCTGTTTCAAAATTGACGCAGCTTGGCCAATCATATTGGAAAGCTCAGCATCACTCCTCTCATCACACGTGAAAATGACCCTGAGACCGTTCCACTAACGTGTAGGATGCATTGATCAGGCGTTCTGAAAGTAACCATAATTTCGGAAATATATATATATATGCCATGCCCCGTTAACCATTCCACCCGGCACCAGCAGATAAGTCCACAAACCTATTTAGTTACTGCTGGAGTTCCTTCTGGGAGGATATGAGTACAAATAGATTAAATTGGTCAGTGACTGTCCCAGCTGAATCAGTTTTGACCCAATTAGTTTGGATCCATTGTGCTATCACTATCCTGTGATTGATATACCGATTCCTCGTTAGCTTGGGAACTAATTGACACCTAAATACCTCCTGGTATCCGAGTGGTCTATGCTAAGATGATCCACTCCATTACTGGATTATAACTTGTATGTTTTCTTAATGAATTTTACTACACAGCCCGGTTATATGCAACAAGATTAGGCAGTCGATAGGACAGGGATAAAGAAATCTCCGGCGATATAGCGGATAGAACCGTCGGTATATACGTCTAGATGAGCAGGTTTTCTGACTATATCTTTTGTCCAGTCTTTTCTATCTAGGATCAGTGTTTAATACTCGAATTCGAAATCTACGAAGGGTGCAATATAGTCCATATTCTTCAAAATTCTCGCATTCTTAATTATTTACATGTATACTAAGCTGTGTGTTCAGCTTCAGCGGTTGCATAATCGCTGCCTTGGTAGCTGTGAGCGCTGAAAGCGGCTTTAGCATGGTTTCCATGGCGGCTGAAAGCGTATAACGAAGTGCCCCCGTGATGCTGCGTCATTCTCGGTTTCAGTCTCCATTTAGGGCTGAGGACCCTACTGCAAGTATTAACATCTACCGTAGCTAATACGGTTTTGAATATTGGGTTTCCAGCTTAATTTGCTGTCTATTATTACGCCTAGGTATTTGGACTGACTAGCGAAACTAAGATCCTTATTCTTCAGCTTTGGTGGATCTATTGGAGGTATTTTGTATCTTCTTGTGAACAGTAGAAGCTCTGTTTTAGACAGGCTTACATCTGGACCAGCGCTTTTTGTTCACTTTACTAACTTAGTTAGAAAAATGTTTCCATAATATCTCTAATGGTGTATAGAAATTTGCCTGTTACGACTAGGGCTCTGTCGTCTGCGTAGGCTATTGGTTAACAGCGGACATGACTAAGTTTCATACGATAGAGAAGTGCGGAAAGTACGCCTAAGAGGACAACTAAGTTATCTGCATCCTCAACTTTCCCAATGTGAGATATCCCTACCCTCCGCTGGGCTTTTACATTCTGTCCAAATATACATTTGATGAAAATGAGAGGTGAAAATACGCATCACTGGCAAAATCCAACGCTCACGGTGGAAGGTGTAATTTACAAAAGTTATCAGGCAAAGGAACTAGTAAATAGGGTATGTATGCCATAATTGCACACATTTGACCTCCTTTCTTAAAGTTCAAAGAAAATAAAAACACTGCTTTTTTTAATAAAACAAATACATTAGATTTATGGTATTGGACATATGTACACTCCTATTTGATGATATGGTTATTTACGCGGGTGATATATTCTTCGCACAAGAAAGAAAAGATAAGTAATTGATAATGATATTTCTAGTTTGGGTACATTAACATAGCTTATAGAAGATGTACAAAATACTTTAATATTGAATTGATCTTGGCAGTATGCAGCATTCTTGGCATATATTTACGAAATACTACATTTAAATATTATTCACTTATTTACATATTTATTTATTTACTTCAATATTTATTATTTATTTAACACATATTTTCCTCTGAGTTACAATTTTTGTATGTTTTCCATGTTTGCAATTTAAATGATCCCATGGTTGCATATAATATTTATTTCTTAAATTGCAGCTTTCATTGTACTTCACTCACTTAAATTTCAGTAGTATATGCAAATCAAATATATTGATATATACATACATATATATCTATCATTTAGGAATACTAATTCTAACCATTTGGCATTTTCCGATTATTACAATGAGTAGAGGAAGTCACAAATTCGGTTTCGATTAAAACGATGTATGCTTACATATAGCACCTAATAACGTTTTAGTTTCTTACATTGTTAAAAGTCATTGAGTAACCTTTAAAGGGTAATTAATTTTACCCTACAGGTCGCGATAAATTCCTAATTAGTTCGTTGTACACACCACATAATCCGATTTGTTTTTCAAATTAGTGTCTTATCCGTTTTAAGAACGTGTTTGGAAATTCAATGATCGTTGATAGGGAGTTAAGAGAAAACAGCCCTAAAATACTCTTACTTATCTACACAAATGTCAACGCCTCTGGTATCTAATTTATTTTTTCTTGGTTTCGTTTTCTTTTGCATTTAATGAGTTTATAGAAAAATTGCACCGTTATTGGATACACTTTACGCACAAACACATTTATCAACGAATAAAACACAATGCTACCTGAATGGGACACTGACTTAGTTAAATAATTAATGCTTGCTTTTACATAATACATTTCAACTTGCGAATGAAATTAATTCGCAGGCTTAGCCTGTAACAATCGTGCGCTGAATTCAAATAACCCGCCAGGTTGTTACTTTGTATGCGTCCATTCTAAATTCAATGGGAAAATATAGTTCTTTGTTATTTCATCTAAATGCTGTGGTATTCTTTGTACGGCATTACCCGCCATGTATATATTTATTTGGTTATTTATTATAAATTAAAAAACGATTAATGCCAATATGAATGAAATGGGAAATAAATTTTGTATCAAAATGTATTACGTGAAATGTAATAAACATAATAAATACATGTGTCTACGAGTAGAAAATTGCAGTTTATGATATTCTTCTTGGTTTTCCATCAATAATAAATTGGGATAGACTTCCAAAAAGGCTTCGCAGGCGATTTTTGTTTGCTTTTTCTACAATGCTCAAAATATAAATGACCACTTGCGCCAGAAAGTAATTTATAGACCACTCAAATTGTGGTCCCTACGATTATGTGGGCTATATGAAGGACATAAAGTCGATAGTCGCAGTTTGAGAAACTTCTTCTAGACAGGTATACTATCTAATCTTTAAATACAGACGGCACTATATTCTACAAATCAGTCAAAATGTTTGGTTACACGGATAACATTGACATCGTTGCATGTATCTAACCTGCCGTAGTGGAAGCTTTCACGGCGGTTGAAGAACTGGCGAGACGGGCTGGTCTTAAGGTCAATGATGATAAAACGATATATATGCTGTCGACCAAAAACGTTGGCAACCGCTGATACTTCAGTTTATCGAAACAACTGGGGTCAAAACACCTGTCGCGAAGGGACAAAATCGAACGAATTTTCATTGTAGAGCAGAAGGTTTGTCAGCTACAGTCTGCAATTTTTGTACAAAATCATCTGCAGTGATGAAGCTAATTTTCATCTTGATGGCTTCGTTAATCGTATCAAAAATTGTCGCATTTGGGATTCAGAAAACCCTCGAGTAATTGTTGAGAAACAAATGCATTCAGAACACGTTACTGTTTGGTGCGGATTTTGAACTGGAGGCATTATCAAACCATTCTTCTTCGAAAATGCGGCTAGTCAGGCAGTAACAATTAATGGTGTTCGTTATCGTGACATGATAACCCAGTTTTTAGTGCATAAATTACAAGATATGCATGCAACCATGTGGCCACAGCCTAATCGTTTAATGGGCTGTTTTTGTGATCAGAATTGTTCATCCAGATCTGGAATTTTTTCTTTGGGATTTTTTGAAGTCAGAGGTGTATGCAAACAAGCCCAATTTTTAAAATTTCAGGTATGTACGTACTTCCCAGCAAAGCCGTGGGGCCATTTATTCTATAAGCATGTAAAATCTATGAACGAATAAAAAATTAAGTATTCTAATTAAAAATCTGTAGTTTCTATCACAATTACATAAATTATGGGGCACCCTTTATATATTTATGTGTACTTATTTTGCCAGTACTGCAGTAAAATAAGAGAGCTGATTCTAGAAAGAAAACAATTACGTGGTCCCCTCTGCTACCAAAGTGAATGGAGGAAAAGTCATAACCACGAACTATACTAGCTGTACCAAGATGTGGATGTAATCCGGAAGGCAAAAAACCGTCGATTACACTGGCTCGGCCACATCGAGCGCATGTATGTACATCAATGCTACAGCTAAGAGGGTCTTTGAATCCGACCATCCTGGTTCGAGAAGGGGAGGAAGCCCGAATTTTCGGTATAAAGACAAATTCATCCCGGACGCAAGACAGCTTGGTCTTCATGACTGGAAGTAGCGTACTGCATGGGTCTTAGTTCTCAGAATTGGGTAGGTATACTCTCCAAGCATTCTCAGTGACTCAAGAGAAGTGGCGTCATGTATTATAAAAGTTGAAAATTGAATCTAGACTGAACTCGGCACATGTACAGCTATCAACTACGTCACGGAGGCCGCTATAAACACAATTTTATAAAAATACTTCCAACAACCTTCGCCCTTCACTTGCCAAAACATAAAAACGACACTTATTTTAATCGTCTACTCCTCTATTAATCATTTCTTCAATCTGATTTCAATAATTAATTTTGCCATCCGTGTAATTTCTCTAAACCCCATAACTCCTAAAAGTAATCACATGTCACAATCAAATCTTATTCATACGCTCACTTACACTTGATTGCGTGCATTAATGTAAATCATTGATTAACATAACGCAAAAGTTAACCCCAAAGGCACACAATAAATTTAAAAGTGACACTTTTCTTTTTTCCCAAGCTACGACGTTTGACACTCTAACCCACAAACAAAAACCTCCCCCTTTAAATACTTTTAATTCACTGCTAATGTGTTGGACTACTGTAACCGTATGCCTTGGTTAAGTTTGTACCCCTACGCAGGATGCAGAAGTGTAGCTACATTACGTTTGTCTTTCTCTGTTCGCAATAAAGTACTACAAATAAATTGAAATTGAAATACTTCGTGATAGTCACCCTTCATGCTGAATAAAAATGCTTAACAGGGGGGGGGGGGGGGGGGGGGGGGGGTTGGTGTAATGCACAACATAAACATAGCCCAAAGGACATTATTTGATTTTTCGTCAATCACGTTAACGCTGCTTAAATATGCCCCTGGGATGGAGATGGAAAGTTTTGTTGCGTACTACCACGTCGTTTGTAAATGAACGCGATGAATGTATATAATGCGGTCTAATCTGATAAACATATTAATGCAGTAAGGATATAATCATCTGAAGGATGACGGATTGGTTTATCAATTGAATTACGAGAAATTCTGTAAGGGTAACGTTCCTGCATTAACATCCCCACAAAGATTATTCGATTACACCTCTCACCAATGGGACGCATATAAATTAATTTAAGCATCAATTTATTCATTAATGGACACGATAAAATAACTTATTAAACCCTTTCTGTCTGATACAATGATACCCATCACGTTTGACAGCATGGTGCCCCATCGTCACCTGTTCAATTAATGAATCATTTCGATGAAATACCCCTCATAGATAGATAGGACACCTACAAAGGCCGAACAAATTTCTATACAATTGATTACAATTTTTTGAATTCTATCAATCATATCACCTCGCTCGGCGGTTTAAAATTAATGAGCATTTCATGCTATTGTATATTCTTTAACAGTATGAACACGCGTGAATTTTGAACAAAAAAGACATTGATTGCTGTTATTATTATCACTCTCATGGAGGGATTGGAAACCAAAATATAAGAAACAAATGTTTGGGAAAGATATATCGATTTCATCAATCAATTCTAAATGAGTTTAGTTATGGGACAATATAAAGATATGTTATATATAAACAAAATAAAAATTCGTTGTGTATTATTTCCTTACCAACCGAAAATATTCTATGTTGAATACTGAAACTCTAGTGTAGTACAAAGATGATTACAAGTTCTAAGCTTTCACACTGGACATCCACGGGCACGGCGAAACTGTAGACACACACACACGAGATAAGTGGCACGTGCGCTTAGTTTTTGTGCTTTTAGGGGTTCAAATTAAAGTGAGAGACTGAAACGTACGTGGGCTTACTCATTTCAGCGAGAAAGAAGATAACAAATTTGAAGTTTTCTTTCGAAAAATAAAGTTAAAATTGAAACTATTGCAAGTTATAACGTTTTAATTCTGCATACTGATCTGTATTCCATACCTACCATCCCGATGTTCTATCGTTCTAACTACCACTCCATGCTTACTTACTTAGTTCTCAGACCTACGACCCATAACATTCGGAACTTTGAATTCAATATTACATATGATAATTTGAAAAAATAATGCAAGAATATACGATATTCATGTTAATTTTACTTTAGAAATCGTAGTTAAAACGAACACGATCACGATATCGGTATTTCAGTCCACGAGCTAGTCGGCACACCGTCTTAAGTGGTCTTTCCTTTTTTCTCTTCTTACTAATTATATGATAATATGTGATGCACAATCATCACTACTTAATGAGGGCACTGCAGGGAATTTTAAAGCACCAATTTGAAATTTCTTTGATATGGTAGGATGCTTGTTTTACACAAGCATCACTTCTTACCTGCCAATTTGTTTATATTAATGTTGTATCTTAACTGGTGCTAATGACCTCATCCTGAGTCTAACCTCTCAAATGCGATTTAAAAATTTATTGTGAACAACAAAATTATTTTTTTAAAAATTTGAGATTACAACTATGCTTAATACTAAGGCCTGATGTACATTGTTTAATTTAACATTTGCTATTATAATATCGATTGAGTATTTATTTTGTAAATCCTACAATGTCCAGTGCTTACATCGGGGTGTGAAAATCCGTGTTAATGTTGGTTCTTTTGGGATATAAGATACAAAGATGTGTCACCCACTTCAAAACATTCACTATAATTAAAACAAACAGCCATTGGTAGATTGGGAGAGATATGAAATAGAGCACGGCTGGATCTCAGATCAGAGAGATCAGATTCCTAGTATCAGAGTCATCTACTATGACATATAAATGAAGTGGAGGATTCTGGTTATACGGAGCAGCATCCTTCTTCTCAGTCTCCGCTGAATTGACCGCAAATAAACTGAATAAAGTGTTTGACGATGGCGGATGTGCCCAACGGACACTAAGCCTGCTTCCTTCTCATTATCCTCTTGAAGCAGGAGAAAATCCTGGGAAGTTAAAATCTGCTTTAATTTCTTCATAGATGACACAACGATTACACAGTTTGCATACTTTTTAAGAGCACTCATAACGCATTTGTTCTCTCCGGTCAAAGCGATCCAGATTCAGATGGAGTCATAGTACACATGTCGGTGACATCCCTACGTTAATCTACTGTAAAATCCTAAACCTAGTTCAGAGACCGGTCTGGGCGTGCGTTGGCGGAAGGCTGAGAAGAAGAAGAAGATTTATTCAAAACTACGCAATTGATACAAGTGCTGAAGAAAACGAAGGTCCCAAGTATTAATTACTGAACGCTTCGTTGCACTGAGTTGCCGATCTGCAACAATTGCTTATTTACTGGTATAAGAATTGTATGTTCCTATTTTTTTTTCAAATCAGAGCGTACCTCTTTGAAGCGCGATCGTGTATCAAGCTCTTTTTTGACATAAAACCGGTTTTTTTCAATAAAAGTTGTAGAAAATTTAAATTTGAGCTTCAGAAAATTTCTGTTTCTGTTCTGTTTTTTGAGCATAGTAAGGTCATAGTGAGCGAAACCCGTATTGTTGCACATAAACACGAAAACATAGATTTTGTTAATAAATTCAGATACACATTAATTACTATTTTTTTAAAAAAAATTTTCAGTTGTTTTTTTATTCTGTGTCTATTTTCAAAATTTTATCGAAAAATGAGTCTTTGCGCTACGAAGGATTAAGTCCTCATTATTTAGTAAGCTAAATAAGTCACAAAAAAACCATACTTGTGGAACACCATTATGCACTTAATAGAGAATATACCCTGTAAAGAAGATAAAAAAAAAATTAAGCGACTCAAAACATAGCATTGTGTTCTTTAAACAAATTTGCCGGGGGTTGGGTCTGTGCACACAGAGTAAAGTTTCTGATCGTTACCAACTTGGCGGGACGCCAGCAACGATCCTTGTCGATGCATAGATCAAGTTGACATACAGCCTCCTATCGGCGCCCCCTGGATAGCCTAAACAACACCCGTTGTGAGGTGAACTAATGAATGTATGGAACGACTCCCTTGTGGTTGTGCGGAGGGCTAACAACCCGCCCACACAAAAAAAACAACGTTACGAGCAACGGAACAACGGACGGAATCACAACAACGACGACACGGCGCGAAAAAGGGGGGCCGCTCATAGAAAAGATCCTCACGCAGTACAGGGCGGATATTATTGCGATCCAGGAAATACGCTGGAGAGGACAAGGTATAATGAAGAAGAAAGAGTGCGACATATATTACAGCTGTCACAAAAGGTTGCACATATTTGGATGCGGATTCGTTGTGGGAAAACGGTTAAGGTCGAAGGTCATCGACTTTAAACCGATAAGCGATCGCCTGGCTGTGAACCGTATCCAAGGCAGATTCTACAACATCAGCCTTATATGTGCACACGCCCCTATCGATGAGGCTGGAGACCCCGTCAAAGAGGACTACTACGACCTCCAGGACGGTGCCTACGGAGCCTGTCCAGAGTACGATGTCAAAATCGTGCTCGGAGACTTCAATGCCAAAATCGGTAAGGAAAACATCCTTGGCGGAGTGATCGGAAAGCACAGCCTCCACGACACGACAACAGATAACGGCTTCCGACTCACTGACTTTGCGACAGGACGTAATATGGTCATAAGTAGCATAAGATTCCCTCGCAAAAGAATCCACACAGCAACCTGGCGATCTCCGGACGGTCGAACCGTCCACCAAATTGACCATGTGCTCATTGACGTAAGACATGCGTCAAATATGCTGGATGTGCGAACATTCAGAGGGGCAAACGTCGACTCTGACCATTTCCTCGTGGCAGCACGATTCAGAGCCCGACTGTCCAATGTCAGAAAGCTGCACCAGCCAACAAAGAGGAGTTTTGATATTGGACGCCTGAGCACAACGGAGATTGCCAGAGCCTACGAAAAGCAATTAAGAGATGGTATGCCTACGTCGAACACCAACACCAACGAGATGTGGTTGCATTGCCGCTCGGCTACCTACCACCCCCGACAAGAAACTAGTGGTATGATGGCGAGTGTGAGCAGCGCAAGAGGAGTACCGGCCAAGAAGATGGGAGGAGAAGAAACTTCTTCGCCTGAAGAAAAGGTCTCTCGCAACCTCCCACCTCAAGGACATCGAAGAGTCTAGGGATAGACAAAAAATACGGGCCTTTTATAAAAAAGCCAAAAGCCTGGCTTCAGGCTTTAGGAAAGGCACCCAGGCTCTTCGAAATCGTGAGGGTTACTGACCCGCAGGGAAAAGTGGATGTGTTTAAGCAGCACAACTGCTTAATGGGCCGGACCATGGGAGAGTGATAGGGAATCAAGAAATCCCAACTCCAGTCGATGAAGTAGTCCTCCCACCTAGCTTTGAAGATGTCGGCACAGCCATTAAAAGGCTGAAGAGCAACAAATCCGCAGGCTCGGATTGACTACCATCAGAGCTATTCAAGGCCGATGGCGATGTTCTGGTGGGGAGCATGAACCAGATCATTTGTAGAATTTGAGAAGACGGAAGCATGTCCGACGACTGGAATATCAGTTCCAGTGTCCAGTGTACTGTGTGAACTTCTAAAGCCGTTTTACACCGCACTAATGGGCACGCACCAGTGCGGCTTTCGGTCCGGCAAATCGACTATAGACTAAATCTTGACACTAAGACAGATCCTGGAGAAGACCAGTGATTTTCAGATCGATACGCACCACCTTCTCATCGATTTCAAAGCCGCATACGACAGCATTCATCGCAAGGAGCTATGCGATGGCCGAATTCGGGATCACGGGAAATCTGATCTGGTTGTGTCGCACCACGCTAACACATACACAATGCACCATGCAGTTCGGCTCAAGGATTTCTGAGCCGTTTGAAACTTGCACTGGATTTCGGCAAGAAGATGCGCTGTCGTGTGATTTCTTCAATCTGGTATTGGAGAAGATAGTGCGGAGGGCAGCTGTAAACACAGAAGGCACTATCTTCTACAAGTCCGTCCAACTGTTGGGGTACGCAGATGACATCGACATTATCGCGCGTTCCCAACGTGCCGTAGTGGAGGCTTTTACGGCGATTGAAGAACAGGCGAAACGACTGATCTCAAGGTCAATGAGGACAAAACAAAATATATGCTGTCGACCAAAAAACGTTCCGTCACACACCACCTTGGACAAAATCTCACGATCGACAGCTACAATTTCGAGGTAGTGAAGGAGTTTGTCTACCTCGGGGCAAACGTGAACTTCACAAACGACATCACAGTGGAGATCCGTCGTAGAATAGCCCTTGGCAACCGGTGTTACTTCGGTTTGTCAAAACAACTGGACTCAAAACTCCTGACTCGAAGGACCAAAATCATGCTCTACAAAACCCTTATTTTGCCAGTCCTGCTCTATGGAGCCGATAGCTGGACACCAAGCAAAACTGCAGAGTTGATTCTTGGTACCTTCGAAAGAAAAGTTCTACGACGGATACATGGTCCCGTCTGCGAGGAAGGCGATTGGAGTAGAAGACATAACCGCGAACTCTACGAGCTGTACCAGGATGTGGATGTAGTTCGGAAGGCAAAAATCCGTCGACTGCACTGGCTGGGCCACATCGAGCGCATGGACAACAATGCTACTGGTTCAAGAAGGAGAGGAAGACCGAATCTCCGGTATAAAGACCAAGTAATCGCGGATGCAAGACAGCTTGGTCTTGATGACTGGAAGCAGCGTGCCCAGGACCGTCAACGATGGAAGGCAGCAATTGCTCAGGCTCGGATCCTTCATGGGTCGCCGGCCTGATAAGTAAGTAAGTAAGTAAGTAAGTAAACAAATTTGCCGAGCCTTAGGAAACATTTGAATGATTATCAATGTACTAAGCAAATTTGGAGGTTTTTTCTGGTTTGAATTAATCAGTATACAATCCACACCCTAAGACCTATTTAAATTTAAAGAATGCATAAAACAGACTTGAAGCAAGGAATAATCAATTCACGCCGCTAAATGAAACATTCAGACAAGCTCAACGTCAAACTTAATATGCAAATTTGTTTATAACATGAAGCTACATACTGTGAAAGAAAGAATATTGGATTTCATTGTACTGAACATGAGAACATCGTTAATCAAACCGATAAGCAATAAATTTGGTGCGAGTTAATTAAGGAAGTAAATAAGAAAACGTTTAGCAGAATCATGCAGCTCTAGTTAATTTTCAAATAGAAGTTGCGTAACATCGAAATGCATATTTTGTTCAATGGAGTAGTGAGACTTTACCATAATGTGATTAATTAAAACATTTCGTATCGTTTTCTACTTAATTCTATATTACTGTCCCATTTCCTTCAAATTAAAAAAAAAAACAGTTCGCATATAAATTTTACCTTAATATCAACAAAGATACTTAAAACTATATTAAAGTGGTTATTTTTATCATAGTGTTTTCGACTTTAATGGAATAACTTTTTGAATGATTACTCCAACTCTAATTCATGCATTTGATATGATAGGTTCACTAAAGACAATCTAAACACTCATGCCAAACGCCTTAAAGACAGCAAATGGATCCAACAATTAATGTGCAGGGTCTTCTACTTACTTTGATAGAAACTTAAGAAGCTGGAGTGCCTCGTCAGGTCTGCTACACGAATTAATATTTGTATAGCTTTGAGGAACTTTCGTTTTATAAATGTTTTTGGTTAATGAAGGACATAACCAACAATCAAGGTTATATCAGATTTGCAATGTCCTTGCAACAAGTACGGTTTTCCAAATTCAATTGAACTTAAAATTTCAAAGAAATAATTCGATTGCAACTATCAATCGACTACTAGCAACATTAAAATTGTACGTGTCTGGAATTTATTTGCAGTGCATTGTTGATTTTGGAAGAATGCATGTTTCGAGTGAATCCAGGATGGTTTTGAGAGTTTCGAAAGCGATTGCATCCCTTTTAAAGCAACATATAACATAACAGAATAATCGAAATTGCAAAATGCCAAGAAACAAGTCTTTCAAATATGTACGTGGATTCGTTTCGGCGCCATCTATGGAACCCACTATAAAATTTGCATTCGCACATTAAGAATAACGAATAATACATTTGACATCGAAGTTAACTTGGTTGCATTTTAAAACAACTGAATCATAGTTAAGCTCGACTTAAATATTTACGAGCAACATTAAGAATAACGAATAATACATTTGACATAGAAGTGAACTTGGTTGCATTTTAAAACAACTGAATCATAGTTAAGCTCGACATAAATATTTACGAGCATAAGGTTTAAGTGCATCTTGGCTAAATAGCAGGGTAGTATCAGCAAACGGCCCTGAATATCATAGGACCATTTGGAAACAGATGTCTGTTCATAGGAGCTGATTCTTTGTTAGTGTTTATTTAGCATTATGTAAAAGCTATTTTTACATTTTTATTTACATTGATTCATTTAATTAAATAAATAAATAATTCATTTTAATAATTACATTTAACAAGCTGTGTTATTACATTTATAAATCTTGTTATATTTGTTTCATGTTTTACGTCATTCGGTAGACTATTATAAATTTGTATGCCTTTATAAAATAGCATGTTTTGAGCTCTGTTATTTAAGAAAAATTGCACATTGTTATAGGTTAAACATCAGCTATTTGGGTTAATCTTCATTGTAAATATTTGAGAGTTAAACTGTTCTTAATTTTAAATATACATAATAATGTACTAAATATTATTCTTTAGTTTATATTAAAACCTTTTCACATGTCAAGCACATGCCTTATGGTGTGTATCTATAACAGTACAATATTGATCTCATAGCCTTGTTTTGTAATGTTTTTATCTTTTCAACCATACCTGCAGTCTCCAGTCATAGTAGAGTAGGTCAATATTCAAAATGAGGTCTAATAATGGTATTGTATATTTTAATTGCCATCAAAATAATTAAATTGTTTCTAATTCTTCGAAAGAAGCCGATTTTCTTGGCTATCTTCATAAGTAAACTTTCAAAGTGTTGCTTGAAACTTAATTTATTATCTAATATAATTCCTAAGTATTTAATATCTCGAACACATTTGAATTCTTCAACAAATTGAATTTCATTATTTGGCGGTAGTAATATTATTTTAGTTTTTTTCTGTATTTAGTTTTAATTTATTCATATTAAGATATTTTTAACATTTTTTAAATCTTCTTTTAATTTTTGTATTGCATCATTAATTCCGTTTTCATTAATTTATAATAACCCATCATCAGCGAAAAATATTATTTGACAATTTTGTATTACTTTTTTTGTGTTATTTATATACAATATACATATATAATAATGGACCTAATTTAATTCAATTCATTAGTATTTATAAATTCATTGGAAACGTAAGTACTAGGCAAAAATGCTTAAAACTAGTACTAACAATGTTACTATTTCTAACTTATTGGCTGTCGGCGGACACAGCTAAACTTAATCTTAAACTATGTTGTTCGACCTAACCTAACAATGAATAAATTAGATTTTTTTGCGAGTGTAGGTGAATATCTTCAGAAGACAGGTGTCCACATAGTGAAATGGATTTTGACCAAGTAAAAATAAAAATGTATCCCTTCAAATAAAATGTATTTACACTACAACTAAGTTTACTTATCCAGCAGTTTTACTTTCCCGATTCAGACGCGTTTGGCAAGAGATTCTCCACTGAGATTTCTTGCTAATACCGCAGCTAAGCGTGAATTGAATTCACCGTTTTTTTACCTTTATTTCATCTTGGATTGATGGAATTTTAAGATCTCTTTGTATAGACCAGGGTGAGTTACGCTTTTTATCCCGTGTCTGGAAATACTGTCTGAAGCACTAGGGTGACATTAATGAATATTTTACTTAATGTACATATTTATTTTTGCACATGTATGAATAATACCTAAAAAATGCATTCATGCGAAACTTGTGTACAGGTACTAATAATAATAATATTGAAAAATTTGCATAAATCATTTAAAAAAAAAACTTTGGTAATTTTACTATTTTAAAGAAATATGATGGAAGTTAATTCTAAATTTTGACAACCATTTTCATGAGTTAGTTTTAGTTGCATTATTTAGACAATTTTCTGAACAATTATGAAATTTAAATTCATGAGTTTTCACAATTCATGAATGATATAAAACTCTAAAACTGAGCGCCTATACATAACTTTGAAGATTTAAACTGATGCAAAATATTCCTGTAAATAGATCGTAGCATTGCATGTTTATTCACAAAAGCATTATATGTATGTGCTCTTAAAAATTTGAGTCAACTTTTGAACACCCTGTGTGCTAGACAAGAGAATTCCACTACTTTCACATTTTCTCCGGTGTGGACTGGGGAAGTTGGATATCTCCTTGCTCTCTTATTTTTGCATTTAAGTTTTACATCGAGAGTCATCCCAAGGTATTTCGCTTCTTTACCGAAGAGTATTTGAACATTATTTATAAAAACGGGCAGGTTATTCACATTCTTACACGTAAAATTAATATGAACGAATTTAGCTTCGTTAAGCTGAATGCAGTGCCTACGTCCTGCGGTATATCGCTGCTATACAGTAACTAAAGGAAGGGACCAAGAACACTTCCTTGTGGTACTCCAGCTTATATAGGTTTACATAGGGATTATTCTTTCCCATATTTCACACGGCAAATTCTATTAGATAGATAGTTTGATAAAATTGTGTAAAGTTTTCTCGGGAGGATTTGCCGAAGCTTGTGTTTCGAAAAACATCAAAAACATGCGAAACATCGAGAAATACAGCTGAGCTTTTGTTCAAACGATTTTTCTATTCCTTTACTTTATCAGGCCGGCCACCCATGGAGGGTCCGAGCCTGAGCAATTGCTGCCTTCCATCGTCGACGGTCCTGGGCACGCTGCTTCCAGTCATCAAGACCAAGCTGTCTTGCATCCGCGATTACTTGGTCTTTATACCGGAGATTCGGTCTTCCTCTCCTTCTTGAACCAGTAGCATTGTTGTCCATGCGCTCGATGTGGCCCAGCCAGTGCAGTCGACGGATTTTTGCCTTCCGAACTACATCCACATCCTGGTACAGCTCGTAGAGTTCGCGGTTATGTCTTCTACTCCAATCGCCTTCCTCGCAGACGGGACCATGTATCCGTCGTAGAACTTTTCTTTCGAAGGTACCAAGAATCAACTCTACAGTTTTGCTTAGTGTCCAGCTATCGGCTCCATAGAGCAGGACTGGCAAAATAAGGGTTTTGTAGAGCATGATTTTGGTCCTTCGAGTCAGGAGTTTTGAGTCCAGTTGTTTTGACAAACCGAAGTAACACCGGTTGCCAAGGGCTATTCTACGACGGATCTCCACTGTGATGTCGTTTGTGAAGTTCACGTTTGCCCCGAGGTAGACAAACTCCTTCACTACCTCGAAATTGTAGCTGTCGATCGTGAGATTTTGTCCAAGGTGGTGTGTGACGGAACGTTTTTTGGTCGACAGCATATATTTTGTTTTGTCCTCATTGACCTTGAGATCAGTCGTTTCGCCTGTTCTTCAATCGCCGTAAAAGCCTCCACTACGGCACGTTGGGAACGCGCGATAATGTCGATGTCATCTGCGTACCCCAACAGTTGGACGGACTTGTAGAAGATAGTGCCTTCTGTGTTTACAGCTGCCCTCCGCACTATCTTCTCCAATACCAGATTGAAGAAATCACACGACAGCGCATCTCCTTGCCGAAATCCAGTGCAAGTTTCAAACGGCTCAGAAATCCTTGAGCCGAACTGCATGGTGCATTGTGTATGTGTTAGCGTGGTGCGACACAACCAGATCAGTTTTCCCGGGATCCCGAATTCGGCCATCGCATAGCTCCTTGCGATGAATGCTGTCGTATGCGCCTTTGAAATCGATGAGAAGGTGGTGCGTATCGATCTGAAAATCACTGGTCTTCTCCAGGATCTGTCTTAGTGTCAAGATTTTGTCTATAGTCGATTTGCCGGACCGAAAGCCGCACTAGTGCGTGCCCATTAGTGCGGTGTAAAACGGCTTTAGAAGTTCACATAGTACACTGGACACTGGAACTGATATTCCAGTCGTCGGACATGCTTCCGTCTTCTCAAATTCTACAAATGATCTGGTGCATGCTCCCCACCAGAACATCGCCATCGGCCTTGAATAGCTCTGATGGTAGTCAATCCGAGCCTGCGGATTTGTTGCTCTTCAGCCTTTTAATGGCTGTGCCGACATCTTCAAAGCTAGGTGGGAGGACTACTTCATCGACTGGAGTTGGGATTTCTTGATTCCCTATCACTCTCCCCTGGTCCGGCCCATTAAGCAGTTGTGCTGCTTAAACACATCCACTATTCCCTGCGGGTCAGTAACCCTCACGATTTCGAAGAGCCTGGGTGCCTTTCCTAAAGCCTGAAGCCAGGCTTTTGGCTTTTTTATAAAAGGCCCGTATTTTTTGTCTATCCCTAGACTCTTCGATGTCCTTGAGCTGGGAGGTTGCGAGAGACCTTTTCTTCAGGCGAAGAAGTTTCTTCTCCTCCCATCTTCTTGGCCGGTACTCCTCTTGCGCTGCTCACACTCGCCATCATACCACTAGTTTCTTGTCGGGGGTGGTAGGTAGCCGAGCGGCAATGCAACCACATCTCGTTGGTGTTGGTGTTCGACGTAGGCATACCATCTCTTAATTGCTTTTCGTAGGCTCTGGCAATCTCCGTTGTGCTCAGGCGTCCAATATCAAAACTCCTCTTTGTTGGCTGGTGCAGCTTTCTGACATTGGACAGTCGGGCTCTGAATCGTGCTGCCACGAGGAAATGGTCAGAGTCGACGTTTGCCCCTCTGAATGTTCGCACATCCAGCATATTTGACGCATGTCTTACGTCAATGAGCACATGGTCAATTTGGTTGACGGTTCGACCGTCCGGAGATCGCCAGGTTGCTGTGTGGATTCTCTTGCGAGGGAATCTTATGCTACTTATGAGCATATTACGTCCTGTCGCAAAGTCAGTGAGTCGGAAGCCGTTTTCTGTTGACGTGTCGTAGAGGCTGTGCTTTCCGTTCACTCCCCCAAAGCTGCTTACTCCGGACAGGCTGCGTCCAAGAGGTCGTAATAATCCTCTTTGACGGAGGCTTCAGCCTCATCGGTAGGGGCGTGTGCACAGGCGATCGCTTATCGGTTTAAAGTCGATGACCTTCGACCTTAACCGTTTTCCCACAACGAATCCTCATCCAAATATGTGCAACCTTTTATGACAGCTGTAATATATGTCGCACTCTTTCTTCTTCATTATTCCTTGTCCTATGCAGCGTATTTCTTTATTATGAGCGGCCCCTAACGTGTAGAGTGTTCTTACGCTCCAGGAGAACACTCGCAAATCATTGTCCTATTTCTCGCCGTGTCGTCGTTGTTTCGATTCCGTCCATTGATCCGAAGCAGTTTGCTCACTCGTAACGGTTTTTGTTTTATGTGGGCGGGTGGTTAGCCCTCCACACAACCACAAGGGCGTCGTTGCATACATTAGTTCACCTGACAACGGGCGTTGCGGAGGCTATCCAGGTTGCTGGCATCCCGCCAAGTTGGGAGCGATCAGCAACTTTGTCCTACCCCCCAAACGATTTTTCTATAACATCATCTTATTACTAATCACCAGTTCGGTTTTAGAAGTAATCAACTATAGACCCAGTACATCGAATAACTATAACATCGGTCATCAAAGTTGCTGACTATAACATCAGTCAGCAAAGTTGCTGACTATAACATCAGTTATTCGATGTACTTGGTCAATAGTTGAATACTTGCTTCTAAAACCGAACTGGTGATTAGGAATAAGTCGTCTTTCTTCCACAACCGGGCTTAAACGTCTAAGTAATATTCGTTCGAACACTTTAGACATTGTCGGAAGAAGTGAAATCGGTCTATTCGACTTTTTGTCTGTTGGGGGTCTACCCGATTTCGGCACCATTATTATTTCCACCACTTTTCACTGACTAGGGACATGTACCAATCTGAAGTCGGCGTTAATAAAGTAGAGAAACATAAGAAGTGCTTTCTGAGGTAATTCTTTCAGAACTTCTCCTGTGACTAAGTCATAACCAGGAGCTTTCTTGGGTTTGGGTTTTTCAATTCTTCCTTAAGTTCTGTCAAAGTAGCATTTCTTATAGAAAAATTGTTAATACTTGCAGCTGATCCTTCGGAGTTTACAGGAAGTGTTTGTCCATCGCTTTCTCTTTATCTTCTTTTGCCCACTCGTATTGATTTTTCCGAATTAGGGCGGCATGTGGTTGGAGTTTTCTTACGAGCTTTACGTTTCTCTCTTACTAATTCTCGTGTTTCCGGGGGATATTGCAATACACGTTTTATTGTCGTTTTTCTAGCGAAAGGTGTATTGCTCCACGCAGCGCACAGTATTACTTCCATAAATTTATCGAGTTCTATTTCTAAATCGTATGGGGTTCTTAGCGGTATTCTAAGTTCGATGTTACCTTGTAAGTGAATTATAAATGCTTACCAATTCGTACGTTTATTAGTTAACGTAGGTGGGACTTCCATTTTTTACAAGGGTATCGTTTATACATAATACAATGGGAAAATGATCCGAACTAAGATCAAAGCTTTCTTCAATTCGTAAATAGTTCAGAGAAATACCTCTTATGACAAAGAAATCAACAACGTCAGGTATTTTTGTAACATCCGAAGGCCAGTATGTTGGTTTTCCTTTTGAGTAAAAATCACAGTTTAGTTTCATACCAGCTCTGTAATTGTCTGCCTTTTTGTGAGATTAATCTTGATCCCCAAAAAGTGTGTTTTGCATAAAATCTCCACCAATTAGGAAATTTGGGCTAAGAGTGTGGAAAAATCCTTCATCAATTTGTATCAATTAGTTTTCATTAATTATTCTACACGGAGGGCAGTAAAGGAACGCGACGTTAAATGAATAATGTTTGTTTTTGTACACGAACCGTACTTAATTGTATAGAATTATATTCTATACTTATTCCTACTAAGTGATCTATATTATCCTGTATAAACAGGGATGAGCCGGGTCTTGTCCGTTCGGACGATGGCAGGCGTGGTAACCACAGTATCCTTTCAAGTTTACCTATGATCGATTCGTTAAGTGTGTCTCAGATAGCAGACAAATATCGATATCTTTTCCTGTAATATATAATTCTAGTTCGTCAAGTTTTTGCAATAGATTCGCTGTCCAATTTAAAATTTTGATTGACATGTTCATATTAAGATACGCTTGCTGTTAATCTTATGTTTGAGGTCGAGTAACCTTTCGAAAATAAGTTTGTTCGTTCTGGTTTGTTCGTCAAGTTTTTCAAAGATACTATAAAATATATTTGAAGCAGGATTTAATTGTTCGCAGCTTTTTCGACTTGTGGATGCTACTGTTTCGGTGAAAGTTTTTGCTTCGACATGCGAAGATTTCACCTTAGCTGATTTCATTTTTTGGAGTATTGGAGACGCAGGTTGAGACTGCGCTTTTGTTTCAGCTGTTTTCGATCGATTTGTTGTTGCTTTCGGTATGGTTTTACCAACTATGTCCTTTGTTACCGATTTTGGTTGTTGACGGAGTTTCGCTTTGTTTTGATCGCATCTTTTCTGGAGCTCTTTTGCTACTTCGCAGCCACGATAGTTACCCGGATGCTTTCCTTTGCAGTTAATACAAGTAGCTGGTGTGGTTTTACATTCGTTACATTAAGCCATACATTTTGTCTGTGCTTTCACATTTGTCGAATCTAAGCATGAAGTGAGGTAACCCGACCCGTGTCAGAGTTTCGCAGCCATCTGCTAGCTACGTATGTGTACCATTGATTTGTTTGCGCATTTAGTTTTTGGGAAATTAGATACATATAGCTGTCAGAATCCTTGACATTTATCTTCCACGCATTGTTGTTCAGCGATGTTACTTTATACTCAGATCGTGTTATTGACTTTAAAATAGAGTGTAACTTATTGTGTACTGATATTCGAAGTACGTTACTTAATTGGCGGGGTGGCCTTTTGGTCTTTTGGTAACTTAGTTTCTTTTTTACTAATAAGACGTACATTTTCTGTATTTTTTATTAGCTCATGTGAGGAACCGGCCTTGTGTTTTTTTTCCCGGTCGCCTTTCTGTCACACAGTTGGTTTCACGAGGAAGTTTTTCCTCATCCGTACATTTTCTGTATTTTTTATTAGCTCATGTGAGGAACAGGCCTTGTATTTTTTGCCCGGTCGCCTTTCTGTCACACAGTTGGTTTCACGAGCAAGTTTCCTTCGAGCCGGGCTTATTTTCTTGAATTTCAATCTGCCCTTAATTGACTAAGTTTATTTATAAGTTCTTTACAGAGGACTTGGAAATTAGTGAGTCTAGTCCTTAATTCCGTATTTTCCATTTCTAGACTTTCGAATCTAAAGACATGCGTTTTAGACGCAGTAGTTTTAACTGGAAGTGATACGCGCGTGTTTTAAATGTTAGATCCTGCTGGTGGTGATAATTTATCCTTGAACATTTTTTGAAAGGGTCGAAACCGAAGAGATAGATAATAATATAATAATGGACCTAACATAGCCTCTTGTGGCACCCCTATTTCTACAGAGGCTGGATATTTCATCATTAAATTCTATTATTTGTTGTCTATTTTCTAAGTATGATTTAAACCATAAATACTCTGTATCTCTTAAGGCTCAACTATAATGCGCAAAAGCGAGCATGAGCTAGTGTCAAGTTTGGACGAACTGTTTCGTCATGTTTGCTAAAAAAAACTTGAGTAACTATAATAAACACATGCGCGCATAGCCTCCTGTCAGAAATTATTCCGTTGCTTGCTTTTTTTTATTTAATTTTGATTTATTATGAATTCCTTATGTTTCAAAGTCAGTTTTTCTTACTTTTCAGGAGAGCTGTTTGAAGTTTGAAACCGTTCCTACAAATCAATAACTATTTTTTTGTATATAATTTGTTCATAGAATTGTGGCTATGTTATACCTTTTCATACTTACATAAACACAATTGGGTTGAATTTGCTTGTTAAGCCACTATTAAGAAATTTAGGTTCTTATTCTCTGTGATCAAAACAGAATATTGTCTACACTAATTCTACTTAGGTTACTTTTCCTTGCGAACATATCTATCTTTTAAGCTTTTAACTTGAGTTAGGTCGTTATATCTTACCAAACTTAATAAACTTCCAGGTTTTAAATAAAATATTACTTTCAAACAAATGCAAACACAGAAGTACAAATTACACCGCGAATTCATTTTTTATTTCACAATAAGCATTTAAATTTGGGAAAATAAATAAAAAGAGAAACAAAAGTACAAGTAAGAAAAATATACATAAAAAAACAATCTTAGGAAAATAAACAAAAACACATATGCAATGTTAGAACGTAGGCTAATTATCTTTATCCTCTTCATCGTCCACCATGGTTAAATCGGGATGAGTATTGCGTTCTTCGGCATTGGTAGCAAGACTATCGTAAAAAGCATGAAACTCAGGATTAATTAAGTCAAGTCTTTGAAATATAGGGAACAGCCTCCATTTGTTTTAAATCATTTTTTCTAATAGCAGTAACACCTCTTTTACCCACCTTCAGAGCTTTAAATGGGTCATCATTGCCCAGTGATGTCTTGTATTTACAATACGCTATTGATACATTTTGTGTAACGGAACCACCTAATTGTATTCCATGTGAATTTTTCGCCGTCTTCGTTAAAGCGTTTCCAAACAAACTTGTCTTTTGAAAGTTCCGAAAAGTTGTAAAAATCTTGACACTTCATTTCAACAACTTCCATTTTGGATCCAAAAGTGTTCACAAATTGATACCAATCTCTTGGGATTTGAATTTCAACATTCGTTTTCTTCTTCTGGCGCTCAATCAGTGCATGGTCACTGTCGCATTCCATGTGCGTATGCCCGGACTCTAGGAATTCTGCCCTGAGCAGGAGTCACTGTAAAAAGTTAATCTATTCGTTTCAGAGGAGATCGATTGCAAGTGCTTGTAGATGCAACAGGCGATTTCGTTGCCACCTCGACACGAGCAATCCCTTCATGCCACATGAAACACTTTGCACGGTTGGTTTTCAGATCATGAACGGTCAAATTAAAAGTCACATATATTATATGTATGTCCCTTTTTCAAAAATGATACACGTTTGATCATGTATTTAGGTTATTACGCTTATAGTATTTATTTCATTTTTCCTTATTTTTTAAATGAATTGAAAACTGTTGTATTTTAAGATTTTTATTCATATTTTAGCTTATTGTATTATTGTTTTAGTTAATGTTTATTTTAAATGTAACTGTCTCAAGATCACTAATCTGGTCTAGATACAATCAGGTAATCGCGACACGACAGGCCTTTGACGTCCCTATCAACCTTTGGCCACCACAATTTTGAACTTCATGACTTTTGGGTTACCCTCACGTGCTCTGTAGGTATTACAATTCTGGTACCTCTCAAGAGTATATTTCCTAGGGTGGAGAATTCTAGTCGGGAAGGAAAATAAGAATGTAACGCCTTTTTTTCACCCATTCATTTATTTATTTAAATAGCATGACAAATAGTGTTTACATTTGTAAGAATATTTATAATTAGAGGTTTAGGACAACTGTCCTTTACAACAACGATTATAATAATGAGTGAAGTGAGCGAGATACAAAAAAAAATATTTAGATATCAATTCAAGGGAAGTTACAAGAAAAAACACTTATTTAACTCTTAAAAATTAATATTGCAATGTTCCCTAGTCAAATATGTTTATATAACTTATTTAACATATTAATCAACATATTAATTACTTGTTAAGCGTTTAATTTGACAATGATATGCATTCGATAAGTTCATTATTTGAAATATAACAATTATCATAGAATCTTTGCGTTACATTTTCTATAAGAGAGTGCAAAAAGTTGATATTGCTTTGGCTGTGAAGTCTGCGGGTTGAATAACAACGTGGTAAGTTAAGCTTAATTTTAATGATTTTATTTTGGCATATTTGAAGTTTAAGTTTGTGAGTTCTATCGCAGTCGTACCAAACAGGAGCCTCGTACAGTAGAATAGATTGAAAGACAGACTTACACAAAATAAGCTTATTGTCAGTACTAAGTTTCGATTTTCTATTTATAAAGGGGTAAAGAATTTTGATGTATTTGTTAATTTTATCTACAGTGACAGAAATGTCACTCATGTCACATCATAATTCCGAGATATCTGCAGTGCTCAGACCAGTCAATATCGATAGGACCCATTTGAAGTTTTACGTTGTTTGGAATAAAACATTCTTTTCGTTTACGTGTAAACCAAATTGCTTTCGTTTTCGAAGCGTTTACTTTAATTTTCCATTTCTGGATGATTTTAACAGTTTCCATAGGAAAGTTTAATTTAATAAGTTTGTATATTAAAACATCATGCCAAACCGTAGTCGGGGAGTATATTATTCACAGTTAAGTGATTGTCAATCTTTTTATTAATTATCTTTTCTAATAGATTACTTAAACTGCTTAGTAAGCTTATTGGCCTATAACTGTTGACGTCGTCTTTTGGTTTACCAGGCTTGCCAATCGGAATTACCAAAGCTGTTTTCCAACAATCAGGGAAGTAGCTGAGTTTAAGGCATGCATTAACAATTGCAGTTAAGTACCGTAAGCCTATGAGAGGAAGGGCCTTAAAAAGCTTATTGTTAATACCATCTAATATACCATGTGTCATGCTTAATAATACTGTAAGAATAGGAAGCCAACACGATGGCTGTTGGGACTAACATATTTATAATCGCACATACATATATTATATTTTCTGATTATTTTCACAATCCCCAAACTGTGTCAGCTATGTATATTAGATTCAATGTAATATAAAAACAGAATCTACACTTCCATAGACAATGCTTTTTCAATATATATTTCATATAAGTAAAACGTTTGAAAATTGTCCGATTTATGTTTTCGGACATCTTTAGAAAGTAGTTTTGAGATACACACGTTAGAAGTTTTGAGCGCTCACAAAAAAATACCAATACTAAATTTCGAAAACCGAGTACTTAAAAATACGTTCCCAACCATTATATTTTGCGACAAAATTTGAACGACTTTTCGAAAATTCTAGATTGGCCTAACCCCTTTAAGTGGGAGAGGTTTTATTTGCGGAAGGAGTTTAGCTTCGTCGCTCCGCAACAACTGTCAGGCACACAGATTTGATTTCTATTTTATGTATGTACTTCAAAGCTCACTATTGGACATATAGAGGTAGAGTAAGTGTGGATGATACGACCCAACCTTAACATTTTTCGCAAAAAAATTTAATCCGAATTAATTCAGCCTTAGAAATTTGTTAAGCTTGAGTCTTTAAAATTTATATATATATGTATATGTATATATATATTATATTTTATATAGATATAAATTAAGAAAAAGGAACTTAATCTTTTGTTGAAAAATTGCTGCTAATATGGCATACCTGGTATGGTCCACCCAGGCTCGAAATTTCGAAAAGAGATACCATTTTTGACTTTCTTTTTTCCTGTCAGACAATACGATTCTCCTTTTGCACTTGAATAGCCTTTTGTTATGCCTTGCTGGTTAGAAGTTGTCTTTCTTCAACCGCTGATATGAGAAAATGTTCATACTTAGCTCTCATAATACCAGTTTGCATCTCATTATTATTACTTTTAATCATAGTTATCAAATACTCCGCTGCCTAGTAACGTTCAATAATTTTGTTTAAATTATTTCACTCTCGAAAGCAGTTTCACCAGTCATATTCTGGCGTTGGTTACTGCTTAGGTAATGTTAAGAAACTGTGATATGAACATATGTATTTCTCTGAGTTGCAATAGGAAAATTTGTTGTATGTACATATGTACATATAATTGAATCTAAAAAAATTAATTATAGAAAATAAAATCATCAGCAAAAGTAAACAATTGTGAAGTTTACTTCGATATTTATTTCTGTACCCGAATATAATGGAATACCAAAATCCTGATTTCGTGTGTATTAATTTTTCGACAGGAATAGAACTGGTTACTCGTGCACTTTAGTAAGAAGTCAAAAAGTGGACAATGATGGAAAGTGGAAAGTTCCATGATTAAAATTGATAAGGCAAGTAGTAACTGGTCCCTAGTGACCAAGGTAAATTAGAAGGTGGGCCAGGGTGTAATAAGATCGACTGCATTTTGTGGCTCCGCAGGGAACTTGCCATCTGGTCCTGCCATTTTTTATGATTTAAAGGTGTTTATCGATGAGTGAGCTGCGTGTTGAGTAGAGTGGGTTGGTTCCAATTTTGAGATTCTTTTTTTTTACAACCTGCTGCAAAGTGGGTGTCAATGAGTTGGCCCAGAATTTAATGGCTGGAGGTAGTTCAGGTTCCTTCTGGCCTATAAATTAGTTAGGACATTCTTGGAAACGATGCCAACACTTTCCTGAGTCTAGAGTTAGGGACTTCCTCGATCTTCCTACACAAAAAGTCTCCATGAGGCCCCTTAGCTTTCCTCACAAATGATTTGCTTTTACATTTAAATGAGTTTAAAAATCAGCCTTATTATATTTTTCTGCCAGAAATCTGGATTTATGAAGAGGAAAGCTCTCTTTTTGATATCGAAGGTTATCATTGCCTAATGGCATGAGAATTTATAAATGTTGTTGACAAGTGAACAAAATGATGTTATCCTTGTAGGAGATTTTAATTGGGCATCTTAGTAAAATCTAATTTGGTAGATAAACATCTGCTTTTGCTGTCTTCTTTTGGGCTTGAGTCGTGCGTAAATCGACCCACTCGTATTTCTTCACCCGCTAGCACTTGCATCGATCATAATATGGTACGGTTTTCTAAATCTCAGATATAACAAATTCCTGGAGAGTCGCAGAAGTGATAATGGTCCCGAAACCGGGAAAACCGCCAAATGACAAAATATCATGTAGACCGATATCAGTTTTACCTATAACATCAAAACTATTCGAGAAACTGTAACTGAAACGGATCCAACCAGTTATAGGAGAAAGACGTCTTAAACCTGGTCATCAATGTGGATTCAGAAGGAATCATTCCACAATTGGCCAAGTATTTAGAATAACCAACGAAATTGAAAAAGCACAAGAGGAACAAAAGGTTTGCTTCACCGTTTTATTTGTCGTGTCCCAGGCCTTTGACAGGGTTTGCACGACGGCTTGAAATACAAACTCAGTAGGATCTTTCCGAAAAATCAAGTCAAGCACGGAACGAAATACTCGGAATTTAAGGACATGTCATAGTTTAAGTTATTATTGTCCTTCTACCATTAAATCATTGTTATCTTATTATTCTCTTGTTAAAACCGATTATATACATATATCTTAATTATCTTCTTCGTTTTGAATGTTGAGAAAGTGTTTTTAATAAAAATTATCCTTCGATAGCGATACTGATACTTCACTGCTTGTCGCCAGACAGTTACTGAGTCCTGATCTCTATAATTAAAGAGTTGATAGGCGTTTAGTGTGCTGTTTCCGATAATACAGGCTTTTGCAATGAAGAGACTTGCTTGCGACTTGAAGATCGCAAGGGTCAATGCTATCGATCTCTCGGTCCCGGTACTCTGTATTGGGTCAGGATCTCTCGTTGCCAATCCCATTTTTGGTCCCAGTGCTTCACCAACGTGCACTCCGTTTATAAGGAATTATAATGCCAACAAGTTTCAAAATTAGTAAACGAGTGTTTCTAACGTATTGACGAAAAGAATGCGCGTACGTCCGTAGTTAATGGAAATGACACGTTGGGTAAATAAACGGAAAACGGTAACAAGTTATCTTGTTTAAAACGAACGCATGCAGGACTTATATTGAATTCCAAGCAGCTCATTCCGGTTATCCCATGATTCAAACACCTTACTGAGTAAAGTTAAACTTAACCTGTAACGACAGCCAAGCAGTGCGTAAGGTTTTGCTCTGAATTTGATCGGCAGTTTAAATTCCACTTGTCTGTGTTCCAGCCCACCACTGAATCACGGGAAATGAGATCGCCAATGAACTTGCTAAACAAGGATCAGAGCAGGAAATCCGTGTCATTCTTGTTATCTCTTGACAAAACAGACTGCAGACGACCTACCGGCGTACTATCGGGCCACTAAACGCCAGGCGACGCTTATTGAGAAGACGACGACACTGCAGAGCACTTCCTCTGCCACTGTTCCGCATTGCTCGGTGGTGGCAGTTATTTGGCGCTGATGAAGTGGGAGCTGGTGATTCCAACGGAAGATCCTGAACTTTCAGCAAATGTAGGTTGCTGCCTGGTAGTACAATGGACCAGTTTTTGAGTCTAAGTGCTCCAGTGTAGTGTTTCAAAACTGCGACAAAAAACAAAATAAAACCACCTATAATTGGTTACAATTATTTTTATTAACAATTATAATGAAGAAAGATAGTTTAAATTTCACGCATATAATGTGGATAGATGAATCTTATTTGCGAATTTTTACCGATGATGTTTTTTGTGACGAACTAGATTTTTGGTGGTTTTTGAACCAGATGGTTTATTTAAAGCCGAAGTTATTTTTTTAGCCTAAAAGAAACATTTAAGATTATAATGTATAAGTTTTAATAATATAAAAAGAAGTAATACATTTTTAGATAGATTTTCTGTAGCGAACAATAAAAAGCTGTGCAATCTTTCTCTAATGCAATTAATATATACAATAGTAATAAAGTAACAATAACGGCGACTTACTGACGATTTCCAAAAGGAAATGAAGGCTCGTGATTTAAAGATTATACGACATATGTCTTTAAAACATTGACATGCAAACCATAAATACATAAGAATGAGCACAAATTTGGCGGCGGCGATAATAATGAAATTTCAATTGACCAACCAAACATTTACATGATAACAATATTCAATTCTAAATATGGGATGTGTCTAATCACATCCTTTATCGGAAGATATGTATGATATGATATGTAAAGCGATCCTGAAATGAAAATTTAACATCAGCGATTGATGTCTCGTAGTCATCAGCGTTTCTCTGGTCTGGGTTGGGTTGTAAACAATTCAGTACTGCGAGACTAAAGTGTTGTGCACAAGAGGCGGGTCTTCCGATCGCGAATTCGAAGCGACTTATTCTTTATATGTAGATATAATCCATAAGGAATGAACAATCCTTAAAAAAAACATTAATTTCCATTTATAAATGACCCCTTAGGCGGACAATCCAACGGAATCCCCAGCCGAAAAATATTAAATAGAATTCCCCTAGGCGAGCAAGGGACTATTGCAACAGTATATTTGACTATACATAATTGAAATTAACTGTATTTTCTCTTACCTTTATAAGATTATCATTTTCCAGATTATCGGGTTCTTCGTCAGATTCAACGATTGCTGTTTCATTTTCCATCAATTCCAAAGGAATGTCACCTTCAGCTGCTTCGCCCTTTTTCTTTTTTGCCGCTGTTATTACAGAGTATGAGTATGGAAGAACTTCCTTATTATACGATCTCGTTAAAGCTGCCTTTATTTTCCCTTCTACTGCATCCATTGGACTTTTCTTTCCTGGCCAATTCGTCAACTCCACCATGGAATCAATGTCTTCTCTTAAAAGTCGATACTCTTGTATAATTTTCAAGCTTTCTTCTACGCCTTGAATTCCTTTATTTTGTAATGGTCTCACAATATGAGATAGTAGGAACGGTGCATAGTCCATCCGAATGGAAAGACGTGAACCTGATGTTCGTAATCTTGTGTGATCATGAATTTCTTGAGCAAGCCTACTACGCCTATTCGTTTTAGAATATTTTCCTAACCAACCAGGAAAGTTAATTTGACCTGTAAAGTGACCTGCCATATATTCGCCTGGAAGAAAGGAGCTAAAAACAGCTTGTACTGGTAGCAAGGTCCACGCTGAATTTGTTCTTATACGGCGATCGACTAAATCTCCTATACTTAAGGCATCGGCCGATAACGCTACTTTCTTAAGCACTTCTGATCTAAAAATAATACATTAATTAAGGTTGTTAACAAAAATTGTTTGAACATACCTTGGTCCATTAGGAGAGACTGCCAGATAATTTTGCTGGACAAAAAGTGGTGACATGCTATAATCATGGAAAAAAAGATCTAGTTTATCACCCAGTGACATATGTTTGTGTTCTTCCGCAGAAAAAACTTTTCGTACAACCTCCCACGGACCCTGTTTAGTGAAAAATACTTACATATTATCACAAAAAGCAGACTAAGGAATATATTTACCATTTTCAAGTCTTTTCTTGCTGTTTTTTGGTTGCCAGACGCAAATTCCGTATCTTTGCTTGCACTAAGTAAACAAAGGTGGTTAATCGATTGACGAATATCGTTATTTGTTGCCAGAATGATTTCATCGATTTTTTCTGTACTTAATTTTACTTTTTCTTTAAAACAAATACTTTTTACAAAGCCTTTAATTTGTTCTAGCCGAGGCTTAATAAAGCGAAGGTCATAGCAATAATTTAAAAGTGATCGCATTTTTTGATGATTCCGATCATTACACATGCAAATAATTGGTACATGCGAATCTTTAATGAGAGCTATTAACTCTTGAATTCCTCCACGGTCTTCATTCCCAGCCATTCCATCTACTTCATCCATTATAAGAACATGCTTTTTCGACACCGCTTGGTCATTACCATGGAAATAACCATATAATGACTTGTTTGAAAGAAGTTCGGAGACTTCCTCTTTTAGAAGACGCTTGCTTCGGGTATCAGATGCATTAAACTCGACTGCATCAAAGCATAAATCTTTGCAAACCAGCGTTGCTGTTGTCGTTTTGCCTATAGAAACATGAAGAAAACAGAAATAAAAATTAATACTTTTTTTCTTTTTTGTTTTACATACCAACTCCAGGCGGCCCTGATAATAGTGCTGCTTTATAATAACAACCGTCATCATTTTTAGCCCAAGGGTTTGGTTTTTGCAGCTTCTTTCCGCCGCTTTGATTTGAATGCCAGTTTTTAAGCCAGTGTATTAATCTATAAAGAAAAATAATAGCGTTATTGGCATTTTTAAAACCATTATTTCATCCGGCACAGCAAACTCAATTATACTTGTATGTTTCGAAGACAGGTTGTTAATCCAAATAGGAATACATATCAACGCAAATCCCCAAATAATTAAATGGAGCTAGCCAACATTAGGCACTGGATATCGTAAAAGACAACAAGTAACCTATATTGTCCTTAAAATCTATGTAATTATATTTTTGTATCAGTAATAATTGTATATCGTGATAGTCCGAGATGGTCGATGATTTTATATGCGTAAATTAATATTACATTGAATCTCGTCTCCGACTAACTCTCGAGCAGTTAACATCGTGCGTTCACTTTCTTCAAATAAAACGCCACAAACAGCCTTGGAAACCAATGCCCAGTTACCATCACATTACATGACCGCCTAAACTCTTCCAAAGGTATAGTTTATGCAGCATGCCTAATTAATGTCGATGAGCGTGAGATTATTTCCGAAATGAAACCTCAAGGAGTAACAGAGGATTATAAATTTAAAAAAAGCATTGAGGGCAAAGAACGATTTACTGGGTTAATGCTCTTTACTTTCGATCTCTTCCAATCTCCTAACACTTTCGTTATCGGTTGGTATAACGCGAAAGTCAGCGAATACATTCCACACCCTATGCGCTGCCGGAACTGCCAACTCTTAGGCCATACCAAAAACAGGTGCCACAGCAAATCCATCGTGCGAAATTGTAATTTACCGCCACATACTCCTTTGAAATGTACACGCACCATGTGTGCTAACTGCTCCTCCTCCCACCCGTCTTCAGACAGATCTTACCCCAAATTTCAACAAATGAAAGCGATCTTAACGAAAAAAAACAAAGAATAAATGTAGTATGTCAGAGGCTAAACACCTATACAGAGAAAGAAACCCGATTCCATCCGAGACCTCTGAGCCATTCGCACAAATTGTTAGACAAACACATCATACTAAACGCAATACACCCAATTTAAAAGCGAAACGTAACACAACCCCTCCCCACTCAACATCAAAGGATAAAGCTTCAAATAAGCAAACCATCGAAAATAGACATCAAAACCCCCAAAAACATGTAGAGGAACAAACGCCTCAGGCGTTGCTACCTTTGCAACCCTCCCCCTCATGCTCCACCCACAACACTGCAAAAACTAAACAAAACAATTGTACTTTGTACAATACACACACTACGTCAAAACCAGCACCCAATCCAACCAATTCAACCATTCTCAACTGTACTGCCATACCCATAAATAAAAATCTCACAAATACCACTCTCTTATCATCTCCGATATCTTCTGTTACACAAAAACTCATAGATAACAATAATTATTATATTGAACCTCCTAATGAAAATGATGACCTCACGTAATAAAAATAATAATACCAACAAAAAAATTGATTCGCGCCTCCTGAGTTCAACCAAAAACAAAACAATCTAAATAACACAACACTATCTCACAACCCAGGCACTGGTAGCCGCTCTTTTCTTACCCCAGGTAAAATAAGATCGTGACACCAATGTCCCCCATACTTGTCACTCAATATTCTTCAATGGAATATTAAAGGCTTCTATCAAGAAAAAGGACTTAGATAACATCATCAATCAAGTCGAACTTACAATCATTATTGGAGGTGACGTCAATGCGTGGAATACTCTATGGGGCTCACCGACCTCAAACAAGAAAGGTATATTAATAGAAAAATTCGTTTCTGACTCTAACCTAATTCTTCACAATGATGGCTTCCCTACCCATTTCTCTACCCATAACTCTCTAACACAAGTTGATGTTGCCTGTTGCTCACCTGCCCTGTTCACAAAAATCAGTTGGAGAACTTTAAAAGATCTGTATAATAGATTTTCCAATAATGACTTCATTGACAATTAACCATAGAACAGAAACAAGAGCTTTCAACCCTATATTCCGAAAAGACCTGTCTGATTGGGTAGCCTTCAAAAGAAAAATTACGGAGCATCTATCTCACAAACCCCAAACCACAAACATTAATAAAGAAGCTGATTTACTTCAAAAAGCTACAAGCAAATTTCTCGATTCCCCAAACAACCCCTATTAAGCGTAAATTAGTTGTCCATTGGTAGAACTCCGAATTGTCCATACTACGAAAAGAAAAAATGAATGCCCTAAAAGGCAGGAAGGCTAAAGAGAGCAAAGCTAAAAGCTTCTCTGAATTTACTGGAAGTATAAACATTAACATGGCCCCCGCAAGAATTTGGCAAAATATTCGACGTCTGACTGGTGAACCAAAGTCACCTTTAATTACAAACATAAACAACCTAGTAAACCCACCAGATATATGTGAGTTCGTAGCACAAGAGTGGTCAAAAGCATCAGCTAATGAAAACTTTTCATCAGTATTTATCAATGCTTAACGCCAGACGTATTGAGCAACCAATAACCTTAATTGAATTTGAAAGGTATCTCAACAAAGTCAAAGGTAAAACTCCGGGCAGAGATAGGATTTCCTATCCCATGCTAAAAAACCTGCCACAAGACACCAAAAGTAGACTCATTTTTCTCTATAACATCTTGAATACAGCAGTCATTCCTCAAAGCTGGAAAAACGCTACAATACTTCCCGTCTCTAAACCGAAGAAGGATAAAAACTCCATCGAAGGGTACAGACCAATTTCTCTCATCCCATGTTTATCCAAAATTCTAGAGAAAATAATTGCCAAGCGTATTTTATTGTTTGCTGAAACAATCTAATCAGTACCAAACAAGTCGCTTTCAAAGCAAATAGAGGATGTGTTGATGCGCTTCTCCACATAGACTACTTCTTAAAAAACCTCAAAAAATGGGGAATAGGACGAAACATATACAACTATGTAAAATCCTTTTTGACCAACAGAAAGTTCTGTATAAAAACAAACAGTGTCTACTCGTCCTATCACTCTATGTATAATGGTATCCCTCAAGGATCTCCTCTATCGGTAGTGCTATTCATAATTGCTTTTGATGAAATAAACTTGATTTTAGTCAACCATAAACTGCTGGATCACTGCATGTGTGCAGATGATGTTTTCATACTATCTAAGGACAGCGATGTTAACAAAACCAAAACCCTATTTAAATCAGCTCTAGAGGAAATCCTTGAATGGTCATCAATGAAAAATGGTGCAAAATTATCTGTTGGAAAATGTAAAATGTTGCATATATGTAAAAAACTAAAATGTTCAAAAATAGCTATTGATTTTAATAATACATTAATTGAAAATGTCAATCACTTAAGCATCTTAGGTTTAGTATTTAGTAATAATTACTGCAGAAAAAAACATTGTTTAGAATTCAAGAAATCCCTAGCTGCGAGAACTAATATAATAAGATATTTAGCTTCAAAAAAAGTAATGTACACATAAACACCCTTACACAAATAACACAAATGTTAGTTTTAAGCAATATAGACATAGACTATGGCCTCTTTATCTACTTTGATCTAACTCCATACTGCAGATAATTAAACCAACATACCACCAGTCTGTGCGAAGATACCTAAATGCTTTTCCGACTACACCCATCAAAAACATTCTTGTAGAAGCACGGCTACCTAGCATTGAAGAACGAAGAGATATGTTGTCACTAAAACTCTTTGCTAAACTCATGTTCTCCAGAAACTCCATTATCGATAAGGACGTAAAAAACACAATGAGTAACAAGCTTGTAAAGAAAATACCATCAGCAATTGCTACCACTTTAAAAAGCAACCGAAAACAATCTAACTCTTAAAGTAAACAAGAACACTAGTCCACGCTACCCCCCATGGCTTATCGATTAGTCCCTGATATTGTCCTTAGCAAGTTACAGAAAGAATAACACTAACAACACAACATATCGTCAACTTTTCCTCAGAGGGATGGAAATTTGTCTTCACTGATCGATCTAAGACATCATTCAACACATCGTTTGCAGTGACTCACGAAAATGGTACGATTGCCTGCTTAGGTAACCTTCCGGACACCGCATCGATATTTACAGCCGAAGTCATTGCGATTCTTCAAGCCATCAATACGGTTATTAATCAGCACGGTAAACATATTATATGCTCAGATAGCATATCGATCCTGAACGCAATAAAAAACCCAAACAGCAAGTCCGAGCTTATATCTCAAGTCCGATACCAAATACTCAAATCCCCGAAAAAAATCAGACTGATGTGGACTCCAGGACATGCTGGTATCATTGGTAATGACAACGCCGATTACGCAGCCAATCTCGCAAACAATGCTGCAGTATATAGATTTGATATACACACAAAATCTGATATATTAAATCATATTAAAAAAATCAGAACTGCCAACTTAAAACACGATTGGAGCATTTACCATCATCACTACAAAAAAAAATAATCCTGAAAGAACAAAACCTATCTACCCAACAAATATTTTAAAACAGAAAATATCAAACTTCATTCGTTTAAGACTGGGACACACTGCTGCCACTCATCAACACCTCCTTACTACCCACCCACCAACATGTTATTCCTGCAACACCAATATGGACTTAGTACATATGTTAGAAATTTACACCTATCATTAAAAGCTTATTCAAAAACAATACCATTAACGATACCCTAAAAGATGTAAATTACACAAATATTGAACTCATTTCTGAATTTTTAAGCAAAATTAACATCATTATCTAATCATTTATCAAATACAAAACCAATAGTCTCTGCAGCTAGGTTTGTATATATTGTATATTACCATGTAATTTTAATTACATTTTAATAAATTATAATAATAATAATAATAATACATTGAATCTTACACCTATATTCCCATAGGCATACTTACTTGGTACAATTACTAGCCGCACCCTGCTGCCCAATTATCTGTTTGAGTGAAGTTGGTCTATATTTGTCAACCCATGCGATATTATCATCATTAACTGGGTTTGCAGCAATTGATGCCATATTATCATTGGTTTCTTTTCCTATCAATTCATCACCGACTCGAATTTTAGAAAGCCCCACATTTGCGGATGTTTTTTTTTGTTCTTCCTCTTTTATTTTTACTGGAGAAATTTCATCTTCATTTTTGATTTTGAAAGGAATAGTTGCCTCAACAATCTTCTTTCTTGGAGACAGTTTAGCCTCTTTCTTTACTTCCGCTGGAGAAACTTTATCTTCCCGTATGACCTTGAAGGGACTAGTCCTCTCGACTATCTTCTTCCTTGGAGAAATTCGAGTCATTGATTTGGTTTCATTGTTTGACTTTTCTTTAATTAATTCAAACAATTCATCAAGACTAAGAATTGGTATACTTAGGTTTTCTGCGTCAGATAGCTTTTTTGGTCCAGCATCCTCACCAGCAACCAAATAATTTAGTCGTTTACCAACACTTGTACACTTTTTTCCTCCAAGACCTTTTATAATTTCCGCTGCCTCTTCGCTTGTGAATGATTCCAGAACGCCTGTTATGCAAAATGATAATCCAGCGAGACAGTTTGGAGCACCCTTAAAAAAATCATACCAAAAATATAAATCATTAGTTATTTTGATTTAGGTAGGAAATATATTGTATATATGTATATATAACTACATATACAATGAAATTATGTACATAAGAGAATATACATTTTTCACTTGTATCCTTCTTAAACCATCCATAACACATGCAGCTTATGCTAATTATTATATTTTATATATATTAATATTATAATTTACTTAATAAATTTTTATACAATTAAATAAATTTTCTTAAAAGACAATACTTTTTTTTCTTAATTCTTACATTTAAAATAAATTATAAAAATAAAAGAAAAAGTTATTGTTACAACTGGAGCAAATGTGACCCACTTAGATCCCACTTGGATCCCTTGTGATGTCATTATCCGGTAATTGATGCTTCGGTTCCTCTTCAATCAAGGGGACTAACTAACACCTATGAGGTATCTTAGTGGCATACAGTGGATAGTTATCTTCATGAATTTGGTTACAACCATCATTTTTATGGCCGATATTTCTTCTAGGCTGCTGAATGAATAGCTGGCTAGTGTGCTTTTTCTTGTTTTTTTTTTAGAATTATTTATTTCATCTATCGAGCTTAACTCTGCCAGATTACAGAAATATTTTGTTGTAGATAATAATTGAAATGTTTGATACCACATACAAATAAATTAACTATGAATAAATAATAAATAAATAAACAAAATAGTTACAATAATGAATAAATAATAAATAATAATGATAATAATAATAAATAGCAACAATAATAAATACTAACAATAATAATAGATAATACAAAGCTTATGACATGTTAGGAATAGATAATTTGAATTTCATTCTATCATCACATAGATCTATGTATTTCACCACCAACAGAATTAAAAAAAACATATACATTTAGTTAGTGGGTCGTTAAAATCATAATTATGGTAGTGTCTTGGTTGGAATAAACATTTTCTTGAACATATAACAATACATTTTGAAGAATTTCAGGACAGATTATAAGATACGAAAAAATATCGTGGATGAACATTATGTAATGAAGATTCCATTTCATTTCTTTAATTACAAATCTTTTACAAATCTCTTACAAATCTTCTAGACATAGGGCAGAGTTCATAAAGGACGGGCACCATACAACAGAGCAATATTCAAGAATCGGACGAACAATTGACATGTACATAGATTTAAGAGCAAGCAATCATAGTTTCAGAAACCCCAGCATTGAATTAGCTTTAGCTACTAAGTAGTCAATATGAAACGAGAATGTTAGTTTTATGTCGAAAATCACGACTAATCTCTGTTTTTCTGGAAATGGTAGATCCACATATAGAATATTCATAGGCAACAGGCAACATTAGATGGTAAACAGAAAGATGACACTATTTTACATTTAACATTAGTCGATTAATGTTACACCAGTTACATAGTACTTTTAAATCTCTTTGGATTCTTACACAATCCTGAGGACTTTCAATACGGAGGAAAATCTTAAGGTCATCAGCATACATAAGACAATTAGCATGACTGAGGATTTAGGGGATCTCGTTTATGAATATTTTAAAAACAAGTGGACCTAAATGACTACCCTGAGGCAGGCCAGACAGTCCCTTAATAACTCTTGATCGACAATTACCGGCGTATTTAAAATCTGTATAAATAACATCCACTTGATATCCCGACACAACTGAATCAAACAGGTATTTTGTGAATAAAGTTCGGTTTGTTAATACAGATCTACCTGAAACAAATCCATGTTGCTGTTGTGATATCTGTTCTTTTATTGAAATATAAAGCTTTTTCGCTGCAATCAATTCTAAGAGCTTTGGAATAGCCGACGTTTTTGAGATGCCTCTATAATTCTCAAATTGGAATCTAGGTCCAGCTTTAAATATCGGTGTTACAAAGGAGAGATTCCATTCATCCAGAAATTAAACAAAACTTGTAATGGGATCGACAAGGACGATTTACACTGTTTGAGAACATCAACGGGTATATTGTCAGGACCTGGAAATCGGCAAGAGTTTAAGGATTCAATGCCTTGCAGTATATCATCTAATGATATGTACATATATAGGGACAGGGACAGGGAAAAGCAGATCTCCTAGTCCGGTGTCTTCGTCCGTCTTAGAACAGTTCGTGTATACTTCCAGAGTGAAAGATTTCCTGATTACAATTTTTGCACAGTCTTCTCTGTTTGGGATAAGTATCTTATACCCAAGTCTATGAAGGGCACTATATAATATGTTTGCTTCGGGATCTTCGCATTCTTTATTATATCCATGTTAAGCTGTGTGTTTGGCTCCACCGTTTGCATTCCCTCAGCATAATCGCTGCGTTGATATCTCTCAACTTCCCGTAAATGTCCATGGGAAGCAGTTGTAGCATTGTTTCGAAATGCTCCCGTGATGCAGACGACACTAACGACTGCTGTATACATCCAGTGGGTCATTCTCGGTTTAAGTCCGCATTTGGGGCCGAGGACCTTCCTGTAAGTATAAACAGTTACCGCCGACTTCCTAATATGGTCCTGAATATTTTGTTTCCAGCTTAGCTTACTTACGCCTAAGTATTTGACCTGACTAGTAAACCTTAATTTCTTGTTCTTCAGCTTTGGTGGGCATATTTCTTTTGAATCAATACGAATTCTGTTTTAGACGGATTAACATCTAGACCTGCTCTTCCTGTCTACTTTTCTAACTTAATTAGCGAAGTTTCCATTATATCTCTAATAGTTTGAAGAAATTTGCCTGTTACGACTAGGGCTATGTCGTCTGTGTAGGCTATTGGCTTGCAACTGCCATAACTAAGTTCTTTGAGAATTTTATCCACCAGTTTTAGCATCCAGAAGTATTTGGACCCCGGACAAAGTACTACGAACCCATGGGTAAATGCACTAGTATATTTCAAGCAAAAGTCTATTTCATAGACAGATGCGCTCAGATTTTGAGACGCCTTGGAGGACTGCCACGGTAATGTTCATACCAAAAGCAGGCAAGAGCTCACACGCAAGACCGAAGGACTTGAGACCCAGAAGTCTATCATCCTGCCTACTAAAAACCTTAGAGAAACTGATAGATCTACACATCACGCACTCAACCGCAACGCACAAACTATCGACTTCCCAGCATGCCTACAACAAGGGAAAATCAATAGACAGCTCTTCACTCGCTTGTTGGCATTGTAGAAAAATCCCTCCAACATAAGGGATTCACCCTTACTGCCTTTGTGGATATAGGAGCCTTTAACAACATCGAGCCCTAGACACGAAACTGAACTGGAAACTTAACATCCAGGAACGCGTCAGGAAGGCATATACGGCTTTGTACTCCTGCAAAAAAGCTATAGGAAAGCTAAATGGGGACTACAACCCCGTATAGTCCACTGCATATTCATTTCTATAGTCAGGCCCATACTACTATATGGCGTCGTGACCCGGTGGATCGCCCTTAACATAAACATCAATTGCAAATAGCTGGAAAGAGTGCAACGGATGGGGTGTGTATGCGCTAAGGACTCCGATTCGGACACCATTCTAAACTGTTTTTTTATTCCCTACATGAAGATACCGACCTCCTACAGCCAGGCTACTCTTCGAGAAAAACTTCTTTGTCAGCATTCCCCCAAGATCTTACTGGGAGTCTGATTACCAGACGCTGGATGGTCCTCTGCGAATCTTGACAGATGGATCAAAGATGGGCGATGGTGTGGGAGCAGGTGTCTATTCTAAGGATCTAAACATCCAACTGTCATTCCGACTACCAAACCACTGAAGCGTTTTTCAGGCTGAAACTATAGCGATTAAAGAAGCGCTTTCCTGGCTAAAAAACAATGTAATATCAAGCACAGATATCGTCATCTGTTCTGACAGCCAGGCAGCCATCAAATCTCTGGACACAGTCGCTTTTAACTCAAAGACTTCCCTGAATTGCCGCCTATCTCTCAACGATGGCCAAGTATTTTAGCATCCAACTAATGTGGATGTCAGGACACTGTGACATCCCAGCAAATTGCAAAGCGGACGAACTCGCTAGAAGGGGTACAAAGGTGGTACGCTTTCCGGATGGTGATATGCCATCCATGCCTACAGCTACTACTAAACATCTACTAAAGTGTGAAACACTTACCAACACAAATCGTACATGGTCTACAGGCACTAAATGCCTCACTGCAAAACTGCTATGGCCCACCATAGATACAATATGCACACGTAGCCTGATCAGGTTGAGTAGTATTTGTGCCATTGGCACGTACGCCTCCAGATCAGGCCTTCCCTTTAATGACTTCTGTAGAAGCTGCAGGGATGAAGAGTTAGAAATTATTTCACATCTCCTATGCAATAGTAATGCTCTTTCCACACGTAGAAAGCGTCATCTGGACGCCTACTACTTCAACAACTTGATTGAACTAAACAAAATCACTATCAGTCAACACCTCTGCTTTATCAAAAGCGCTAGCTGGTTTGTATCACAACGGGCCTACTCTGGCCTAAGTGTAGATTCAACGTAACCTAACCTTGACGTGAGGGCACACCAAAGTCGTCATCATCATCGTCGCGATTCGAAAAATCAATTCACTTAAAAATGTCTTGTCTTATTTATCATCGGCGACGGACAACTCCAAACTAGCTTACAGATAAACTACGCTACATCTTTGTGAAGAGCGAAGCATTCCAATACGCTGTCCTTATTTTATCTGCCAGATAACATAATTTATGGGGTAACTGCTCAGGGTGCCATTTTGGAACTAACTAAAATTATGAAATTTTATTTGATTTTTTTATTTTTAACACTTGCATCACTTTCTAGACACAATAATGAATACGGAAATATTTTTTTTGGAGTCGAATTCGGCCGATTTTCCAGAAATATTCATGTATACGCAAATTTACAAAAAAATGCGTATCATCGACCGGCGCAGACTCAACTGCATTCCAAGCTTTCCAGTGCAGCGGCACCCGGTGCATACTGTTTAGCTTGTATAGCAGAACGTAATACAACTATTCACACGCAGTTTGGAATATTTTGGTTGAGCAATCTTTTTGTTCAAAGGGTGCGTGTCCAAAATGGACCAGTGGGCATTAAACAGTTAAGGAAGCAAAGGTATGAGTAGGGGGCACAATAGATTCAAAGGTCGCGGTGCAAATTACCCTCAACAATAATAATTGTATCCAGAAGAGGCGAAAGAACTACGGGGTTTCCCCTAAAAACTCTTCTGGTTATTCTGTGGTGTCCTATTTCAGATTGGATTCTTCTAGGGGATAAGATAGTCTCGAATACTTCATGTTATTTTAAATCTAGTTATGGCTTTATTCGCTTCAAATTTAACATTATTGAAAGCACCCTCTGTGCACCCTATATTTTTTGTTATCAAAGGATTTTTCAATGGTGCTGAATAGGGAGTGAAGAGTCGTTTCTTGTGTCTTGAGACTTTGTTTAGAAGATTTTGCCCGGTTGAATCATTTCCTGATTTCTTTGCGTAGTGCTGACGGCTGACAGGTCTGAGTTCCACCATGGTTAAGTTAAGCAGATGATCAAATAAAAGAAGTGTTAAACGGTTGAACCAAGAAAGGTTGAGAATTACACAAACGACATTTGAATACTAGGAATATAAATTTATCAAAATGACTGCCGCCTATTTGTTACCCGCCGTGATTTCAGCCAGCCGATACCAATGCGAACTAATCACCAAAGCTAACAAGTCACCAGAAATATGTTCTAAGAAGTCAGCGCAATAATAAAGTTATCTAATATCTATTTACACCACCACAAAACCTAATTGAAACTGATATAAAAATTGAAAAAAAAATGTATGTGTTATTGAACTAATTCAAAATAGTATTATTGAATACCTCTGGAGCTTCTCTGCTACCACGATTAATAACTGATGGCCTATTTAAACGTTTTTGATACAACATAGCTGCCATCCGCTTACGTTCGAATCGTTCTTCATCAGAGAGTACACCTATAATTAAGGAGTGTTCTTAAATGAATATGAAAAATAAAAGTTTTATATTTTACTTGTTTCCAAATCAGTAACATTGGCTTCCTTGTGTGTCTTCTTTTTGGCAGACGACTGATTGGCCTCATGTTTAAGCAGATTTATTTCATTCTCTTTTGCTTTGTTGTTGATTGATTTTTCTTTAACTGGAACTCCTTTCTGATCTCTTTGTTTTTTGTTGGCATTCCCATTGCTAGATTCTGCAACAATTGTCTTTTTAACAGATTCTTTCTTTCTGGGCGAACTCCGAAATTGTGTGCTTGCTTCCTCTTTAAATTCACATTTAATAGTCTCCTTCTTTTGTGGGTTTAATTTTTCCTCAGAAAATAAGGACAACTTTTTAGGTGTACGAGAGGAGCGACGTAATGTCGGGAACGCGTTATCGGATTTTGTAGGTGTTGAAAATGATGTATCAGATACCGGCTCCAATTCACAGTCAACATCGTTATCTTTTTTTATGGGTGAATGTATCGCCTTTTGCTTGCTTTCTCGCCTTAGTTCGCCACCAAAAAGTGCAGCAAGAGACTCTGCCTTAATTTTCTGTTTTTTTACCGATACAGGAGTTTCTTCAACTTTAGGCTTTTTCTTGGCAATGGATTTCGATTTACTAGGACTTTCATCCTCATCACTCGATATTTTCAAAGCTTTCCTCTTGTTTGGTTTTGATTGTGAAGTTATGGGCTTCTTGGATAAGTAGAAATCCATGGACTGTAACACACATTCATGAAAATAAATCGTTTATTTACACTAATTTGATTGCTTACTCTTTGTGCCATAGCTGCTGGATATTACGAAAACCCACGAAATCAATATAGGAAATTGAAATTACTTCTACAAAACTGTCAATTCAAATATAAATTGCATATGACATTTGTTTCTTTGCGTAATTTTCATACGTAAAATAAACAAGTGATAGACAGTACAGCCAAAACCAAGATTATGTGAGGATTTTTCGATTTTTATAGTAATATAAAATGGAAATATTATAGCAGCCGTTATTAAAATGATTTCCAATAAAACCATGGGAGGACTCAAAAAAAAATAACGAAATACAGGCAAACAAGCGCAATTTGCTAAAGATTTCAATCACAGCTGATTACAAATTTTTAGAGAACCTACGCTTTTACTACTTTTAAGAAGATACGTCAAATTAGTGTCCAAAAAAATCAACCCAACAAGCAACCTGATAGACATTTTAACTGTTCCATCAGAACAAAACATTAAGTACTTTTTAAAGATTCTAACACTGCTAAAATTAAAATATAATATCTAAATTGTTTATCTATATTACGTATAAGTATATCTAATTCTTATAAACTCTTATTTTATCAAAATATAATAGGCCGAAGCCTTGGTAGCTGGAGCCGTAATTTAAGATTAATCATGTATTTTATTAAATGATAATAATAATAAAATAGTAATAATAATAATAATAATAATAATAATAATAATAATAATAATAATAATAACAATAATAATAATAATAATAATAATATTAATAATAATAATAATAATAATAATAATAATAATAATAATAATAATAATAATAGTAATAATAATAATAACAATAATAATAATAATAATAATAATAATAATAATATAATAATAATAATAATAATAATAATAATAATAATAATAATAATACTAATAATAATAATAATAATAATAATAATAATAATAATAACAATAATAATAATAATAATAATAATAATAATAACAATAATAATAATAACATACTAATGGGTAACACGTTTTAAGTTATCTTATAACATCTGTTACATATTTACTAGTTCAAAGTAAATAAAAAATTTCGATTGTCAAAGATTTTACGTAAAAATGAATTTTTAAATCATGTTCGACCCCAGTGACGTCATATGAATGTAGAAACGTATCAGATGAGCGTACTATGAAAAATCTGGACCTTATTCCAGTAGCAGAGCAGTTCATTCAACATCTGTCAGTTCATAAAGTAAAATGGCGTTGTTGGAGTTGGGTGTGTGACGATTTCATCTCAGTTGAATAATTTGTGAAAAAATATTTTAGTCTCCCAAAAGTGGCAAATACTATAAAATATATTATTGAAACAATTTTACTACATTTTATTGTTTATTTGATTATGTTTCATCCTAGTGCAATATATTTCGTTAATTTTTTTTCCGGACTTACAATTCCATGTTTCAATCCACTTTACAAATTTCTTTACGTCCAATCGTTAAAACCCATTTAATATTAATTAACTTCAAATATATATGTATACTTTTCAAATAAGTTGTTTCCATTTACACAGTTTTATTAACTAATAATATCGTACAAAAATTTAAATGTATTAAAATTTTCGGGGTGAAAAGCGTATGTAAAATTGTTTTTTTTTTTAATGTACTTAAGGTGCAATTGAGTATTAAATCAGTATTCCATTATTATTTACAAAACGAAAGAAAAAGAAACCAACCATTTCGGTGAGAAAAAAAAATAAAATTTCGTGACATATTTTCGTAAAACCTACATTTGTGGCTCAAAGAAAAAAATTGCCCTAGAATTTGCAAAGAAGGGTGTGTTGTGATGCCTATCTACCTACACACAGTATAGGAATTCATTGCTGAGAAGGTACTGCATAGGAATTATAGAATGAGTAGAAATCGTTGATAATATATACCAATATTCGCTCACAAAAACAATAATGGTAACAAAATGTAAGTGGGTATGCAAGATGATTAAGGTCATTGAATTTCATCGTTTCATCTCTGCATAGACATATTTCAAAAAGCTTCCTTTCTTGACATGTACATAAGCATGCACATATTAATATTGGACATAGAAAGAACTAGGTCACTGAAATATTCCGGAAAATTTGAAAATGACGGGCGTCTTATCAATGCAGAGATTTGATAAAGTTGATTATAATGTAAAAGAAAAACTTCACAATTACGTCATTATAAGCGGATACTAACATGTAAAGTTATAACTTGTTTATATTTTTCATACATATACATATGTACTTATTCAAATTTCAATTTATTTTATATTTTAGGGTAACATGTTTTTGTTAATATATATGTAGATACAAATTAGTTACACATTTCCTTATTACATTTTGAATGGTTCGATGACATTATAATAGTTCAATATTTTCGATAAGCAAATCTTCAATTATTCTGTTGGTTTAATTTTATCATACATCAGACACAATCTTATCTTTGAAGCACATTATATAAAAAAGGCATTCATTTATAGTTATTATTTTTTGTCCGTGTATGGACGCTTTTACGCACGCTAAATTCGTATGCAGCTCTCCAATCTTGTAGGAAAGGGAGGTGAAAAGTGCGAGGAGTAGCGTGAGTTGGGTGCTCGAGAATTGCGATTGATCCTTTGTATTCCCTTTTATCTCTTTTCGTTTTATCGAGTTGCTTTATTCTTGCCTTCTCAGTGTTGGTTATTGGAAGCTGCTATGCATATGTAAGAAAGAGGTGACACATGTGTGAAAGGATGGGAAGCGGAAAAATTGAGCAGGAATTGCAACTGGGTTGATTTCTACGTGTAAAAGTAGCTTGCGATCGCAAAACGGAATTGCAAAAAATCGTCAGTAAAAAGTTGCGTGTGTAAAAGCGGCCTAATGTGTCTTGTGATTTCCTCCTTTTAGAGAGCAAGAGAGAACTCAATCACATATCTATGTGTGGAATAATGAGTCTAGACTAAAACAATGCGTTGAAGCCAGAAATAAATGAGAAAAGGATATTAAACATCTTCCTCTCTTGGCCCTTGATTTCATCTGACAGCGTTTTTTATACGCTTTTTCGTCCCCTGTCTGAATACATGTGAGCTCTTGCGAACAGCTGGTAAACAGCTAATACCCTTCCCCAATCGTAGTCGTGGGTGAATTGGAGTTCTTATTTGAAAATTCGATCGTTACTTGAACTTTTTTAAAATTTCGGTGTTATATTTTCAACGCAGTAAGGAGGGGTAAGTAAACGAACAAAGCCTATGTTCATGAAGTAGCTTTCTGAGAGTTACAGTCAGAGGTACTAGCACTAAATAATTTTGCCATTATTTACATTAATTATTTATGCATTAATTATTAATGAAAAACTAGTGTATGAACAAAATGCATTCACACGAAACATGTGTACTGGTAACTAATAATAGGAATATTATTGAAACATTTGAATCACTTAACATAAACAGCTTCCTTGCTCATTTTACTTGTTTTACAGAAATAGGTATGAAAGTTAGTTATAGTTAGGTATAGTTGTAACCATTGTTTTTAACAAATTATGCAATTTAATTGCAGAAGTTTTCACAATTCATAAATAAAGGATATAAAACGAAGTTCATTTGCCAGCTACATATTATTCTGAAGAATTTAATTGATGCAAAGTATTCCTGCAAATAGAGCGTAGAATCACATCTTTATTCACGCAACCCCCAATTACAAATATATGCTCTCTTAAAAATATGAGTCATCTTCTGAACACCCTCGGAATAATACTATATGATCGCGGGCAAATTCACGAATCGGAGGCCTTGTTGCTAAAAAATCCGCCATTTTCGTGCTCAATCCGGGAATCTTGTAAAAATATCTGTGAAATACAAGGGAATTCCACTACACACTAATACAAAGAATCCTAGGACAAGTGTAAGAAGCGCAACTTATTGTTTTAAACGACTTTAGTTTTTGTTCTTTTTTCCCTGACGCGCCGCATATATGTATATTAGAAAATTAATCCACTGTTAGCGTTATATATCTGCACATAAAAATGGAATTGACATCTCAAAAACATTAACCTTTAAGTTTAGATGAAAATTTTGGTACGGGCCCCTCTGAGAATGATCTTATCATTTGCTACCTCCATGCATCTCTGCGTCAACAATTCGATTTTAAACATTCAACATCAACACCTCCATGCATTTATTAAACACACACTTTATTAAGCTTACAGTAAGCGCGTAAAATTAAAAATTATATAAATTATAATTTAATAAATAAGTTTATGCATGAAATTACGAATATATGTATACCAGAAGAAATCGGCAGTTAACTTTATCAAACAATTTCGACCGTATAGATGTTCGAATTAAGTAATGTTAAAAAATGAGATTGATATATCCAATTACATAGATGAAAGATATGCAATGACAATGTTCTTAATAATGCGGAATGTTTCGGAATCTACACGCACCTATAGAAATAACTAACAATGTATATTAGTGAAGATATGTGGGCTCAAAACACCACTATCAAAGTGATGTTTGTTTATTTTGTTTTGTTATCACAAATAACAATACAAATAAATTTGTAGCTCCTGGGATACAGACTCGATGCCGGTGTCCATATGGTTTTTGCTTAATAACAAAATAGAGAAGAGTAATAGGCAGGTATATGACTTCTTTCTGAATGAATGATATGCGAGGGGGAAATACAATGAAGCTTCTTTCGGCCGCTTGGTAGAGTTGTTTTGATGATGGTTATTGGGTGTTACGTAGATGCACAGTGTGTAGTAAATTTAGCATAATATAAGCGCCTTGGCGATGCTGCAAAGACTGCGTGGGCATTCCTTTTTTTTTAAGCTAATCATGGTTTCTCACCATAATTTCTAAGTAGTACTTTTCATGTTATAGTTAGGATAGGATAGGATAGGAATGTGGGTCCGTGTGGACCCATTGTGTTGCCCATAGGTTGTTGCCCATCCTTGTACCCTAATCACACTCAACGAGACGTTGTATTCGCTGTTGACCTCTCGTCGTCTAGCCAGCCCGACAACCTAATGAACCTGAAAAAGTTAGATAGTCTGATGTTATGGATTTCTTGTAGGTCATGGAAGAAGAATTCTCCCATGGTCCTGAATCGCAGTTGGCTGAGGCTTGGGCAGTATCAGAGATAGTGAGGAGTGTCCTCTCTTTCTTCCACATCGCCGCATCCTCTGCATTTGTAGTCATGGGATAGTGCCATTTTAGTTTCATGGTATTTCAGATGGTTATGACCCGTTAGAGCTCCGACTACCATCCTTAGTAGGCTTTTGCCACACTGGAGGAGTTTGTCGGTTTTAGTTCTATTAATATCGGGCCATAGCATCTTGGTAGTCTTACAGGTGGTAAGGTTGAACCACCTATTTCTAGCTATTTCTAGAATTTTATCATCCACCTTCTTCCTGACATCTGCCAGTGGTGGTTGAATCAATTCAATTGCCTGGGATGGGTCTTTTTCGGCCCCTTTTCTGGCAAGTTCATCAGCTGCCTCGTTGCCGGCTATGTCCTTGTGACCTGGGACCCAGCATAGAGTTATCGTGTGTTACACACTTAGAGTTTTGAGCTCCTCGCGACAGCTCGCGACCAGCTTGGACTTGATTTCTTTCGCCGAAATTGCTTTGATGGCCGCTTGACTGTCAATTAGAATGGTAATATGAGCCGGTGGTATTTCCAACATTGTTATCATTCTGGCCGCTTCTTTGACTGCCAGGACCTCCGCTTGAAAGACGCTGCCATAATCAGGGATCCTGATAGAGCAGCGTATGTTTAACAATTCGGAGAAAATGCCCGCACCTGTGCCTGTTTCCATCTTCGATCCATCAGTGTATACTTTGATGCTCGAATTTTTGATGGGTTCTTTTGTGGTCCACTCATCCCTCGTCGGGAAATAGCATTTGAAGGGTATTTCAAAGTCGAGGAAATGGAGTGTGTAGTCACTTCCGGACTGTTCTATTTATAGTCTATTCAGTTTACTAGCATGTCCAATGGGACTTGATAGCCAGCATTTAGATTGAATGCTTCTAATGGTACTTTTAGCAGCGTTAGCTTGCATGTAAAGGTCAAGTGGGAGAAGTCGCAATGTGTCATACGATGACTGAGTCCAATTACCTTCATTGTCCTTGATATAACCCGGAATCGTGGGGCTTTTTGAAAGAAGCTTCCTTAGTCTGGCCGTTTCCGAGGTTTTTACAATATCATTGCAGAAGGATCGCCAGGAGTCTCTTTTGGCTATAGCTACAGCTTTTTTAAAATTCCTGATGCTATCCTTATAGGCCGTCCAATCATTAACTGACCTGGAGGCTTTAGCTGCATTGAATAGGGTTCTTGATTTTTTCCTTAGAACTAGGAGGTCTTTACACCACCATGAGGGGGATTTCTTATTTGTTGATGTTCTTAGAGGTCAGGCTTTCTCGTTGGATACTCGAAATGATGAGGAGAGATCGTTTGCCATGAGCTCTAGGTTATCAACGCTCCTGATTGATCTCTGTGATAGGTGTTTAGTGAGTTTCCTGACTTCACACCTAAATCTACCCCAGTCAGTGTTCTTGGGGTTTCTGAATTTACTGGGCTTTGGTCCTACAGTGTTAACCGTGAAGGTTATGATTCTGTGATCCGAGAACGAGGGGGCACCTGACACTTTCCAGTGGCTAACTGAGAGAGTGTTGGATTTGATACTCAGAGTCAGGTCGATAACCTCTTGCCTATTGCTGGTCACGAAGGTAGGTTCGTCACCAATGTTCTCGATACTAAGGTTAATTGAAAGGATGAAATCAAAAAGATCGTTACCTCTGTCATTGGAGTCCGAGCTACCCCATACCGTGTGATGTGCGTTTGCATCACAGCCTAGGATAAGGTCCCACCTTTCTTTCCTGGCTTTTTTGACAAGTCTCCTTGTTGTCTCGCATGGGGAATTATTCGCTGCGTCGTATAGCATAGTAGTTTGGTCTTCGTCACTGAAAGTGGGTAGGAGTAATAGGTTAATTTCTTTCCTAGCTACAATACAGGTTCTTATCCTACTTACGTTACCGTTTGGGTTTGAGAAGTAGGTGGTCACTCCTTTATTGTTCAGCCCTTGTACTCGACCCCGGCAAAGCCATGGCTCTTGTACAAGGGCGATGTCCATCTTCCTCGTTGAGAGGAGGAAGATTAGATTGGCGCTGGCCGCCTTACTGTGGTGTAGGTTTATTTGTACCACTTTCATGGCGGCCAGGAGGTTCTTTACCATTCTTGCTGCATGTTGCCAGGATTCGCAGTTTACAGCGGGTAATACCCACTCTGACTTTGAAGTCCTGTAAACGCAACAGTTGCAGCGATTTATGGTTTAGCAGTATGTAAACGTCCATACCGTTCTCGGTGTGTTCACCCATCTCTATAATTTCCCAGTCCTGACTGTGCAGGTCTGGGTTGAGATTCTGTAGGCTGCGCTCTATCCAGTCCTTCGGGACGTATGGTCCCTGGTAGTGGATGCGGCCTTTGGGTCTGGTCATATTAAGGATTGCCCCTTTATCTACGACGCGTAGGTCGGCATTTGGCCATGGGGCAACCGTCTTGGCAATGAGTTGTTCAAGCCATTCAAGGGTTTCCTTATTGTCGCATTAAAGATGCTTGTAACCCTTGAGTGTGGTCAGCTGTCCGAAGAGGGGGATGATTTTCTCCTTCTTCAGGATGGCGTCATTCACACCACTAACGATTCTCAGCTCCGTATGTTTCCATTGGTCGTCCGAGAGCTTACGCTCTGGATTGCCAAAGTCAACCACTGCGACTCTTTCTCTGTATTTTGCAACTTCAGCGTATTTTGGTCTTTTTAACCTTTTTGAGGAGTCTGGGTCTGAAGCTAGCGACTCGTCATGGCGTCCCCGTTTTGAGGATTGTTGACTTGCTGCAGAGGCCTGGACCTTTTCTGCGCCAGTCGCTGGTTTACCGGCTACAACCTTGGTTGAGGTAGGACGGAGGTGTCCGATCTTCCTTTCCAGGGAGTTAGCCATTCCTCTTTTTGGGGATGCCACGCCTACTGGGCCATTTTTTATATTAGCTTTAGCTTGCCCGGAGCAGCCCGGGGTTGGTTCAGGGTCGGCGTTGGCCTGGCCCGTCGCAACCTTCGGTCCTACTTCCTTCTTTGTTTGATGTTTGATGTTTTCCTCCTCTTCCGTTAAGGGCTGTTCATTGTTTTTAGACTCGGTTTTTTGGAGGCCGTTTGTGCCCGACTCGATTGCATCAGCGTTCCTTGAGGTTTTTTTGTTATTCAGATCAATTTTGGTCCCACGAGTATGGGGGAAGGAGATGTCACACTGTACCCACCCCCTGTATACAGTGAAGAGGGCTTATATTAAAACCAGATTGCCTCAGGTATCCGGAGTTCACCGTTCGAAGACATACTAACGCAATGCCATTCATTCCTAGGCACGGTTGTTAACACCTGGAATTGCGGGTTTTATTGAGTTGTTCCCCTCTAGATCCGCTATATTCAGTTGACAGCAGGGGCACCTCGTGCAGGGTGTGACGGAGTCACGTATAGCGGTCTTGGAGGTTGCCCTCCCTGATTCACACAGAATCTCGCCCCCGTACTTAGAATTAACTAACTACCCAAATTTAGGAGCTTACATTCAAATAAAGCAACATTTCATAATATTTTAATTGTTTTAAAAGTAATAACAAGAATACCCACCTGTAGTTGTAAACTTAAAGTCCGCTTTACTGCAGCCCCCTTTTCTCCTGCAATTTTTTTCCGACACCTACTGATTCCTTCTGCTGGTGCTACAGTCCGGGGTAGACCTGGGCCTCAATCAACAAGCCTCTCCAGCTGGCACGATATTTACCCAGGTACCTCCTATTACGCACGCCAAATTGGCTGAGATCCTTCTCCACTAGTTTTCGCTAACGATTTTGTGAACATCCTCTATTGTGGACAACACTAGTTCGGAGAAGGAGACTTTTTGGGCTGAAACAAGTGCTCTACATGGCCTAGCCATCTTAAGCGTAAAATCCGTATACGCCACGCTAGTCACGTGTCGCTGTACAGTCCATACAGTTCGTAGTTGAATATTCCAAATGCTATCACCGCAAAAAGGACTAAAGAATGAGCTCATACATTTTCTCTCGCAAAGACCAAAGGCTCTTAAGATTTTCCAAGTATGTACAGGGGTGATCAAGGTGTTACATAACGTCACCTTGATCCTTCGAGAAAGGGACAGGACTGTTTAGTTGGGAGCCGAGGTAGACGAAGTTTGACTACTACGAACTTCTGAGAATAATTTCGAGAATGGCAACTATTTGTCTTTCTGCGCTTAGAGTGAGTAGACAGTATGGGTATATTACCAATAATTTTTACTTTGTCCTGCGTGTAAATACATATACACCACTGTCAGTAATTAATTTTAGGCCTGGTTTCCACAACAACCACTCGTAGTGTGCGTGTTATTGTTCTATCGCGAGTGGATGGGACATACATTTCCATGCCGACCCCGAACGGCCGAGCTTGATAATCTTTTTCTTTGAGTAAGCTGAATTTGATCTAATCAATCAGTCAGTTAATCGAACTTATTTATTTTGCTTGATGTAATAGTACAGGAAGGTGGCCCGTGGCGCTGTGGGTATGTGCGTCGACTTCTACGCTCATGGACCAATCTGTCTAGGTTCGATTCCTGGTACGACAAGAAATACTTTTCACGGCCCCACCTCTTTCGAGTCACTGATAATGCTCAAAGAGTATAAACTGTCTAGAAAAAGCTTCTCAAACTTGGCCGTTCCGAGTCGGCATAAAACTGCAGGTCGTAATAGAACAATAGCACGCACAACACGAGTGGTTGCTAAGAAGCTAGGTCTGGCCCTCTACCCATATTATTATATTAATGGTACAGTAAATCACTCCAAGTTTTCTGGTGAGTTTGGATCTATCTTCTGCAGCATAACCCCAAGTGTTAGGGTGCCATTGTATTTTTATGAGCGGGGGACCATGAATCCGAAGAAGTTCAAATACCATATTGTTTTCTTAAGACACTTAATGGAGGTTACATTGAGCTCCTCGCTTACAGGCGAGTTTCTCACCCTATCCCGCCGATTAACTCACACAGCACGAAGAATGTTATGCAGTAAATCAGACACATTCGCTTGAACGATTGTCAGTTTTTCAGTATGTATTCGCCAAATTAAATTGATAACAAATGTCATATACGTTTGTACTCGAAAATGTTTTTTGACTAATGGTGTGGAACAATAGTTGTCTTATCTTTTCCTCCTTTCATTCTGGCTTATCTAAAAACTCACCTTACAGTGTTGTGTTCGCCAAGGAATTATCTTTCGCCTTATTAATGACCTTCGAAAATTTGGTTTCCACAAGCATATTTTCACCGTGTGGTCGAAATTTGAGATTCGGTTGCGATCAAATACTTCCAAGTGATAAGTAAACAACTGTCGTATATTTCCTTACATACGTGCTAACAAAACATAGTGTCTTCTATTTTGCCGATTTTGCTGCCTAAATTTGACTCGGTCTCGAATACAGACGAAATTATGTTTGCTTATATTAAACACCAGCGTTTCGCAAAGCTCTGCATTGCTTCTTGCAGAAAGCTTAATCTGAAGTAGATTAAGGCTGTCATCTTCTTTGTTTTCGTTTTTTACCGTACGAAAGTATACGTAAGTCTTCATAGCAATTGTTAGGATTGTATTTCTAACACTAAGCCTATCACATTTTTGTTAATTTATTATGACGCAATTTGTCTGAAATCGTTTAATCGTACTTTATTTAAGTATACTCGTAATAGCTTAGTTAGAAATCTTAATTCTTGTTAAATTAAATTTGAAACCACAGAATGAAACAAATATATAAACTACATTTGTAGAGGTTCATTCGATATAATCGAAATATGTACATGCATATATACACATTTACATACAAAAAAGCATGACTTTCTGTTAATATTTACTGAAGGGAGGTAATTATACAAATACCACAGTCGCAGTTCGCTTAAGTGAACCGCTTTTTATATCTGTGCTAAGGTTTCCATTATGCGCACTAAGCAAATTTATTTTTTTTGTAACAATTGATGTTTTTACTAAGATGTACTGTAAAAGAATTTTTCTGCGGAAACAATTTTTTTTTTTTTTTTTCACTTTTAAAGTTTTCGATTTTTACAGAAAAGTGCATTTATTCTATCTACAAACTGCATATATGGACGTGATCACACTTGTGCGAAGTAATTTCTGTTGGTGAAGAGGATGATGTGAGTTCTCCCATATATTTTTTTCCTGAAATTATATTACTACCCCTGAGTAAATATTATTTAATCTTGAGCTCCAGGCGCCCGCCTGACAGTGTTGACATACCCTTAGCGGAGCGACGAAGTCGCGTGAGCGCCTAAACCCTGCGGAAAAAAGGGATAAAATCCTGTCAGCGAGCGAATCGACCAACCCACCCCATACTCAAATACAGCTTACAAGCCATTTTAAGTCAGAAAAAAATAAAATAAAATTGATTGCTCAGTGCGCGTAATGGAAACCCGACCAGAATGTTGTTAACAAATAATAAAGTACAACGGTCATATTATTTTTTTTTCATTAAAGAATTATACAACGATTTTATTACATTCTTCACGAAAAAAAAACTATTATCTTTGGTTATTGGCTTGAGATACGATACTCTTGCAAACGCTCATATTTAATAACGTATAATTTATGGTCGTAGATTTTAAATATTTTGTATGAATGTGTTCAAACTGATTTTGTCAATTAGTTTTAATAGATGTAATTTTCTTTCATCTTCAAATGTTTATCATGTTTATCACATTTGTCATATATCAAACTTATTAATCATAATTTATGTTTGATCTTTTGTAGATGGCGATACTTTGATTGAGATGCAATTTCGATGCCGTGTTGCAACGATAATCACCAAATAGTTTTTTAACGTAGATCAAATGTATTTTTAAATAAAAAAATACAAAATTGATTGGAAAAGCCAAAAAAGATCGAATTAAAAAGCGGGGATCGAAAACCGAACTAAGTAAACGGTTGAATCGAAAGAACAGTAATTGTTTTTAATACTAAACACAATGTCTGTTGCTGATATGGAGCCAATGGCTACAAGTGGTGGAGTTGCGGGTGGTCGTATGACGCACTCGTTGAGTACACCATCTGGCGTTGACGGTACAACTTCTACTCCTAGACACCGGGGAGGGAAAAAATTAGCTGTGAGAATACAAATGCTTGATGATTCTGTCACCATGTTTCAAGTGCAGGTAAATAATTTTGAATAATTTGAAATATTTGTAAAATTATTGTAAAATGTATGTATATAATCTCCATATTTTGTTTTATTCATTCATTGTATTTATATTCATTAAAAATAAAACGGAATGCATAAAAGTCGATATACTAAATAATGTGATATTGTACTAATTGCACGGCGAATCGCTCATGTTGATACCGTATTCAAGTTCTGGTTAATTTGTTTCTGACCACACAATAAATGAAAAAAATGTTTGTTTTCACATTTAATGATATAATTTTACAGAATTGCAGCTATTTTTATTCGGAGTAATAGTGTCTCAGTATTTGGGATTTTGTTGTTTTCTGAGTAGAACACTAAAGTATTTTCTACACACAGGTAGAATTCAAACTTCTGCAACCAATGGAATAAACACTTCACCCAAACCAATACGTAACCTCAAATTGACAGAATACTACCCAGTGCAACATAATTGATACTTGTATCTGATATGGGGAATCTAGTCCAAAAAATCACACTGTATACATCTATTTGTAATAATTACATATGTAGATGCCTTATATGAAAAGTTGCCAATTTGTGTGTGCTTTTTTCCATTGGGCTCTTCTATGAAGGGTAGATACCCTTTCATTCTTCCAATACATATGATTATTTGAATGTTACATTTTATGAGGATGTGGGTAATTGGCACATTGGTGTTTCCACGAAAGCTATATTAGTTATAGCTCAATTATTTACAATCCTTAAATAAGGGCCATTTAACCATTGTCGTAACTACACTAAACTCAACATTTTCAATACATGCCCCGACATATGTACATATATGGATTTCATATGAAATATAGCAACATGCTCTTATGTACAGTATTTGGCACTATGGCTAACTTTTTCTTTCTATGATACACATATGTGTATGGTAACGTATCTACACCTCGGTAATCCATATTGATCAACAATAAATAGCTTCTAAAATGTTACACCTGTTTCAAGATTGAAGACGAGACGTCCCTCTCGGTTGGGGATAATATTAAATTACTACTAAAACGTGACAACGATAAACTTGTTATTAGAAGACAATAGTAAAACTTTAGTTTTGAAATACGTATAGGTATCAAAGTGTGTGAGTATATTTACATGTGTTTACCTCCCTCACCAATTGTATGAGTTCTGTTTGGTGGGTGTGTAAATCTTGTTTGAAAGTTTGGTATTCCTTTAAGCTAGCATTAATTTAATTACTCTTTGTCTTGGAAATAATTGTGTGTCTTGGAAATAAATGTGTGGGGTGAATTGATATAAACATATATATACACAACAAGTTAGCGATGATGTTTAGTTTCTTAGTGTTCGATTTATAAGAGAGTGTATTATATAATCCCCTATAACTAAAAAGTATGAACATGAATTTGACTTTTTAAAATGTATAATAATTCAAATCTGGGGTTACTTACCCACACATTTTTCTAAATCTATTTTATCGCCTTCAATCCTCAAAATTGGATTTCTGGAATGGCTTTTTTGGTTTTTGCCTCAATAGTGTTAAATGCTGTCGGGGTGTCTTTGAGCTTAGGCAATAACCCCAAGTCACACGGTTTTTCACCAAAGAAGATTGTACCCTTTTTAGGCATAAACTCTCTTTCAAAATGATCCAAATGACAACTTACTGGTGACGAAGTTAACATTGTTCATTGACGATATTTGACCACTAAATCTTTAATTGCAATGCTTTATCAGCCTTCTTTTAATTGTTTATACCAATTGAACATTTTTGTATGGCATTCCAGTCACCGAACGTTTTCTGTAACATTTTCGACAGAAGCAGGAAGTGCAACTTCTTTGCTCAACAAAATCAATGCATTTGAAATTCAGAGCGATTCGTTTTATGAAATTAATAGTCTCAAAACAAAGTAGATAGCAAATATTTCCGTAATTCGAATAGAATTAGAATTAAATAGAAAATAAATTAGTGCAGTGTGTTCTGGAACAGAACAGAACACAGCACACTTGTGTCGGGTTGCTGAAATGTGTTCTGTGTGTAGGCTAGTCCGCTCACGGTGTGTTGCGTTTCTTTCCGATCCTCATAGAGTGACGAACACTCGTAGCGAGGAATGGCAGTATGGAATTTTATTTCTGAGGAGCTTACATAGCATTGAATTTGTATTAGATTGAAACATGCAGACATAAACAGATCAAAATTGATGTAGATAAATCAGCTGAATCAGAATTAATCTGATTACACACTGCGCTGTTCCTCCACCTCGAAGTCTAGTTTGCTGTGTATTGGCCGCTTTATAGGCAAAAGAGTTTTACAGGTAGGCTTTGTTGTCATCTTCGGAGTTCCGCCCAAATTCTTTTGGAGAGTGCGGAACTGGTGGTAATCAGAAGGCTAAAGCGGGGGGCTGCATAACTTCCCAGCCGAATGAATTCATGTTTGTTTTTATCATTAAAAATGTGTATCATGATGCAAATCTACACCCTTCCTTTCTTTTCATTCCCTGCCTCTGCGAAACAGTTGTAAGCGATATTAAATCGCTGAGCGAGCACTCGTCTGTAGGTCAGCAATGTCTGTATTTCCTGAACTAAAGCGTCCAGCCAACGCTGATAAGTGTCAGCGCTGTCCCCAAATCTCCATATACTCTGTAAATCTCCCGTTTCTCTTCAGTAGCTTTGAAAGCTTTTTAAGGAAAAACAAGCAACTATGGCGAACAAGAATTTTCTTATCCTCCATTTAAAAAAAAATATTTAGCACTTAAAACAAGTCTTATCACACCAAATTTTCGTAATAATGTTAAGAATAACGGTATACACGGAGATTTGCCAGATTTTCTGATAACTTGAGAATCGCCAGTACAGAGTTCGTCATAGAACATATTTTCTTCATGAGTCTATTCCGTCAGTCTATGTATATACGCGATAAGGGTATAATTTGTGACAGGGAACTTAACATTGACGATGTTTCAATCTAATCGTAATTCCCAGAGCCATGTAAAAACCTCAGAAGAAAATTCCTTACTGACATTCCTCACTACAAGTGTTCGTCACTATAGGCATCGGTAGATCAGCGACTGCATTTTAAAAGAAAAATGGAAGTACCACAATGTTGGAACGTAAATTGAACCCGCTCCTGAATGATCATAGATCTTTTTCGAATTTTCCCGCGGATAAGATTAACACATAGACATTATTTTTTTTGTATGTCACCTTTTCCCTTAATCCACTCCCTTATAATTGAAGCTGTGCAGAGCAAGTTCATCCGTTTTGCTTTACGCGGTCTCCCATCGGCCGACAGCTTTGAAGATCCTACGAAAACCGGTTAAAATTGATTAACCTGCACACCCTTGTAAAACATCATGAAGTCGCTGACATTAAATCGCGTATTTCGTTAAACAATATAAAGTATAATGACGATTGCCATTTGTTAAATCCCTGAAAAAAATTGGAGGTAGTGATTTTTTGCCCAATTATCGATTTAACCTCAGTCAATCAGTTTTTTCAAGTTTTTATAAGGAAGGAGGATGGACTAATGGATCTTAGATCCCTTGTTTTTATATGCCAATAATGGCACGATACCATCTTTTCTGTTGAGTTTAAATGTATTTATGGTTCACATGACTGCGTCACGCTGAGTGAGCTGCTAATGGAATAAAGCCCATACCCATACTTTTCGCACTGGAGGTTGGCCATGTTGAATTAGGCAGGGTATTTTATAATACAACACCTTTCTAGTTCTATAGAATAGACTTTCTTTATTTTCCCCACAAAAATGTCGCCGGAAGTACTCAGATATTTTGAAATTAATTGTAAATAAATAAAAAAATCAAAAGATATACATACATATTTAAAATTATAAAAAATTATTGCTGTTTTGATTTTACAGGCGAAAGCTGTAGGAAAGGTGCTTTTTGAACAAGTCTGTCGCCAATTAAATTTGCTCGAAGCTGATTATTTTGGCTTAGAATATCAAGAACAATCAACACACACCAAATATTGGTTGGATCTCGAAAAACCACTTAATCGTCAGGTTGGGTTGACACTGGTTGATCCGATACTCAGATTTTGTATTAAATTTTACACACCTGATCCAGCTCAACTTGAGGAAGAATACACCCGGTAAGTCGGCATAAAAACTGTGAAAATAATACTTCATGTCCAAATTTGTTAGGTATCTCTTTTGCCTACAAATCAAAAGGGATTTGGCTACAGGCAGCTTACAATGTAACGACAATACTGCAGCTATGATGGCAAGCTATATAGTTCAAGCATCCTGCGGAGATTTTGTTCCCGAAGACTACCCCGATCACACGTATTTATCGTCTCATCGTTTTGTGCCTCATCAAGATGCTTTAATGCAGAGGAAAATAATGGAAAATCATAAAAAGCATGTGTAAGAAGAAATAGTAACATTAATACACATGATTCATTCGTTTATATATCATTATATTATTTAGTGGGCAGTCGCCAGCAGAAGCAGATTTGAATTTATTAGAAACTGCCAGACGCTGTGAACTGTACGGTATGAAAATGCATCCAGCAAAGGATGTTGAAGGCGTTCCATTAAATTTGTCGGTGGCGCATATGGGTATTGCAGTTTTTCAGGGTATAACGCGCATAAATACGTTTTCTTGGGCGAAAATACGAAAAATTTCATTCAAGCGAAAACGTTTTCTTGTTAAACTACACCCTGAAGGCTATGTAAGAACTTGTTTCTAATGCTAATTCGCAATTTTATATCTTTATCGAATTTCTGTATCTTCTTTTAATAGGGGTATTACAAAGACACCGTGGAATTCTTCTTTGATGGACGAAACGAATGTAAGAACTTTTGGAAAAAATGTGTGGAAAATCATGGTTTCTTTCGGTGTGCTACTGTTCATAATCCCCCTAGACGAAAGGCTAGAGTATTATCGCGGGGCAGCTCTTTTCGGTGTGCATTCTAATAATTTAATTTAATCTTTTTAATGAATTTAAATTTTTTAGATATAGTGGAAAAACTCAAAAACAGATCATTGAATTTGTTAGAGAAAATTATGTAAAGCGACAGAATTTCCAAAGGTATGTATGAAATTAAAATAATGCATTTTTATGCCTTGTGCAGCGAAAAATTTACATAAGCCAATTATTGAATTACATTTTTATGCTCAGTAAGAGATCAATGCGCACGAGGCTTATGTGATTTGGCAAGCTGTATATCTAATAAACACATATTCGAAATGTGACTGAAAACAATCGAATGTGTGCAATTTAGAGTATAATTTTGTATCATACATTTATGTACATTACTTTTAATTGCTATAAGTTTGTAACATGTTTATTTTATTTATTGTTTCTTTAACTGAACCATTCGAAACTGATTAACAAAAATCATTAAACTAGTTAAGTTAATTTACCAAATTTGTTTGTAGGTTAGGATGTTGTAAGTTATTGACCACGCATTTCAATTTTGAAAATTCTCAAGCGCAGTTTTTCTCAATGTAAACCAACTTCTACTAGAGGAATATTTTTCGTATAGGCAACACAACACCCACTTTTTTCACCTGCAATCTATTGAACATTTGACAACTCATGTGTGCTTGTGTAGTGCGTGTAGTGTAGGTAGCTAAAAACGGGATGCATTCTTATTTCCGTCATATTACTCAAGTATTGATTTTTTTTTCTTTGCTAAATATTTTTCACTGATTCTTTCAAAACTTGTGATTTAAAAAGTTTGACATATTTTCTCTAGTTAATATCGCGGTGTTACCGATTAAAGTCCTTAACTGGGCCTTCTTTATGTGCCCAAAAATTGTCATAATTAAATTAATAAGACAATTTTTTACTTAGCTTCCAATTCATAGGATTCAGTTAGCTTATCCCAAAAAATGTATATGTTCTACTTACAATTTATTTTTGAGGTTTTTTCAATTTCAATAATATATTATAAAGGGTGGTTAAATTTTAAGGGCCGATGTTGATTTTGAATAAAACACAAATTATTTAGGAAATTATTGTCATTTATTTTGTCATTTATTATGATAATATTGGTAGGGTTCAATTATGTATGGAACAAAATATCGGCCAAATGGCGACCCCAGCGGCACACCTCCATCCGATGGTCCAAATTTTCGATGAATTATCTCATCCTTTAGCTCTTGAATTGCTGCTGGCTTATCGACGTACAGCTTTTCTTTCAAATAACCCCAAAGAAAAAAATCCAACGGTGTCAAATCACATGATCTTGGCGGCCAATTGACATTGCCACCACGTGAGATAACACGGCCATTGAATTTGTCGCGCAAAAGAGCCATTGTTTCGTTACCTGTGTGGCAAGTGGCACCGTCCTGTTCAAACCACATATCGTCCACATTCATATCTTCCAATTCGGGCCATAAAAAGTAATTTCACGAAAGCGAACACCATTCACAGTAACTGACTGACCGGCCTCATTTTGGAAAAAATACAGCCCGATGATGCCGCCAGAACATAAACCGCACTAAACAGTCACTCTTTGTGGGTGCATTGGTTTTTCGACAATCACTCTTGTATTATCATTCGCCCAAATGCGGCAATTCTGCTTATTGACGAATCCACTGAGGTGAAAATATGCCTCATCACTGAAGATGATTTTCTTCGAAAATTGATCGCCCATTTTCATAATAAGCCTGAATAACTTTAACGCGTTGCTCGATTGTGTATCTTTCCATGGTTCAAATTGAGTTAGTCTGAAATTGAGAAATGTCAAATGAAATGCAGAAAAAAACTTGACGTTTAGGTATGGGTCACATTCAACATCGGTCCATACAATTTAACCACACTTTATATGAAAAAAAAATGTTTGTACTACTGCTCTATCCACATTTTCTAATTTTTCAAATGGAATATGAATTGTAAACCCATGAAATGGTTTATTTTGCTTACTTTTAGCTGGATTCTTGATAGTTTTATTTGAAGAATATTATAATTGAATAAATATCTTTTCCAGTTATATTTTGTCAACAACGTTGTCAGTTCGAATGACTTCAGTACATTTTTATTTCAGTATATAACTGTTATTTTTCTTTCATAATTTCATTCAACCCAAATATTTTTCATTGAATCATTGTAAGCCCTACCCTTCCACTATATTTCTTCCTATTTATTTGCATATAAATTTAAATATTTACCGATTTAATTGACGTGAATTTATAGAAAAGAAAAGAGGATATATCACTACAATCTTAGTTCTGTAAAATTAACTGCGCGAATACTGTTTTTGTGAACATTTTGCTTGGTTAGTTTGCAAGGAGTTTCATATTTGGCTTGATAGTAGGTTTTATTTAGAATTCATTTATACATATTATATTTATATTATATTTATTAAATTATGTTATATATATATATATACGTATATATAATATATGAATATCATAAAATTACTTTTACATAATAAGTAAATTCTTTGTAAATGTTTCTTTAAAATCCATCTTCTTTTTAAAGTATTTATTCTAGGCAAATAACGTAATAAAGTCAATAAGTAAATTAAGACATTTTTACCATTATATCACGATTAAAGCGATAGAAAGTGTTGCTAAGTATTTTCATCTTTCAAATTATGAATTATATGGATTTAGTTTGTTACTTAATTAAATACCAGATAAATTTCAAATACTTAATTTTTTCAAAATATACAAGGAATCGATAACTCAGCTAAACGAAATTTTAAGCCATTTTTTAATGTCTTTTTACGCCATTGGTGCTTTCCGAATGCAGAAATAAAGGAATGCGGACAGTAAATGTATGCTCACCATTTAATTTGTATTGACTTAGTAAAAAGTTTAGGATTTAGTGTAATCATTCCAGAATTCTAAATTATCATTTCGGTACAAAGTGCAATATTAACCTCAAATAAAGAAAAAGAAACATTTTGTTTGGTTATATATTGTTTAGAAATATTTATTGAAATCAACTTCTGTTGATCTGTATTTAAAATAACTTTGTATTACAACTTCCATCAGTATTACAAGGGTCAATCCCTTCTCAAAATGAATCATTATCTTAATACAGTAAAAGCTCGGGGGGAAGGTCATTCGGAATTAACGAATTTTTCGAAAAGATTCTTTTATGCACTGACTCGTTCCTACTGATGAAAAAATGTATAAACGTAAAACGAAAAATTATTTTATTAACCCAAACAACATCTAAATGTGGATTACTGGGATTGCTCCAAAACAATTGCTTTGTATGGTTTTTTCCGACTTCCCCATTTCGATGATTTGTTCTCACTTCTAGGGCTTTTACTGTATTATAAATATAATGTATGTTTTTTGTAATTCCACACAAAATATATCATTTGTTCTCTAATATTGTATGTAGGGGATATATAGAAGATGCAAATATGAATAAAAATAACCAAACCTGAAAGCTACATATGACACCTGTTAAAATTTTAGAAAAAAATGTATTCTAACACTTATCAGGTAGATTGATTTTCCAAATCCAAGCTATACTTCTCTTCCATTCTTGTTGATCACCAAACTCCTGTATCTTATAGAGAAGTCATATTCTCAATAGTTGATATTTTTAATTGCTAGACAAAGTACCCATTCCTATTCGTTCGATGAGGCCGAGCACTGTTTAGTCGGCAGATTTGTTGTTTCGGCTTATGTCCATGTTATTATACAGCTCCTTCGCCTTACTATGAGTTTGTGAAGATTGACTGAAGATTTTTTGGATTACAATACAGAAGATGTATTTTTTTTATTGAAAATACTGATTAACATTTAATAGTTCATGAACAATGTGATGTATTTGTTAATTTTACATATTTACGAAAATTTGATTTTGTCGTACGTATAAACAGTTAGAAGATGTAATTTTTAGTTAACATTTTTTCAAAGTAGTAGCACAAAACCTTATTTGAAATAATAAAACGAGATATCCTCTTGTCTTTTCTTTTGGTGCAGGTCTCAGTCATTCCGTCAAGGACCACTGAATGCTAGTAGTCGAAGTCAATCGCATTCGTATGTGAATTCCAGCATTTCAGCTAATCCCCTCCTCCCAATTGACACTGGTTTGTATTTATTTTGATTTCGTAGAAGTTATTTTTATATTTTTTTGTCTTATATGCGTGTGTTAGTATGTTTTTAGATTGAATTGTTTTGTTTTTTGGTTGATAATTACATGATGGAACAATTTAATTTTATTTATTGTTTAGCGGATTGGGACTGTCGCAATCAATGCACCGCCTCGATGACGCCTTCTCTGACGAAGAAGGGAGCGGATACCTTGGATCGCCGACAAGACAATCCTACAGACCTCACGCATTCTCAAGTAATTATTTTATTAAGTCACTACAAACAAAATTCAATATTTTATTCCCAAAAAGATCACAGCAGCCCAGGTGGAGATTTATCAGACGAAGAGTTATGCGCCGGAATCGCCAATCTCAGAGGGGGATCAGCGACACCAATTAGCAGCGGGTATGGACCAACTGAATTCGAACCGATCTGTGTCTCCTCAGGGTCAACAATCATGGAATTCTCCCATCCTCAGCAGCACCAATACTCGCGGCCCAGATCGGGCTCATGCGCATCTAGGAGATCACAATTTAGGTAAGTGTTTTGTTACGTTTTATGCGACCGCATTAATGCACACATCCTATGTGTTTATGCAAAGGATTTTACCAGTATTTTTATTTTTATTTCCAAAGTTAGCGTATGTTTTAGTTATTTATTTTTCAGTTTTGAATGACAACAATAAATAATTTAAATCGACATTTCGGTTTTTTTTTTTTTATTATTTCTCATGAAAATAATTTTTTAATGTATCAATGTTTCTATGATTTGAATTTATTATTGTATTATTTAATATTGCATATCCCATTTATTGTCTAATATTGTAATTCTTTAATTGGGATAAGCATGTTTAATTGCGTATTGTACCGGAATACATACTGACACGTGTGCCTGTATATTCAGTCTGGACATACATTTGTCATATTTTTCATGTCGGAGACATCTGCTTGCTCAAAAACGCCTTCTCTACAATCACATAAGACATCTCACGAGTCTACGAGCATGATGACAATGTCTTGCGGCTATGTGCTTATTTGCGAGGTTGGGTTGTTCGCAACCACTGCAGGAATAATATGTATATTATTTCAAAAAAAAATATGAAATTATGTTGCAGTGTTCCCGTTTCAATATTTTCATTTTGTATAATCAGTGTGCATTTTTATGCTGTGAATCATTTATCATCATTTATCATTATATTTTTTTTTAAAGTTTTTGTTACATACATACATATATCTTTGATTAACGTTTCAGTTATTATTGTGCTCTCTTTATTTTACTTTAACGTGATATCTGTGTTCTTAAGTGGTGAATATTATTTGCAGTTGTGCATGAATTGTTACAATCATGATTTATATTAGATGATTTGGTTTGTAGAAACACTTTAAGTTTTCATAAAGATATAAGTCAAAGTATATCATTAATGGTGTCATCATACAGGTCAGAGCCACTTGTTCCTCTTATACAGCAGCAGCAGCCCTCGTCGAGTGTCAGTGGGATCCCAAGCTTGTGTCACTGTGCCAATACTAACCAACAACACCAACAAGTTCAACCAATTGGGAGTTCTTTCGGTGGATCACAACAGCTCCATGGAGTTCGACCTGGAGGAGGAGGAGGCACCCTTAGTCGAGGAGGGAGTGGATTCGGACTTGACAACCTCTACCACCAATCGGGAGAATACTGCCCTTCTACTGGAGCAGTCACAACATTCCACACCAGTCCATTATAGCAGTACCAATTATTCGATGTCTAAACAGTGTTTACTTAATAATAATTCAACAGAGACCGAAACCGACAATATAATCTACACTGACATAAATGACATATGTCATTACAAATATCCCAATGAATATGCAAACAAAGTAGAGCACAAAATTTCTAATGAAAACAATTTAAACCTAGTGAATGACCGTGATATATATGCGACTGTAAATCGAAAAACAAAGTCAAAATCCAGAGAAAAACACCTCAGCGATGAATTTATTGACGAAAGTATTATTCAATATACTTTATCAAAACGAAATCAGTTTAAATCTCTTGAGACCAGTGCTCAGGAAAATAATTTGGCTAATGAACGGAATAGTGAAAGTAATTATAATAATCCTTACCACAATGATTTAAATCACCCTAGTGATTCTTCTTCATCTTATTTTGGAATGAAATTAAATCGTAGATTTGCTGATGATATGAAACTTACACAATCCCATCGTTATTTAGGCTCTGTAGAGTCTCAAAGTTCTCAATCTCAAGCAGCTCGTAATACTCTCTCATTACCCAGGAACTCTGAACTCTCTGGTGTGGATTCTATCGACTCATACGACAGTCACATTACTCATCATTCCTTGGCAAATCTCCGAGTTGTTACCAACCCAAATTATTTGATGTATCGCGATGATAGTAAATTAGGACAATCTACTGATGAAAGACGTTCTACTGTTTCGCCATTAGAAAGATTTAAAAATTCTTCAGAAAAGTTAGAGTACGAATTGTCAAGTATTAATTTGTATTCTGCTGCCCAATATAAACCACCTTACGAAGAAGAAAACATTTACGATCAAGTTGCGAAAGAGTCATGGTTAAGGAGTAGCTCTTGTAAAGATATTTATGGCGGAATTTCATATTTCGAAAGTGAAAAAAGTAAGCCCATGACAGCATTTGAGAAAGACTTTCTTAGTTTTAACCGTATAGACTCCCCAGTTACACGCTACGACGACTCCCGTCATTCTATGTACATAACAAAAAACCATTCAATAGATGCTTGTCAAGATTTTACTACCATACCAGATACTAAAGTGTATTCTTCCAGTTATCCTGGCAGTACATACCATACATTTGAACACCACAGGCGTGGTTATGGACAGCATTTAGACTTCACTGGATCGCAAGACGACATCTCTCATGACAGCTACGAGCTTTTAGAAAAATATGACAATGATTTTTTTGATAAGCATATAGTTCGATCCGATGATAACATTCGATCTTGTTCCATGGATTCTGGAAATTATATACCTAGTGATGATGAAAGTGTTTCTGAAATTCAAAAATATCGGTCAGCTATGGATGTAAAGTGTAAATCAGCTGCAGACATCATGAATGAGATTTGGGATTTGGAAGATCCAAGATATTTACCACGTGAAAAGCTCTGTGTTAAGTCTGACGGGAGTTTTTACAAAAAAGTAAAGGATGCATTTGGGTCAAGGACTTCGAGTCAAGAAAGTCGCAGTGATATTTATGAAACCAAAGCATCTCGCAGCTCAGACTCTAGCAAAAAGTCTCGCGATAGTCTATATCACACCGATAGTAAAAAATCCCGAGAAACTACAAAAAGCAAAACTTCAGTTGCATCAAGTCAAGATTCAAAGGAATCCCTTCTTGGAGAATGTTTGCCACGGAATTATGAAATGCCAATGACAACTGGTAAAAAGGTGAAAAAGATACCCAAGAAGGATCAATATGAGAAACATTCTAGCGTTGAATCAAAGAGCGATTACTATGATGCGGTTGAGTCTTTAGATAGTGATGGATTTTGCGGTCGTCCAAAAGTAAAAAGCCATGACTGTTTGCTGTCAGATACACAAAGTTCAACTCTTAATAGTTCCTTCTATGATAATCGAGATACATACTCCACGTTTCCAACTAATAAGGGTCATAAAACATCTAAAGTGCATTCGATCAGCCTTCAGAATGTGGAAATCGAAAGAAATGCCAAGTCCTTTGGCAGTAAATCACCCGAAGCAATTACTTCCACTAAGTATCGTGAAGAAAAAGAGATGCAAACGTATGACTCTATTAATAAAACTCGTGCAATGCAGAATAATGATAAGCAATCACATAAAATTGTAGCGTTTCGGCGAAGGTCAGATAGTGAAAATATATTTAGCTTCGATCAGGATAAAATTGAGTCTTTAACAAGCTACAGCAAGCAGTGGGAAAAAACTGAAAAAGAAGGAAAGAGTAAAAACAGTCCTGAGTATCCACTTACACCAGAGTTAATATCCGAATTCGAAAAACAGATACATACACCAACTACAAAGAAGGTAACTAGAAAGGAAGAACTTATAGCCAAAACTCATTTTGAAGAATACAATCCTAAAATGATAGATTCTACAGTTCCATTGCCGAGTGTTTTAGTTCCATTAACTTACAGTCATGCAATTGTTGAGAGAACTAAAAGTGATCCCAATTCACTTGCAAATCGATCACGCTTGGGGAGTAATTCACGACGACATGTTCTTATGCATCAGAAATCAATAGATTTGACACCAGCAGACTCGAGTGATGAAGATTATTTCTATAAGCAAATACCTAGTGCACCTCCGCTCTGCAAGACACATGGTAATTTCGAAATTCCTAAAAGTTACGATATACCTGTAGCTGCCGTTGACATTCCCAAAACAGGATTTGAAATGCCTAAGAGCTTTTTCCGCGAATATGATCGTCGAATTTCGAAAATTCTAAAAGAAGATATACCGTATGTCCTTCATAAGCGTCATGTAATGAACGGAACTGCACCATCTCCAAATGAGAAAAAACATCAAAAACCCAAAAGTCCAAAGTCTCCCAAATCACCAAAATCGCCAAAATCTCCCAAGTCACCGAAATCGGAAAGTAAAATCACAAATTCAGCTGATCTTTTACCAGATATATTGGATAGCCTCATTCCGGAACAAGGAAATGAATTTCTATTTACGCAAAATATCGACCTTTCTAAAGTTGATCCAGTTACATTAGAAGTTGACAAATCAATACCGACCATTGAACTTTCAAGTCCAAAACGTGACATAGCAAAGCAAATGGATACAAAGCTATTAGAAAAACTCAATAAAAAATTGAGTCAAATTGAAAGCGATTCTGCTACTAGCTCTAGAACTGAAAGCATTCAACGTGAACAAAAGCTTATCTTAGAACAAAAGCAAATAGAACTGATCCAAAGTTTGAAAAAAGAACTTACGGCGCCATCAAGAAAATCAACAGTGAAACAAAGAATTATACCTAAGACAAGGCCGGTTAATAAACCAAAGAAAGGAAAGACTCGAATTACTTCATTTTCCTCTGATGATGAGAGTCTGGACTCTGATGATGTTTTTGGTTCTGCGGAAGCTATCCCTTCACGTTTGGAATTTTCGCCACCACAATCGCGCAAAGAAATTGAACCCATCTTGCGAATTGAACAGAGTAAGCTAATATCAGCAGCTTGGGGAAGAGGACAGACAATGAGTTCAACCGAAATTGAAGGGTCTCCTCCACAGTGTCGTCGGTTGGCCGAACTAGAGAGTCGGTACCATTCTCAAAAGCTGGACCCTCCTTACACAAATGCAACTGAACTTCGGCGAATTTCAGAGCGTTCAATTTCGATTCCCAGCTCGGAAGAAGAAAACCATCTCATCAATAAACGAACTGATGAATGTACAGGAGATTATCAACGAAATGAAAACATTCCATCGCCAATATTAGAACACTCCGAATTTCTTCGCACAGAAGATGAGAATTATATAACATGTACTGAAGACAAGATTTCCGAAGGAGATATTGACTACACTCTCAAAAAAAACGATCGTAGGCTTTCACCAAGATCCGAATTTTCCAAATCAAGAGTGAAGTTGATGGAAGAGATTATAGATTCATCCATCGTTAAGAGATCAAAAGGCCATGCCCCTATTTTGTTTGCACATGCTCGTCTTAACTTATCAGAAGGGTCGGCACTTGCGTCTTTGCAAAGACAAAAAGCTACATTAGAATCGCCAACAATAGATCGTAGAGCCAAAAGTTTAGACACCCCTGTTATATCGATGCATAAACTTCCACCTATGAATGCATTCTCTTCCAAAGATGATACTGTTGGTTTTGAGGAAGAAGCAGAAATTCTTGAAGAGAAGACTCTTCAACAGGACTTAAATAATGTCGAAGAGGAAAACCCAGATAGTATACACTCATGCGCAGGATCCATACCATCAGCTAATTTTAATCACAGACCATTGAAATATGATGCAGTTCTAAACACAATTGATATCGACTCAGAAGAGTCACATCTATTAAACCAGTTACAATTTATTGAAAAAATTGCTCTACAAGGAGTTAAGATTAAGGATAAAAAGAAGTCAAAAATGAAACTTAAAAGCGGAGATCACTTAATACTAGACATACCAAAATACAAATTTGAGTGGTCGCCTTTTAGTTCATGTAATAGTTCAAGGAAAACATCTCCTGGTGTATCTCGCGCAAGCAGTGTAGAGAGTACAGGTAAAGGCAAAACAAAAGTTCGTTCTAAAAGTCCTGAGTCTACAAAATCAAAACCAACTCGAGGAAACATTGACAGTAATAAGAAGGAAAAGAAAAACGCTCCAAAGGAGCGTCCGAAATCTATAGAAAGAGAGCGTAGGCTAAGCAAAGATAAAAGTAAATCACAAGAAGAAACTGAGGCTGATATCGCAAAGCGCAAAGAGAGACAACAAAAGCTGTATGAGTCAGCTATGAAACAAACAATTACAATGTTGAGTCCGGTAAAAGATCAACTCCCCACGTTTCCAGTTCCTGAAGATAAAATTTCAGTTAAGACGGATGGCGATAAAATAATTATAGAAACCGAATTTAAAAGTAAAGCAGAGGATCATGTTTTAATTGCTAAGTCACCTCGCAAACTTGACACGTCATTGGTAAAGTTCAGCAGGAGTTTCGATGAGGGACGTTCACAGGAAAAATTAGAAAAAGCCAATCGAAGCTTTGAAGACCGCAACAAATCATTCGAGGAATCGGATAAGTCAGACGTTCCGAGCGATATAGTGATCAAATCTCCGAAAAAAATTGCAAGAAGTCAGGAAATAAAACAAAAAATTGAAGGAAGTGTTGTTCATAAAAAAATTGATGTAAAATCCAGCAGTTTAGAAAAAAAAGTAGAGCCACATTATCTTGACATTGACATAAAGGCTAGAAGCCTCGATGATAGTAAGGACAGGCAATTGAAGTCTCCACAAGATGAAAACAAAAGAATTCAGGAAGAGAAACCTGCTGTCATTAGAAGTGCGATCGGGGATCGACGAATGTTTGCTCATCAATATAATATTACAGAAGAAATAGACATGCAGGCAGTGATATCTGAAAGACGATCACTTGACCTTTTGAAACGGCAATCACTTCCATCGGAAGATACCACAAGAGATAGTGACGGTAGTCGTAAACCATCAACCGGAGACAGCATCGATTCGTATGTTTCAGTTGATGAGAGTAATTCTGAAAGTAAACCGCCACTCGTAACAGAAGTTTATCCACATAGGGTTCCAACTATCGAATGTGAAGAGCCTTCTATTGATGAGGATGATGAAAACTCAAGCGAATGTCGGCATTTAAAGGTGTCTCGTTTTGATAATAATCGCTTGAGTCTAGACCGCAGCCGTAGTGATGAAACGGGATCCTGGATGACAGTGGAATGTGAGGAATATATTGGATCTGATACTTCGGAAAATGAACCCAGGACACTCGAACCAGACCGAAACATATTCGAAACACAAGCAACATTAGACGATGCAGGAGATTTTAATGCTATGGAGTCTTCATGTGTGACACCAACGTCTGATTTCAATATTCTGGTAACTCCTCCAAACACAAGTCCTTTGGTGGAGAAATCTGTAATTGAATGTTTTACTGTGGAACAAACAGAACCAGAGACGAAACAAAAGGGGAATTTGTCAAAACAAGGAGATAAATCAAAAAGTTCTGACTCTTGGACTAGTGGGGAAGGAGCTACAATAAGTCCGAAGAAAGAGGAAAAACATGATTGGAGTCTATCTGTAAGTGGTAAAGAGAAAAGTTCAGTTGATGAGGAGTCTAGTGTAAGCTGCTCTATTGCTCGCCCCTTAGGTATATCTCAGGATTTTGGTGATCTCGATGAGAAGAAGTGTATGGAACTTAAAGAGCAAATGCTTAAACTTGACCTTGATAGTACTGATCGAAGAGATTACAAGTCAAACGAAGAAGTCACGGTTTTTACCCCGAAAAAAGCAACGACTCCAACTTTAGAGAAACAGAGTCCAATTGATTTAGGCACCAGTACAGAAATATTTCAGAATGTTATAGAAGAGAAGATTTCACAAATATTGTTTAGAGATGAAAGCGATTCAAGTTCGAATGGATCAATTAAGCTTCCTAAGATCATAAAACCGGTTAGAACTGGAACACCAAAGAAGCTTGGTCTGATGTTACAAGAGAATGGGAACAAACTTGGGAAATCTGGTAGCGATCGCAGCTCGCAAGAGTCAAAATCAAGTTTCGATTCTAAAGCATCTTTAAGTGTTGAATCGAAGGGATCATTTGAAACTGAGAGTAGTTCAGGGTCATTGGGAGCAGCACAACGTAGAGGGGAACTTTTACAAAGAGAACAACAGCCTACATGGAAACCGTTTCCAATTGAAAGTTCTGGTAGTTCTAGTGTAGAGGAACCATGGCAGAACATAGATCAAGATCCGTTCGATAGATTTGATAATTCAGCTGCAATAAAAGATTCTTCTGAGAGTGATTTCAAGGAGATATCCCCAGAAGATCAAAAAGAGAGTGACACGAGCTTTCAAGATGACCTAAATGACTTTCCTACGACTTTTGGCTACCCAGCAATGACGAGTGTATTAGGGGGAATCGGTGTCAATCCAACAGACATTATCGGTTATAGCACTGGATTTACAATAGGAAGAACACTTTCACGTATATCTGAAAGAAGCACCGCTTCTGAAAAGTCAAGTATGGAAGATGATGTTAGTAAAGCATCAACTCATTCAGTAAGCATGCGCGATGAGTCCGTTGGTTCAACCGATCATCAGCCCAGCCTAAGTTCAGATTCTCGAAGTAATACAAACATGGCATACATATCAGATGCAGACAGAAGAACATCAGCAGAAATGCCAGAAATACCGTGTGATTCAGCTACTGGTGATCGTTTGTCGAGCATATGTAGTTTAAATGAACCAAGGTCACCTACTGTGGTAACAGGGAGGTTTTCGGTAACTCAAGTAGATGAACCACCACGTGAGGAATTTGAGAGGCATACGTTATTGTGCCTTTCAAATGCGGGAAGTCAAGATTCCGAAGATTGGCCACTACCTGAAATCCCATATGATCATGTGCCAATAAAGCCTGCTGAGTCTATATACTCAATGCCAGATTTAGATAAACCAGTTCCAAAAACGTTTTGCTGGAAGGCAAGCATGTCATTTCAATCACAAGATTCGCAAGACTGGCCTTCACCTCCTTCAAGTGCTATGGAAACACCAATTATAGAAAACATTGAAACATATTATGCTTCTGAGGCACAAAGAGCTGATCAAGTAATGATTGATTACTTTACTGCTACCGACTATACAATCGAAGAACCTGCTAGTGATTCGCAAAGTGAAAAGCTGTCAACAGAAGAATTATGTACTATTCCCGAGTCTACAAAGGTCTTACCATATGAAGATACAGCCTATTTAATGTATTCATCATTTGAAAATACTGAGGACACTTGTTTAGCAAATGTTCAAAATGCTCCTCTATGCATAAATTCAACTCTAAGCACTGTTTCGTGCCTACCATCCTCATTTAACGTAACATGTTGCACAGCATCACAGTCGATACAGACCAACAGTTTAGTAAAAGATATTAATGGTCCAGAACCAATTATTATTTCACAACCAACTAGATCTCCTCAAAATCGAAGTCCTATTTCTGAAGAAGAATTATTTTCTAGTGATGATGTGTTTATGCCGGGTACTATTAAGATTCAGCTTTCTCCAGATGAAAGTCGTACAACGGAATATGGTAGGAAGTATTCCCGAGGATCTAATAATTCAGACACGTCTATTGATGACATTCTTTCAACATCGGGACCAACGTTCATCGATGACCAAGCTACCGTTCGTAGAAATTTCGATATGCGCTTAAGTACAGGCTCATACAAAAAATGCAGTCATTCAAGTCATTCCGAAGAAGAAACTAGTTCAATTGGTACTGATCTTGATGGCACAGTGAGAATGGGATTGCAGCAAAAAAAATGTACACACAGCTCACATTCAGAAGACACTTCAATCGGTCTAAGTATTTCAGAATGGTCTACTGGAACTAATACAGTTCGACAATACGCGAATTTGTCAGGGTCAGATAGTTTGTCAGCGGTTTCCAATCACTCATGTGGAGCAAAGAGTGAAAAATCAAATCACACAAAATCCAGTATTAGCTCTATAAATAAATCAACTGAAAGCCTCAACGAAAAGAGTGCAAGTTTCTCAAGCAGCAAAAATAAATTTTCAGGCGATAATGGGTCTTCAGATGGGATGCGTTATGAAATATTATCAAATTCTGAAACAGATAAGTTTTCAGAATCTGCAACAAAGAGTGACGATACAACGCTTACTTTGACAGAAATGGCACAAACTATTACGGAATGGTCAACTTCAAGCAGTCGCACATTTGTGGGAGGCCAACCAGAATCGCAACAGGCACAAGAAAACAGAAACCGAAGGGGAAGCTGTATCGAATATGTACCGTTAAAACATCCGCGCATAGTAAAAAAATTATCTCCATCTGATGAAAAAAAGGGTTCACTTCCTGCAATACATAAAAAGAGTTCCTCAAACGGAGGTAACAATGTCAATGCAGCAGAAGAACCCAATGCAAGTTCAAATAAAAATGTACAGATTTCTAAAGAGTCAGTACAGAAAGCTCCACCGCCTCGCATTGTAGCAATGGAAGAAAAAGACCAAAGCATTGATGATGCCTCGAAGAAACGTCGTTCCTTGGAACTCATGTCGAAATTGTATCAAAGCCAAGATATTTCTTCTGAAGGTGAAGCTTTTGTGGAACGATTATATGCTCCGAATGAAAAATTAACAGAGCGTTATCAAAGCCAAGAATTTGTACCGCTACAAACAGTATCAGCAGTACAACCACACTCGGGGCCTCTCCCACAAGAAAAACCTCTTACAAAGCATCATAGTTATGATGACAAGACATTGTCTAAATCACAAATAAGAGAATACAAAACTAACAAGCTACGCCAATCTCATTCATTCCATGAACACTTACTTTCTTCAAATCAAAATTTCCCGTGTATTGAAGAGGAATCCATTGGCGGGTGCAGCTCTGCATCTGCAACCACGACAACAAACACTGGAAATAGTGAGCCTACAACAAGTACAGACAATTCTTCGCCAATGCCCCAACGAGCTGACAAATTAGCTAAATGTTCTCCGTATTATTCAAGCAGTCTTAGTTCTGAATCACCTCCTAATCAAATTGTACAAAAACCGCCACGCAAAGGGTCTTTAACGCGATCAAACGTCATAAAAAGCCCACCGAGCGGAAATGACACTGATAGTTCATTGGACCTACGTAAACAAGATCCAAAACTAAGAAATCGGGGTTATCGAAAGAAGCGTCCAATGCCAACTAAACGCATGCGCTCCGAACGCATTCTTACAGAACAAGAAAGTTCAGAGTGTTCTGAAGACTATTTACCAGAGATGGGAGTTGGTAGCTCTGAATTATCTGGGAGAAATAATAAACAGTATCCAGAGTTTGACGAAGAACAGGAGGTGGAAACCGACTATTACGAATACCAAACTTATTCAAATAAATTTCAGAACCTCGATATGTCATCTGATAATGTAGATGAAATGGGCTTCCCCAGGTATGATCGTTTAAGACAAATCACCAATCCAATATATCATTTGCCCACATTGGCCAGTAGTACGCTTTCAATGTCTGTACCTCATAATCACCCTGTAAAACCAGCACGGCAGAAGAAACGTTTATTGAAACGCGAAGAGTCTGTCAATCCAACTGGTGATTATTTCGATTATCAATGTTCGCAGTACAATCAAGAAGAAAGTGGTCCGGAATCTAAAGCCGGTTTGTCAGATGATTTTTGCAATTCAAGTGAAGAAAGCGCTACTGGCATTCAGCAAGGTACTGATTTAGAATTACCGTATCCTGATTTCTTATCTGACTACGAGAACGAATCAGGTGATTTGGAGCAATCTGAATGTGGAGTCGACATTCGAGTTGATCCACCGCCAAAGTTTTCAAATGAATCTGATTAATTTGAATTGATTTACTACGATAATTAGAGTAATGAATGTAAAATGACACAGATGCATTGTTGGATATACATAATGATTTTCTTTTTCCATTTCGCAAATAATGCGCATTATCTTAATAATGTTGAAATAGCACAGTTTACACTTCGGATAAGCATTAATGTTATAAATGCACCAAAATTAAAATACAGTATTTACATTAGGACAGGAGCCAGGAAAAAAAATATAACGTCGTTTCTGTTACAGAAATTTGTATTCAAGCGATAAAAGAATACTCTAATAATCGAATTATATTTTAAGGATTTTTTTTGGAGTATATAATAATAAATATAGAAAATAGTGCAAATATTTTAAAAATTTGAACTTCTTAAAAATGATATCTAACATCAATGTGCTCATTGCTGGCATTAATTATATTTAGTGTATTTTATACTAAAATATTTATCCTTAAGATTATCTATTCATTTGCACATCAATATTACATATGTTTGTTAAATTACTATGATAATACTTTGTATTGCAAAGCGTTGGCCTAGTAATAAGACGAAAATGAAATTATTCTCAGTTTTTGACGCTCTAAAACTCCTCAATTTGTTTTTTTTTTAAATATGAAATTAGTACCTTGTGAGACAAATTACCATATTATGATTTTAAAAAAATGGAAAACAAACATTGTAGTTCAAGTAAATTTTATTATATTTTAGCAACTAGCCTTGAGTTTCATACATAATGCGAACGTAATAACTGAAAAGTATATATCTTTAACCTGTATTCAAATCAATTAAATAAGTCACATGAATTGCTTAGTAGAAGATTAATTTGTAAAATTTGGTATGCCATATAGAGAAAGGGGCGATAATGCATTTTTTACCTAGAATCTGAATTTGCTGTTATGGTCTCAGAAATAAATAATTAGGAACAATTGTGAAGCTGTTGTGTAATCTAGTTGTATTTGTTGTCAATGTCCTAAATGAATTTTATTTGTTATTTTATTGTTAAAAACGTCAATGTCATTATTTCCTTACGAATTATGAAATGCCGCCTTCTTTTATATTGTTTTTTTTTTTGGCAGAAATTACAAGTTCCGAAAGGAATCCTGTACTTAAATATGAAAATGTATATATAAGTTTGGTATTTTTCTCAATACGTATAATTGTGTTATCGATTTGTTGACTTAAGTTGTTATGTTGAAGCAACCAATATATATCGTTATTTTAGTAATTGTTTAATCACTTGGCAGATAGTACAACAAAAGTTCATAATCTCACGAAAAAGGAAGTCATTGCATGCATTATTGATATGGATTTTATTTCTTGGTTTTCTCTACTAGTCGGTGTTGGCATATAGAAAATTCTTAATAAATTAATTTGGTGACTAACAATTGCTTTTACTTAATAGACGTATGTTTCGGAACATATGTCTACTAACTCCAATGAAAGACTGATGACGTAAATCTTCAATATGTATTCATGACGAATCCTTCTGCCGGAGATCACTTAAATTATTGTTGAAAAATACTTTTTATGTTAATGTGTTATTATTCCAATTCCAACCAGGTTTAAAAAGTTTGATTAGCTTAAAAAAGTAAAGAAAGACCATCCGAAGAATAACTACTAATTCTATTCTAATTCAGATATAATTCGATTAACATAATGATATCACCGATGTAAGATTTTGTTCAATTGCTTCTAAGAACCTTTTTCTCAAGAGCAAACTGAATCTAATATAGACATATTCTTATGAAATATAAAAAAATAAAAAAAAATCTTATAGGATGTAAATTACATTTTCAATCATTCGCAACTTACGGATAGCAATTTATATTCACTTCTATTCAAGTATAGGCGTATATATGATTCCTGAGTTTTTTTATGAAACACATACATGTGACATGTATAGAATTAGACACATTTTTTTCAAGAACATTTCCATTATTAAAGTGTGACCTTATTTTCAAAAATGAAAATCCGATATGTTTGTACGCATACCTACATACCAACATACCAACACTTACATATAGAAGAAATATTGTGCCAAAATACAAGCCGGAATTTGAATTAAAACCATAAAAGATCTGATTGCATTTATTAAAACATAATTATTATGAAACATGCATACACGTGTGCCAAACATTAATAAAGTATTTTGTTAATAATTAAGAAAATTATCTGATATCATTCGATAACTTGTTAATGGAAAATGTTAAAATTTTTATTGTGAAATAAAATTGGTAGAATATACAGATTTTAATGAAATAAATTAATTTTAAACAAATAAAGAATATTTAATCAAATGAAAAATTTATGAAAACCAATGATTTCTAAATCAATATAAATCAATTAAAATTTAAATAATTACAAAATTGAATTGTTTTACTTTGTGGTTCATATATCGAGTATTAAATAAGAGGTTTTATGGTTACATACATATTTGAATAGTGTAAAACAATATATTCGTAATTATCAAAGAAAACCATTGAGGGATTTGAATGAACCACAAGAAATTTTAATTTTACACTCGAAGGATTTGTAATTCAGTCTTGGTGATACATGATGCGAATATTATTCGTCTTTCTTCTGACATCTATTATAGCCATTTAGAGGCTTTAAGAAATTGGAATATACCTTTTGGATCAATGTTACTCAGATCATCAAGGTTGTTGAAATAGTACGCGCCTAGTAGTTTTCTTCTTGTTTCCGCAAGTGCAGGGCATGTTCCGAGGTAGTGTAATATATTTTTCTCTTCTTCTTCATCCATTCAGCTTCCGCAGAAGCCGAGTGTTTTCATAAACGTCAGGCTAACAAAGGACTGCGTTAGGCATGTTCATTAATGCAGATATACGATCATACTAACTTAGGTGAACTGCAGTACCTTCCGTTCATAAACGTCAATAGCTCATCGATGTCGGGCAGATGGTGCAGTCATTATTTTTTTTACTGCAAATAGGGTCGATTGGAAGAAAAATATTTTGTACTAAGGCAATACCACCGTGTGTGTTCAAAAACGCATGAGAAAAGAAATGCGATTGTACTAGCGCAGATTTCCGACGTTTATGAAAACACCCGTCGTTATAAGGTGCCCCAATTCTTCTGGCATGGTTGCCTATAAGACAGTGGCCAGTTAGCACAATCTACTGACAACCTTCCTGTTTAACTTTAGGAGATAATCAGTCCACATAGGCCAGATCGCTTTCGATATTCTACAAGTGTCAAGTTCCGACCGTTTGGGGTTTGTATCGTTTTTCGCAATCGTCATCAATCACCTGATATCTTGATCTATTGCCATTGGCATACCCGCCCCCTTTCTTGCTAGTTCATCAGCTCTTTCATCGCCCGGGATACCCTTGCGCCCGGGGACTCAGCATAGGGTAAGATTGAGTCTGACCGCTATGTCCCATAGATATAAACGGCAGAGTTTTACCGTCTTGAAATGTATTGATAGTATGTCCAGAGCTTTTATGGCCGTTTGATTGTCTATGTATAAAACAATAGATCCCATGGTGGCCCGTGCGTCGACTCACACGCACTTGGATCTACCTGCCTAGGTTCGATTCCTGGTACGACAAGAAATACTTTTCACGACTCCACCTCTTTCGAGTCACTAACAATGCTCAAAGAGTATAACTGTCTAGAAAAAAGCTTCTCAAACTTCACTTGGATCTACCTGCCTAGTTTCGATTCCTGGTACGACAAGAAATACTTTTCACGACCCCACCTCTTTCGAGTCACTAACAATGCTCAAATAGTATAACTGTCTAGAAAAAAGCTTCTCAAACTTGGCCGTTCGGAGTCAGCATAAAACTGTAGGTCCCTTTCACTCGTGATAGAACAATAGCACACACAACACGAGTGGTTGCTGAGAAGCTAGGCCCTGGCCTTCTACGGGCTTTAGCGCCACCCATATTATTATATTATTAAAACAATAGATCTCCCGTCTATTGGGCTCGTTGATAGCCGAATGGCTGCATTTTCAACAACTGTTACTTCCGCTTGGAATACACTGCAGTGGTTCAGTAGTCGGATTACATCGGAGATCTCTGGCAAACTGGCGTAAATGCCTGATCCCGTGCTTTCATCCGATTTAGACCCGTCAGTGTAGATTTCCCATGCAATTGGGCTACAGACTTTGTCTTCGTCCCATTCTTCTCTTGTGGGGATTAAAGTTAAGTTTTTTCGAAGTCCATAAAGAGACTGTATCCTTAGGGACATTCGAATATTGTAATACATATTACCTTGTGCCCTCTGCCGTGGGTTTTGTCGCAACGGTTACCTTCCCTTAGTCTTATGGCTGCATATGTTTGCCATAGGTGTCCATGGGAAAGAGATGCAGTATCATTTGTAGGGCGGCTGTGGGAGTGGTAGTGTATTGCCAATGTGTAATCTTTGGTTTAATTCCCCATTTGAGGCCGACAATTTTTTTTTGCATGTATAGAGTGCAATCGATGCTTTCCTGATGCGTTCCAGTATATTGCGTTTTCACCTCAATTTGCTGTCAACTATAACACCTACACTTGTGCTCATACAATTAAGCCACTTTGAAGGCAGTAGATTAATTGATTGAAATATCATTTGTACGTATACAGTACTTATTATTGAACTTTATTGAAACTAAACTAATGTTTAATTCATAATTCAGCCTCCGACTAACTCTCGAGCAGTTAACATCGTGCGTTCACTTTCTTCGAGTAATACATCTTACTGTCTCTTAATTACTTTCAACAAAAGTATATCTTTCTCTCTCAACTACATTTAATCCCTTTTTGACAGCGCGTGTGCCACTCTTTAGTGAAACAAGTGTTTCTTGGTTAGAACATCCGCATGGCCCCGGGGCCAAAAATGCAGCCCGGGAATCGGTTAACCGATTTCTCGGACGATCCGTCCCCCGAACCCCAGGCAAAAAAACATAGATCAATTCCCCCATGTATGGATGAATTCCCTTCACTCCCTAAAAATACGGTCGCGAAAAATCCGAAGTTCATAGTGATCGCTCCAAAAAGTGCCAATACTCCCCTGACATCCTTTAGTGTCTTTGCACTCAGGAAATGGATTGATGGTATAAGTACTGAGTACGAAAACATTGCACAACTTAGGGATAGAAATATTTTCGTCCTTACCAAAAACCAAAGAGTTGCAGACAGATTCCTCGCCACATACAGCCTTGGAAACCAATGCCTAGTTACCATCACATTACACGACCGCCTAAACTCTTCCAAAGGTTTATGCAGCATGCCTAATTAATGTCTATGAGCGTGAGATTATTTCCGAAATGAAACCTCAAGGAGTAACAGAGGTTTATAAACTTACAAAAAATATTGAGGACAAAGAACGACCTACTGGGTTAATGCTCTTTAATTTCGATCTCTTCCAATCTCCTAACACTTTCGTTATCGGTTGGTATAAAGCGAAAGTCAGCGAATACATTCCAAACCCTATGCGCTGCCGGAACTGCCAAGTCTTAGGCCATACCAAAAACAGGTGCCACAGCAAATCCATCGTGCGAAATTGTAATTTACCGCCACATACTCCTTTGAAATGTACACGCACCATGTGTGCTAACTGCTCCTCCTCCCACCCGTCTTCAGACAGATCTTACCCCAAATTTCAACAAATGAAAGCGATCTTAACAAAAAAAAACAAAGAATAAATGTAGTATGTCAGAGGCTAAACACCTATACAGAGAAAGAAACCCGATTCCATCCGAGACCTCTGAGCCATTCGCACAAATTGTTAGACAAACATATCATACTAAACGCAATACACCCAATTTAAAAGAGAAACGTAACACAACCCCTCCCCACTCAACATCAAAGGATAAAGCTTCAAATAAGCAAACCATCGAAAATAGACATCAAAACCCCCAAAAACATGTAGAGGAACAAACGCCTCAGGCGTTGCTACCTTTGCAACCCTCCCCCTCATGCTCCACCCACAACACTGCAAAAACTAAACAAAACAAAAAATACTTTGTACAATACACACACTACATCAAAACCAGCACCCAATCCAACCAATTCAACCATTCTCAACTGTACTGCCATATCCATAAATAAAAATCTCACAAATACCACTCTCTTATCATCTCCGATATCTTCTGTTACACAAAAACTCATAGATAACAATAATTATTATATTGAACCTCCTAATGAAAATGATGACCTCACGTAATAAAAATAATAATACCAACAAAAAAATTGATTCGCGCCTCCTGAGTTCAAATCCCGAACAACTCCTTTCCACCAACAACCAAAAACAAAACAATCTAAATAACACAACACTATCTCACAACCCAGGCACTGGTAGCCGCTCTTTTCTTACCCCAGGTAAAATAAGATCGTGACACCAATGTCCCCCATACTTGTCACTCAATATTCTTCAATGGAATATTAAAGGCTTCTATCAAGAAAAAGGACTTAGATAACATCATCAATCAAGTCGAACTTACAATCATTATTGGAGGTGACGTCAATGCGTGGAATACTCTATGGGGCTCACCGACCTCCAACAAGAAAGGTATGTTAATAGAAAAATTCGTTTCTGACTCTAACCTAATTCTTCACAATGATGGCTCCCCTACCCATTTCTCTACCCATAACTCTCTAACACAAGTTGATGTTGCATGTTGCTCACCTGCCCTGTTCACAAAAATCAGTTGGAGAACTTTAAAAGATCTGTATAATAGATTTTCCAATAATGACTTCATTGACAATTAACCATAGAACAGAAACAAGAGCTTTCAACCCTATATTCCGAAAAGACCTGTCTGATTGGGTAGCCTTCAAAAGAAAAATTACGGAGCATCTATCTCACAAACCCCAAACCACAAACATTAATAAAGAAGCTGATTTACTTCAAAAAGCTACAAGCAAATTTCTCGATTCCCCAAACAACCCCTATTAAGCGTAAATTAGTTGTCCATTGGTAGAACTCCGAATTGTCCATACTACGAAAAGAAAAAATGAATGCCCTAAAAGGCAGGAAGGCTAAAGAGAGCAAAGCTAAAAGCTTCTCTGAATTTACTGGAAGTATAAACATTAACATGGCCCCCCGCAAGAATTTGGCAAAATATTCGACGTCTGACTGGTGAACCAAAGTCACCTTTAATTACAAACATAAACAACCTAGTAAACCCACCAGATATATGTGAGTTCGTAGCACAAGAGTGGTCAAAAGCATGGATTTCCTATCCCATGCTAAAAAACCTGCCACAAGACACCAAAAGTAGACTCATTTTTCTCTATAACATCTTGAATACAGCAGTCATTCCTCAAAGCTGGAAAAACGCTACAATACTTCCCGTCTCTAAACCGAAGAAAGATAAAAACTCCATCGAAGGGTACAGACCAATTTCTCTCATCCCATGTTTATCCAAAATTCTAGAGAAAATAATTGCCAAGCGTATTTTATTGTTTGCTGAAACAATCTAATCAGTACCAAACAAGTCGCTTTCAAAGCAAATAGAGGATGTGTTGATGCGCTTCTCCACATAGACTACTTCTTAAAAAACCTCAAAAAATGGGGAATAGGACGAAACATATACAACTATGTAAAATCCTTTTTGACCAACAGAAAGTTCTGTATAAAAACAAACAGTGTCTACTCGTCCTATCACTCTATGTATAATGGTATCCCTCAAGGATCTCCTCTATCGGTAGTGCTATTCATAATTGCTTTTGATGAAATAAACTTGATTTTAGTCAACCTTAAACTGCTGGATCACTGCATGTGTGCAGATGATGTTTTCATACTATCTAAGGACAGCGATGTTAACAAAACCAAAACCCTATTTAAATCAGCTCTAGAGGAAATCCTTGAATGGTCATCAATGAAAAATGGTGCAAAATTATCTGTTGGAAAATGTAAAATGTTGCATATATGTAAAAAACTAAAATGTTCAAAAATAGCTATTGATTTTAATAATACATTAATTGAAAATGTCAATCACTTAAGCATCTTAGGTTTAGTATTTAGTAATAATTACTGCTGAAAAAAAACATTGTTTAGAATTAAAGAAATCCCTAGATGCGAGAACTAATATAATAAGATATTTAGCTTAAAAAAAAGTAATGTACATATAAACACCCTTACACAAATAACACAAATGTTAATTTTAAGCAATATAGACATAGACTATGGCCTCTTTATCTACTTTGCTCTAACTCCATACTGCAGATAATTAAACCAACATACCACCAGTCTGTGCGAAGATACCTAAATGCTTTTCCGACTACACCCATCAAAAACATTCTTGTAGAAGCAGGGCTACCTAACATTGAAGAACGAAGAGATATGTTAACACTAAAACTCTTTGCTAAACTCATGTTCTCCAGAAACTCCATTATCAATAAGAACACAATGAGTAACAAGCTTGTAAAGAAAATACAATCAGCAATTGCTACCACTTAAAAAAGCAACCGAAAACAATCTAATTCTTAAGGTAAACAAGAACACTAGTCCACGCTACCCCCCGTGGGTCATCGATTCTGAGTCCCTGATATTGTCCTTAGCAAGTTACAGAAAGAATAACACTAACAACACAACATATCGTCAACTTTTCGCTAGCATGTCTTCAGACTTAAAATAAGAAGGATGGAAATTTGTCTTCACTGACGGATCTAAGACATCATTCAACACATCCTTTGCAGTGACTCACGAAAATGGTACGATTGCCTGCTTAGGTAACCTTCCGGACACCGCATCATTGCTTCATCACTCTTGACCTTCCGCGGATTAGTCTTTGGGCAAACGGCTGGCTGTTGTTTGCTCTCCGACGCCTCCTTTGGATCCACCGATGGGCGAAAGGCGTATGGCCTATCCGTCTCATTAGAGGATTCCTGTAGAAAGTCAAGTGCTTGACTTTTCTTCTTCCCTGAGCTCTGTTTTGCCCTTGAGCCTACTGATCGTCCGTCTGCAGTTACGTATTTTACTGCGCAGGGAAGTGACGGACGATATTGAGTGTATTGATGAGCTGGTAATGGAGTAGGAGTCATCATCAACTATGATGAGGTCATCAAAGCTGATCTCAACTGCTTCGCTATCAGCTGCAATCGAAATTTTCCTAACAGGGGATTGTAGGATGATATTTTCCTCCTCTTCGGGGCTGTTCGTTTCTTGTGGACTCGGTTTTTTGGAGGTCGCTGGTGCCCGACTCAATTACATCTTGTATATTACCATGTAATTTTAATTACTTGTTAATAAACTTATAATAATAATAATAATTCATAATTCATTAACTTTAAAATTCAAAACATCAAATGTGGTAATTTTTGCGAAGTAGCCCTTGCAAGCCCTACAATAATTAAGCCATCTGCGAAAAATTAATAAAATTATGAAAAGAGTCATCGAAATATTATTGTCTATTTTGTACAATGTATATAACATTGTACGGGTTGGAAAACCCTTATTCTTATTAACTTCTCCACAACTTCGCCGCATAGATGACACCCAGATTTGTGAAGATTGATATACTCCTCCTGTATAGTCTCTAATAGTTTGGCTTTGCTAGAAGTTTTTTTGGGCAGCAATAGATTTTTTTTATTATACCCCATAGATTTTCTATGGGTTTAAGGTCGGGACTTTGTGGTGGCCAGTTTCCTTTCATCTTTATCTTTTCACCTTCCAACCACGCCCTTACTACCCGTGAGGTGTGTTTATGGTCATTGTCGTGCTGAAAGGTCCAAGCTAATGGCAAATCATCTACAAACATTCAGATTCCTTTCTAAAAGGTTTTTGTAAATTTCACCAGTCATTTTCCCAGTTATTTGTGTAATAGGACCTACACCAGACGATGTAAAACATGCCCATACTTTGGGTCCAATTCTTTAGGCGCCCCTGACGTATGGTTTGCCATCGTTACCAAATAAATTAAATTTCACCTCATCGCTCCAAAGAATCAAATCCCAGAATTTTTGATCTTTATTTAAATGCTCTTTGGCAAATTCCAACCTTTTCATTTAGTTTTTCTTTGACACGTTTGGCTTCCTTCTGGCAATGCGTCCATTTAAATTATTTTCTTTTAGACGTCTTCGCACGGTTTGTGCTGACACATTCAAATCGTATGAACTTTCCATAACCGCCCTCATTTCTGCTGACGTCAAAAATGTATCAGTCTTGCTCAAACGGACAAGTAGTCGATCTTCGGCAAGAATAGTTTTACAAAATAGGAAATTTTCAAAAGTTTTATTTTTTTTTTTGTAAAAAAGTACAATCAAAAGCAGTTATAACGACCTTCAAAGGACTGTTGCATTTTTTTTCAAAATTTCAAGAATATACGAGTATATATGTACATATGTACATTTACTGTATATTAAAGAAAGTAGTAATATCTGTTTGCTTG